>JARJCX010000256.1:0-197773 GCA_029282285.1 Mycena rebaudengoi
GAGGAAGTGCGGATGGCGGACGAGGGTCTCCTCTAACTTGGCCGTCGGCTGGGGATCGTACCACCGCTGCCATCCGTTCACCGTCTTTCCATAGGCCGCATACGCCCCGGGAAACAAATCGAGATAGACGTCGCTTGCGTTCGTCCCAGCGAGGTCCGTCGGAGGAGGCCCGATACCTTTAATGCGATAGAAGGGAATGAGATAGAAGACATGATCCTGCGCCTTTTTCCTCGTTGTGGGTGTTATGTCGTAGGGGTAATCTTCCGGGAGGTTGTCGACCTCAAAATAATGGATCTCAGTGGTGAGCGATGGCTGTTGTGCGGAACTCGGAGGCGACGCATTAGGGCGAAAGCAGGGGTGTGTTCTGGAGAGCTCTGAAGTGCTTGGATTCATGAGAGAGGAAATTTTTGACAAGGCTCGAGATCAGGTGCAAGTTTTACGTTGAGACATCGCGACGCGACAGAGCTTCTGAATGAACGTGGTGATTCGCCTGCCCAATGCGAAACGCCGAACTTGGCGTATATAGAAGAGAAGCTGCCCTGGGCAAGGTCTGGGTCAAAAATACAGAAATATCGCCTCCTAACTTAGAACGTGGCAGACAGCGGGGTCTGAGAAGCTAACTGGCGAATAGTATGTCGCCGAATTTCGAAAGCATCCAGTTTTTCTACTGGGCACGAAACCTAAAGTTGTTCAAGAGGTCACGCACCAGAAGAATAAGTACCTGGCTAGATGAAAGTTGTCGTTGCAGTTGCGCGGGTGGGACTATCCACGGAGTCGATAAGTAGTACTTTAAAGCGATGAGATATCAACCCAAGGGACTCGAGTAGCCCGAGTTCGTAGAGATGTTTCAGTGAGCGTAAAATGCAAACTATTGCGCCTAGTGTAGTCTCGGTGCTCTGACAACCCAGGGAAACTTGAGGAGAGTGGAGTGAAGCAAGTCTTTGTCAGGGTTCCGAGTCACATTTCGGCAAGAGCCGAACCAAACATGCCGGAACAAAAGAGCGACGTAAATACACAAAAAATGAAGGCGCAGAAACAAAATCAAGAAAAAAATAATCTTTCAATTAAATAGTCGCCGCCCTGATCTTCGCGATACTGAGAATCTGCCAAGGATTGCTAAGGACGCGGTGAAAGGAACGGATGTATCGGACTGACCGCCTGCTTTCCCTTTTCCAGTCGGGCGCAATTGCCAACGATCTCTGCCGTATGGGTGACTGTGTCGGCGCACGCGCGTTGGACCACTCGGAGGCGCTCCTTCGCTGCAATTCATCAGTAAGAATAACAGCTTTGAAGCTCGAGGGAGGAAGGAATGACCTTCATCCAATTTCTGGTAAAGACCAGGAAGTCGCTTCGCGACGTCGGCATCTGGCGATTGCACGTCAGAGGAGAGAGGACGAACGTCAGAAGAATCACCTGTTAGCGATGCCCCGGCGTCTAGAGAATTAATTGAGAAATGGATGAGAACATGAAGATAAAACGAACAATAGGTGTCGAACTCTTTCCTGAGTGTACCCAATATGCTTTCTGCGAATGAACCCGTATTCTCGGCCTCGCGCTTCAATAGCGCGCGCTTTCGACGAGCGAAACTCTCCCTCTCGGCCTTCAGCGAAGACAGTTCTCGACTGAGGAGCTGCAATTCTTCAAGATCAATGGCGACCCCGTGGGCTCCAACAATGGAGTTCCAGTTTCAAGCGCAAGATGCGCGTGTTCGGGCGATGCGAACCCGTCGTCGGCTTCGGATTTGAGATCGACATAGGACTCGGGGCTGTTGGACATCATTCGCGCACGCTTTGCGGGGCGTTTCCCAGTCGTCCTACTCTTCGAGACTTGCGCGGCGTCAGCGCCGGCAGCCTCGTTTGCAAGATACTCCGCCACGAGAATGGCACCAGCATCCTCGCGGTCGGCTCCTTCTGCACGGAACTTCTGGGTCCGTCGGTCGACTGTCCTGCGGCAGTACCACTGGACGCCTTCCGTCGGGTCGCACCACAGATAGCGTTCTCCCTTTTGTTCGACGAAGTCTGGGTGGCTAACGACATGCTCACGCGCAGGCACCCCACTAGGAGCGGGACCAGGCCACCGCTGCCATTGCGTTTCGGTCCGGCCGTACATCGCGAGGGAGGCGGGACTGAGGTCGATGTAGACGTCTCCGGGATTGCCAACATCGGTAGGTGGGCGGCCGTGCCCTCGGAATTCGAAGAAAGGGACATAGACCCGGTGGAATTCGTCTTTTTAGGACGCGTCTTGACGGCCGGGATGGTGGTGTAGCGATAATTTTGAGGGAGATTGGACACCGGAATGTATTTTAGGTGGCCGTTGTGCTGGGCTTCAGCATGGAGTGGGGATTGGGATCCTGGATGCAGGGGTGTGGCAAAGACATGGAGTGTCGTCCTCAGAGTGGAGAGCAAATTTTCATGAGCCAAAAAGGAGGTCAGGCAAGCGGGGCGTTAGAAGCGCAGGCACCCAACGTCATTTACGTGGGATCTTGACATGCACGTCCACTGACCAGTCGTTCGAGATTGCAACTTGGTTCGAAACACGAATCCACGCCGACGTATGCCGCGCAGCAGATGCACTAGATTCGAAGGGCCAAAAAACCAAGTCGAATCTAGGAGACCCCCCTACTTGAGAGTCGGATATCGGAACTCGAGGAAGGGATTCGCAAGAAGCGTGATTAATTTACGTGGTGAGGGAATACATACAGTAGGGCCAGAAACGTCGGAGGGTTCCTGAAAGAGAGGGAAAAAAGTAGTCTCTCGTAGACAGACGCTTTAACAAGAAGCTCGTACCTCGCTTAATTCCCAAGACTGCCAAAGTCTTCAAGGTTACCTCTTTGAACGCAAGCCAAACGCAAGCTCCAAGTCATTCTTGTTTTGTAAGCATCTCGGCGAATCTTTGCATGCACCATATGCTCGTCGCATCTGAGCTTTGGGGCTTCTATTTCCTGGGATAGATCTGGAAAGTATCGATTGGATGAACAAAAAAACGCGTCGTGTTCACGTGACTCGAATAGCGCCAAACAGGGGCAAACTCTGGGCGGTAAAAACAAAAGCACGGGTATATTTTTTAAAGGAAGCAGGATAGTTGAATTGTCATCTCTGTGGTAGTAATAACGCTCAAGAAGTTCCAGTGCTTCACTCCGGCAGTCCAGAATGGGTCTATATTTTCATCAACGAAGATTTTGCTTTGTAACTCCGCCACGAAAATTTTCTTGAACGGTCCTAAATTCTCTCCGCGATGGACCGCGGTGCGGCCGTTCATCGTGTTTCAGCTGATTGACATCTTCGATTGTGGTTCCTACGGCGCAGTGAACAGGACCGTGCCGCAGTACTCTGCTGACAGGAAGAATTGCTACCTCAGTTAATTGAGAGACACAAATGGAGTAAAATGAACCTAGGAAAACGGCAAGAAAACGGCATGTAAGATGGCTACCCCCTATTCTTGATTCAATAATTACTCGGCCAACTTACTGGCCTTTTCATTTCATTATAAAAAAAACATGAGGCACGTCTCCGCGATACCGAGAGTAGCAACCAAGCAAGTAATTAGCGGGCCATGACTTGGCCATGACTTGAACTACGACCTCAGGTGGGGTATGTTGTCATTGTTGTTGGCACGGAACATATCGGAAACTGCGTGATATTTCGGGCCGCGCACCACGCGTCCGGCTAATAGGCGATGTCATAAATTGCCCACAGCCACATTTTCAGACGCCGAGTCTGACTCTTACCTCCATGGCCACTCACGCAAGCAATGAAGGAGAAACTCTCAGTGGTGACTCTCCGAGTCGCTCTATCTCAGAAAAGGAGAAAATCGAGGGCGCGACGCATGAGCTGAACGAGGATGACTTCCCCCATGGAATCAAATTAGCTTTGCTCACAGTTGCTCTTTGCTTATCGGTTTTTCTTGTGGCCCTTGTATGTTTTATCGCCACTCTACCAAAAAATAACTGATCAGGTGGCTAGGACAATACCATCATCGCAACTGCAATTGTTAGCTCGCGTCGTTCTGCAGGAAGATATACTCACCGCGTGTCTATAGCCTAAAATTACCGACCAGTTCCAATCCCTCGACGACGTGGGTTGGTACGGAAGCTCGTATGTTTTCGCCGTTTCATTGTGCGGGCCCAAGCTCATCGGTTGACCCCAGCTATCTCCTTGTACGCCAATTCCTTTGTGCAACTTACAGCCTGAGGCTCCACACTAATGCGTGTGCAGGCAACTGCGGCCACTCAACTGCTTTTTGGCAAATTCTACACATTTCTACCAATCAAATGGGTTTACATTACAGCTGTCATGGCATTTGAGGTCGGCTCTGCGCTTTGCGGTGCTGCACCCAACTCCGAGGCTCTCATCGTTGGTCGTGCAATCGCTGGACTGGGTAGTGCGGGTATTTTTACTGGAGCTCTGATCATCGTCGCGCACAGGTAAGACTCCCGCTGACAGGTTTTTCTTGCATCTGAATTAATGCTGCAGTGTTCCGTTGACGAAGCGACCCATGTACACCGGCATGATTGGTGCCATGTATGGTATCGCCAGCGTCGCAGGACCGTTAATGGGAGGGGCCTTCACGGACAAAGTACGCTGGCCTCTCAATTCTTACCATTCTTTCTTACGCCTTACATAGGTCACTTGGCGTTGGTGTTTTTACATCAAGTACTCCCTTTTTTTGTCCCCGTTTCTCCCCCTTTTCTGACGTGTCTCTCGTTAGTTTACCCATCGGCGCGGTGACCCTCATTTTCATGATCTTCTTCTTTAAAATGCCCAAAAGCGCCAATGTGAAGCCGAAATCCATGACACTTATGCAACGGATCAACCTCTTCGACCCCTGGGGAACTTTGGTCTTCATTCCCGCCATCGTTAGCCTGTTGCTTGCGTTGCAATGGGGAGGAACCAAGTACGACTGGAACAATGGACGCATTATTGGACTCTTCGTCTCCTTTGGTGTCTTGTTCAGCATTTTCATTGGAATCCAAATATGGAAGCAGGACGCTGCTACGGTCCCGCCTCGCATCCTGAAGCACAGAAGCATAATGGCGGGAGCCTGGTACTCTCTGTGCATGGGTGCTAGCTTTTTCATCCTCGTATTCTATGTGCGTAAAGTATATTTCGACGCGCTGTCGCTGACCAAGGCTCCTTAGATACCAATCTGGTTCCAGGCAATCAAGGGCGTCAGTGCAGTGCAGTCAGGGTACGTGCTCCCTCATCTCTTCTCCGATATTTCTTACCCGCCCGACAGAATTCGAAATTTGCCTATGATACTTGCATTGGTATTAGCGTCACTTGTTGCAGGCGGGATCATCACAGCAACGGGGGTACTCTATATATCTCTTGATAAGCGTCAGTGGATCTAATTTGTGCCTCGTTCAGGTACTATACACCTTTCCTTTATGCCTCGAGCGTCCTCCTGGCTGTGGGTGCGGGACTTCTCACGACACTCAAGGTAGACAGTGGCCCCGCGCGTTGGATCGGCTACCAAATTATCTACGGCTTGGGCGGTGGGCTGGGTATGCAACAACCCATGATTGCTGCGCAGACAGTGCTTCAACTCGCTGATGTCCCTGTCGGCACCTCAATCCTCATGTTCACACAGACGCTCGGTCAGTCTCTCACCTTCCTATCAATAAAGACGCTAATTCGAATAAATCTCTCAGGTGGAGCGTTGTTTATTTCCGTCGGACAGAACGTCCGTCTTTGTCCATGTGTCCTCCTCCGTCGCTGTGCTGACCACCACTCAGGTATTCACGAACAAGCTCGTATCCGGACTCGTTAGCAAGGTTCCCGGCATTAACCCCACCATCGTACTTGGAGCCGGCGCCACGAGCATTCGGGGCGCAGTTGACGCGCGGTTCCTGCCAGATGTGCTCGTTGTGTACAACCAGGCCCTCATATCCGCATTTTATGTGTCTGTTGCCATGGCGGCCTTGTCCACAATCGGGTCTGCGGCCATGGAGTGGAAGAGCATTAAAGGCAAGGATATCCAGATGGGTGGTGGCGCATAAGCAGCATTTTTTGGCTGTTTCTCGTATTTTCCTCTTAATTGCGCCTAGTGGATACAGTGCATACTGTAAGCGTCTTGTACTAATAGACATATACTCCCTGCTCAGCTCCAGAGGAAGTAGTATCCCTAGTCTAAGGGAATGCGGCTTCGGATTATGCGAACATCTTGCGGGATCCTGCAATTTCAGGCTCCGCTATAATTTTCCGCTGCGCGGGTCACGTTCATCCACGACCACGACCACGTCGACGGCACCGCTGGTGCAACCTTCCTCCTCCGAGTTTTCTCGTGGCGAAAACCATGGGTCTTGGATCCCAATTTCAACTTGCGCTCTCGCATTTTCATCTGTTCACTGCACGTCGGGCCGAGTCCGGCAGCCGGCGAAATCGGACTTGAAAAAACCTCCGCTTCTGTCATGTCTTCTCCTTCTTCCTGAGAACATATCAATTGCCCACAGCCACATGTAGGTTCCGAATCTGACTCGTACCTTCATGGCCACTCGCGCAAGCAAAGAAGGAGAAACTCTCAGTGGTGACTCTCCGAGTCGCTCTATCTCAGAAAAGGAGAAAATCGAGGGCGCGATACCGGGGGGTAATGAACTGAACGAAGATGACTTCCCCCATGGAATCAAATTAGTTTTGCTCACAGTTGCTCTTTGCTTATCGGTTTTCCTTGTGGCCCTTGTATGTTTTATCGCCACTCTACCAAAAAATAACTGATCGGGTGGCTAGGACGATACTATCATCGCAACTGCAATTGTTAGTTCGCGTGGGTCTGCAGGAAGATATACTCACCGCGTGTCTATAGCCTAAAATTACCGACCAGTTCAACTCCCTCGACGACGTGGGTTGGTACGGAAGCTCGTATGTTTCGCTGTTTCATTGTGCGGGCCCAAGCTCATCGGCTGACCCCCAGCTATCTCCTTGTACGCCAATTCCTTTGTACAACTTACAGCCTGAGGCTCCACACTAATGCGTGTGCAGGCAGCTGCGGCCACTCAATTGCTTTTTGGCAAATTCTACACATTTCTTCCAATCAAATGGGTTTACATTACAGCTGTCATGGCATTTGAGGTCGGCTCTGCGCTTTGCGGTGCTGCACCCAACTCCGAGGCTCTCATCGTTGGTCGTGCAATCGCTGGATTGGGTAGTGCGGGTATTTTTACTGGAGCTCTGATTATCGTCGCGCACAGGTAAGACTTCCGCTGACAGGTTTTTCTTGCATCTGAATTAATGCTGCAGTGTTCCGTTGACGAAGCGACCGATGTACACTGGTATGATTGGTGCCATGTATGGTATCGCCAGCGTCGCAGGACCGTTAATGGGAGGGGCCTTCACGGACAAAGTATGCTGGCCTTTCCATTCTTACCAATCTTTCTTACGCCTTACATAGCTCACTTGGCGTTGGTGTTTTTACATCAAGTACTCCCTTTTTTTCTCCATTTCTCCCCCTTTTCTGACATGCCTCTCGTTAGCTTACCCATCGGCGCAGTGACCCTCATTTTCATGATCTTCTTCTTTAAAATGCCCAAAAGCGCCGATGTGAAGCCGAAATCCATGACACTTATACAACGGATCAACCTTTTCGACCCCTGGGGAACTTTGGTCTTCATTCCCGCCATAGTTAGCCTATTGCTTGCGTTACAATGGGGAGGAACCAAGTACGACTGGAACAATGGACGCATTATTGGACTCTTCGTCTCCTTTGGTGTCTTGTTCAGCATTTTCATTGGAATCCAAATATGGAAGCAGGACGCTGCTACGGTCCCGCCTCGCATCCTGAAGCACAGAAGTATAATGGCGGGAGCCTGGTATTCTCTGTGTCTGAGTGCCAGTTTTTTCATCCTCCTATTCTATGTGCGTATAGTATATTTCGACGCGGCGTCGCTGACCAAGGCTCCCTAGATACCAATCTGGTTCCAGGCAATCAAGGGCGTCAGTGCAGTGCAGTCAGGGTGCGCGCTTCCTCATCTCTTCTCCGATATTTCTTACCCGCCCGACAGAATTCGAAATTTGCCTATGATACTTACATGGGTATTGGCGTCACTTGTTGCAGGCGGGATCATCACAGCAACGGGGTACTCTATATGTCTCTTGATAGGCGTCAGTGGATCTAACTTGTGTCTCGTTCAGGTACTATACGCCTTTCCTTTATGCCTCGAGCGTCCTCCTAGCTGTGGGTGCGGGACTTCTCGCGACACTCAAGGTAGACAGTGGCCCCGCGCGTTGGATCGGCTACCAAATTATCTACGGCTTGGGCGGTGGGCTGGGTATGCAACAACCCATGATTGCTGCGCAGACAGTGCTTCAACTCGCTGATGTCCCTGTCGGCATCTCAATCCTCATGTTCACAGAGACACTTGGTCAGTCTCTCACCTTTCTATCAATAAAGACGCTAATTCGAATAAATCTCTCAGGTGGAGCGTTGTTTATTTCCGTCGGACAGAACGTCCGTCTTTGTCCATGTGTCCTCCTCTGTCGCTGCTGACCACAGCTCAGGTATTCACGAACAAGCTCGTATCCGGCCTCGTTAGCAAGGTTCCCGGCATTAACCCCACCATCCTACTTGGAACCGGCGCCACGAGCATTCGGGGCGCAGTTGACGCGCGGTTCCTGCCAGATGTGCTCGTTGTGTACAACCAGGCCCTCATATCCGCATTTTATGTGTCTGTTGCCATGACGGCCTTGTCCACCATTGGGTCCGCCGCCATGGAGTGGAAGAGCATTAAAGGCAAGGACATCCAGAAGGGCGGTGGCGCATGAGCAGCGGAGTTGGGAGATAAAGGAAGCTTTCAGGCTATTTGTCGTATTTTCCTCTTCAATGCGCCTAGTGGATACCGTGCATAATGTAAGCGTCTTGTACTAATAGACATATACTCCCTGCTCAGCTCCAGAGGAAGTAGTATCCGTAGGCGAAGAGAATGCGGCTCCGGATTATGCGAACATCTTGCGGGATCCTGCAATTTCAGGCTCCGCTATAATTTTGGACTCCGCTGCGCGGATCACGTTCATCCACGACCACGACCACGTCGACGGCACCGCTGACAACTTTCCTCCTCAAAGTTTTCTCGTGGCGAAAAGCATGGGTCTTGGATCCCGACTTCAACTTGCGCTCTCGCATTTTCATCTGTTCGCTGCACATCGGGCCGAGTCCGGCAGGCGGCGAAGTCGGACTTGAAAAAACCTCCGCTTCTGTCATGTCTTCTCCTTCTTCCTGAGAACATATCGGGGCCGTGCTGCTAATAGGCGATGACACAAATTGCCCAGAATTGCCTACAGCCTGCTGTGTATCTTTTCGGCTCCGGGATTCCGTGCTGAATCCGAAGCCAAATCGATGAATCAGATTGGTGTACAATAAAAACCGCAGATCATCCTAGGTTCCGAATCCGACTCGTACCTTCATGGCCACTCACGCAAGCAATGAAGGAGAAACTCTCAGTGGTGGCTCTCCGAGTCACTCTATCTCAGAAAAAGAGAAAATTGAGGGCGCGATCGCGACGCATGGACTGAACGAAGATGACTTCCCCCATGGAATCAAATTAGTTTTGCTCACAGTTGCTCTTTCCTTATCGGTTTTCCTTGTGGCCCTTGTATGTTTTATCGCCACTCTACCAAAAAAACAACTAATCGGGTGGTTAGGATAATACTATCATCGCAACTGCAACTGTTAGTTCGCGTCGGTCTGCAGGAAGATATACTCACCGCGTGTCTATAGCCTAAAATTACCGACCAGTTCAACTCCCTCGACGACGTGGGTTGGTACGGGAGCTCGTATGTTTTCGCTGTTTCATTGTGCCAAGCTCACCGGTTCGGTTGACCCCCAGATATCTCCTTGTACGCCAAATCCTTTACCAAACATCCAGGCTCCACACTAATGCATCTGCAGGCAACTGCGGCCACTCAACTGCTTTTTGGCAAATTCTACACATTTCTTCCAATCAAATGGGTTTATATTACAGCTGTCATAGCATTTGAGGTCGGCTCTGCGCTTTGCGGTGCTGCACCCAACTCCGAGGCTCTTATCGTTGGTCGTGCAATCTCTGGATTGGGTGGTGCGGGTATTGTTGCTGGAGCTATGATTATCATCGCGCACAGGTAAGACTCCTGCTGATAGGTTTTCTTGTATCTGAATTAATGCTGTAGTGTTCCATTGACAAAGCGACCGGCATGCTTGGTGCCTTGTATGGTATCGCCAGCGTCGCCGGACCGTTAATGGGAGGGGCCTTCACGGACAAGGTACGCTGGCCTCTCCATTCTCACCAATCTTTCTTACGCCTTACATAGCTCACTTGGCGTTGGTGTTTTTACATCAAGTACTCCCTTTTTTTCTTTCCTTTCTACCCCAGGCTTTCTGATGTGCCTCTCGTTAGCTTACCCATCGGCGCAGTGACCCTCATTTTCATGATCTTCTTCTTTAAAATGTCCAGAAGCGCCGATGTGAAGACGACATCCATGACACTCATGCAACGGATAACCTCTTCGACCCCTGGGGAACTTTGGTCTTCATTCCCGCCATAGTTAGCCTATTGCTTGCGTTACAATGGGGAGGAACCAAGTACGAGTGGAGCAATGGACGCATTATTGGACTCTTCGTCGTCTTTGGTGTCTTGTTCGCCATTTTCATTGGAATCCAAATATGGCAGCAGGACGCTGCTACGGTCCCGCCTCGCATCCTGAAGCACAGAAGCATAATGGCGGGAGCCTGGTATTCTCTGTGCCTGGGTGCCAGCTTTACTATCCTCATATTCTATGTGCGTATAGTATATTTCGACGCGCTGTCGCTGACCGAGGCTCCTTAGATACCAATCTGGTTCCAGGCAATCAGGGGCGTCAGTGCAGTGCAGTCAGGGTACGCGCTTCCTCATCTCTTCTCCGATATTTCTCACCCGCCCGACAGAATTCGAAATTTGCCTATGATACTTTCATTGGTATTAGGGTCGATTTTTGCAGGCGGGATCACCACAGCAACGGGGTACTTCATATCTCTCTTGATAGACGCGTCAGTGGATCTAACCTATGCCTCGTTCAGGTACTATACGCCTTTCCTTTATGTCTCGAGCGTCCTCCTAGCTGTGGGTGCGGGACTTCTCGCGACACTCAAGGTAGACAGTGGCCCCGCGCGTTGGATCGGCTACCAAATTGTCTACGGCTTGGGATATGGGTTTGGTATGCAACAATCCATGATTGCTGCGCAGACAGTGCTTCAACTCGCTGATGTCCCCGTCGGCACCTCAATCCTCATGTTCACACAGACGCTCGGTCAGTCTCTCAATTTTTTATCAATAAAGACGCTAAATCGAAAAAATCTCTCAGGTGGATCGTTGTTTCTTTCCGTCGGACAGAACGTCCGTCTTTATCCGCGTCCTTCTCCGTCGCTGTGCTGATCACCACTCAGGTATTCACGAACAAGCTCGTATCCGGACTCGTTAGCAAGGTTTCCGGCCTTAGCCCCGCCGTCGTACTTGGAGCCGGTGCCACGAGCATTCGGGGTGCAGTTGACGCGCGGTTCCTGCCAGATGTGCTCGGTGTGTACAACCAGGCCCTCATATCCGCCTTTTATGTGTCGATTGCCATGGCGGCCTTGTCCACCATGGGTCTGTCGCCATGGAGTGGAAGAGCATTAAAGGCAAGGACATCCAGATCGGTGGTGGCGCATGAGCAGCGCAGTTGGGGAATAGAGGAAGGGTTTAGGCTGTTTCCCGTATTTCCTCCGTTAGAATACGGTCAATCTTGTTCCTTTTCCGCGCCGATTACCGGCTCCCCTTTTGTCTCGTAGTCACGCATGCCACTCTCAGCGCTCGTTTCTTTACGCGTTCGATGAGGGTGCGTCTACCACATCCATTCTAGCTATATCTTACTTACACCTTATGTAGAGTTCTCGCTCTTTTAGGTATTTAATATAGCGCTCGTTTCCTTACGCGTTCGCTGAGGAGTTCTCACTCTTTTATCATGGCACCTAGTGGATACTGTGGATACTGTAACCCACTTGCACTTATATACGTATACTCCCCTGCTTAGCTCAAGTGGAAGGGTATCGTTAATAGATGCAAGTCCCGATCTGGTAATTTGATGGCGGGAAGATGTGCGGCACTTTCAAGCTCCGCTCACATCAAACAATGTCAGCCTCTTCCTGCCACCCTCCTCGACGCTACGCTCTACTCGTCGCACGTCGCCATCGCGCTTTCGTGACGCTTGCGACCCCGCTTTCGAGGAGTTAGGGAAAGCGAACAGATCAGCCACCACAGCTCTCCCTCTTCCCTTCCGCCTCGCCCTGCTCGCGCCCAGCCGACCCGACTACCACAACCCAGAGGTCTCCGCCCTGATACCCCATCGCCACCTGCCAGCTCTTTCCTCCTTCTGATCTGCCTGTGAGCCACATCTTTGATGGCGTGACCGCGAGATCCCCAGGGTGAGCGCAAGTCCGGGCCGCATTGGTGCGTACGCTCTGAGGCTCGAAGTCCACGCCATGGCGGGCGCGCTGCTGCGTGAGCGCAGGTCCGGTGCGTGTTGGTGAACTTCGCGCGCATGCTAATGTGAATGTGCTCATTATGGCCCCGTGAATTCATAATGTCTACTCTGTGTGCACCTATTTAATGAATCTTATGCCATTTTTTGCTGCTTGAAGAGCTTAGGAGCGATTGGTATCAGTATGTTACTGGAGAATGCCGAGCCGAAAAGTTCTGAAAAATTGCCGCCATCAAATTACCCGATTTAGGTGGTGATCTGAGGCGGAATTTCAAGCCGCGTGGGTCACATCCCACGCGACTGTTATAGATTCACCACCGTGACGCCAACGGCATGCCGCCAATCCAGACCTCCTCCGAGTTTTCTCGTGCCAAAACGCCCATGGCTCTTAAATCTCGATTTCAACTTGCGCTCTCTCATTTTCAGATCTGTTCGGCAACGCGTCCGAGTCGGACCGAGTCCGGTATGCGGTGAAGCCGGACTTGAAAAACCTTCCCTTCTGTCACATCTATTCCTTCTTCCTGAGAACCGCCGGCGCGTAGAAGCCAAGGGAAAACATCGGAAGAATAACAGCGGTCCGTCTCGACGGGGTCACATGCTGGGCCTGGCGCGTCCGCCACCTTTTATATCGCCACCTTTTATACCGCTCTCTTTCCTTGTACGCCACCTTGGATCTTGTCCCTCAAAATCATGGCTGGGTCGATATGGCTGCGTTTTCTCTCTTGTCTAGTCCTCCTTCCTGGAGTCACCTTGGGAGCTCTACACTTCAGCCTCGAATCGCGCGCTACCAATATCGATGGGTCGCTGCCTATATACAAGGATCCTACCGCTGCAATTGAAGCAAGAGTCAACGACCTGTTGCCTCGCATGACGATTGAGGAGAAGGTTTCTCAGATGTGAGCATCTAATAAGTTTCCTCGCGACGTATTGCTCAATCGGAGCTCAAGCATTCAAGGAGATCTGAATGGGTGGATGGCAAATCCCAACGATCCCCTCGACGACACCAAGACGTTTAATCAGACAGGTTTGGTGAGTTTTTTCTTCTCGCTGCTCTATAAATTTGCCCCGCTCAATTTATTTACCTCCAGCAAGAGATGATGCGACTCAAGGGAGGTGTGTATTGGTGCCTCTCCTCGACGTTCAACTCTGACCCTCCTTGGAGGTTCAATTTGGGGTGGATATCAGGTTCCATGGGACAAATTCGTAAGTCGACTCGTTCCATACGAGATTTCCTACTTACTATCGTTGACACAAGGTTTTCGTCGTGAACGTGGGCCAAAAATACTTGATGGAGAATACTACTCTTGGTATTCCCGCCTTAATACAATCAGAAGGCTTGTCTTCTTGTCAGCCCTTTTGATCCGAGTATCAACCTTTTTTCAGGGCTTCATGGATTCACAAATAACGGTACGATGCGCTATTCTTATGGACTGTCACTTGCTTATCATCATTCGTCAGGTACCACCTTCCCCTCTCCCATCGGCCTCTCCGCCTCCTTCAACACTGCTCTCATCTCCAAAGTCGCGGGGGTTATTGCAACGGAGGCTGAAGGTCTCGGAATATCCCAAATTTTTGCCCCTGTTCTGGATCTTTCTCGAGGTGCGTTGTAGTGCGGTCAGGGTAGCTTGCTTCTGATTCTATTCACCTCAGAGCTCCGCTGGGGCAGAGTGGAGGTGCATTCCACCGCCGAACATGGCCGCCGATGGACTAATTGCCGCGCATAGGAAAACTACGGGGAAGACCCATTTCTCACAGGGGAAATCGGTCGCGCTTATGTGACGGGTTTACAATCCGGAAAGCGTAGAAACGCGAGTTCTACTGCTATTGCGCGGGTCGCTGCCACGTGCAAGCATTTTACCGCGTTTGGATCACCCCAGGGAGGAATGTGAGTTGTATATTCTCCGTACTTTAGGCGTAAATAACTCTACTCGTTAGCAACACTGCACAGGTTTCTGGAGGAGAACGCGAATTGCGAACCCAATACTTGAAACCCTTCCAGCGGGCATGTCTAGACAGTCTTGCGATCATGACTGCTTATTCTAGTTATGACGGGATACCAGCAGCTGCCAATGCACGTAGGTTATTCACCAAATTACAATTGATACCAGATAACTGACTTCATCAAGACATCTTGACTGATATCGTAAGGGATATGGGAAGTTTCCAACCGCTATATACCTAATATTTTTCAGCTTCGAAATGAATGGGGATACAAGTATTGGGCCAGTAGTTTTTCCCCACGATTTCGTAAGCTAACGTTTTTCCAGGTCACAGCAGACGCTGGCGCAGTCGTGCGTTCCTTCTTTTTTTTTTTTTTTTCAACCTGACGTTCTCCAGGATTTCCTCGCCACTATACACGGAATATGCGACACCAGGGAGTGTGCCGCAAAGACGGCTCTTGAGAACGGCATCAGTGGTGAAATGGGAGGCGGTGAGCTCAAATTCCATCCGACTGATCAATTATTCAAGTGCCGACCTAGGCTCATATACCTACCTGACGTTGCCCGGTATGTTTGCATCCGTAAAGCCCGGTGTTTAAATCTCATCCGTATAATCAGCCCAAATTGCGGCTGGAACGGTTGACGTTAAATTCCTCGATGCCACCGTGACTGCCATGCTCCGTACCAAATTCGCTCTAGGTCTCTTCGAAAGTGCGCAAACTATTGAACAATAATTCCTTCCAGTTATTGACTGTTCCAAAGATCCGTATCCCTATGGGGACTACCTGTCCACCCTTCGAACTCCCGCATCTAGGGACATCCTCCATGCCGTCGAGTCGGAAAGTATTGTGCTCCTGGAGAATAGAGGCAACACGTTGCCCTTGAGCAAGAGTGTCAAATCCATCGCTTTGGTCGGACCCCAAGTCGATCGTGTCTCGGTAAGTTACGAATACGCCACGAATACGTACCAAGTGCTGATGTAACTTGACAGTTCGGAGACTACGTTTTCCTGAATGCATCTCACAACGGTGTGTTGGATTTTTTTTTGGCGTCTATTGGACTGACGGGAGCAGGTATCTCGCCGCTGAATGGGTTCAAACAATACCTCTCGAAAATTTCGAGCTCTGTCAAGATTAACTACGCAGAAGGATCCAAGCTGTGGTCAAACGACAACTCTGGGTTTGGCGCAGCTGTAAGCGCCGCGCAATCGTCTGATGTCGCTATCGTTATGGTATGTAGCTGGTTTTGTTGATCTATGTGCGTATTGCTAACCTCATTTCAGGTGGGGACATGGAGCCTAGACCAGACGAACCTGTGGTAATTTTCAGCTTCGCTTCGTAAAACGTAGCTTCTGATTGTCGCAGGACACCCGGAACAAACGCGACGACCGGGGAACACGTTGATGTCAGCGACCTTGGACTGGTCGGCGCCCAACTAGATCTAGTCAAGGCTATCAAAGCCACAGGAAAGCCTACAGTAGTCGTTTTCATATCCGGAAAACCCGTTGCCGAACCCTGGATTCAAGCCCGTAAGTGACGTGTTTGAATGTAATTACCCTAAAATCTCAATACTTATATTGGCAGATGCCGACGCTGTGATTCAGCAGTTTTATCCTGGAGAGCTTGGAGGTTAGTTGGTTGATTTGTACCTCTCCAGATTGAATACTCACCGTGCTCATGAAGGCCTGGCGTTGGCTGAAATCGTGTTTGGAGCCGTCAATCCTTCAGGTCGGCTTTTTAACTTTCGTCCCCTAGTCTGTACTCAAGATAACTGAACGCAGGCAAACTTCCGGTGTCGTTCCCACAATCTGTTGGAACAACCCCCGTATTCTACAACTTTCTAAAAGGCAGTCGCGCTATGGACACGAGGGACGTCGGGCAAATTTTCGATAACGGGACCTTGCAGTTTGGACATCAAGTAAACCTCCTTCCTTTGAATACCCGAACTGGCTCAAAGTCATTTTAGTATGTCCTGGGCAGCCCATTCCCGTTATGGAGCTTCGGCCATGGCCTGAGTTATACGTAAGTAACTTTTCAAGAGGATATATTCTCTGCATGCTCATTCACTCCACAGGACCTTTACCTAGTATGCGAGGCAATGAAACTTTTTCAACGTAACTAATCCTCTTCATTTCAGCACCAATCTTAAGCTCTCCAAGTCTACGATCGGTAAAAACGAAGATTTCAATGTCATGGTGACAGTTCGCAATAGTGGAGCAGTTGCCGGCATGGAAGTAGTTCAGGTATGAGAGTTCCAAGCGTTTGACTGAGGGGCTGATTCGTCTCGCACAGGTTTACATGACGGATTTAATTAGTTCAGTCGTTACACCGGTGCAGGAACTTGTTGGGTTCCAGAAAATCAACCTGCCGTGAGTGATACGCTTCTAATCTTTAAATTAGATGTGCGCTCATATTCGGTACTTCAGTGCTGGTGGCTCCACGACAGTTACGATCCCGGTTCTCTCATCTCAGCTGGCTGTGTGGACCGTGCGGAATGCATGGGCGGTAGAGTCTGGCAAATTCACCATTAAAGTCGGAACGAGTGATCAAGTCTTCGCTCAAACCAACTTGACGGTTTCTTGATTATCTATCCACACATGCTATCTGTATTAGTACATCGTCTGTCATCAATTATCGAGCCTGAGCTCATTAAATCTCTCCAAGATCTAATTGCGACGCTCTGATAGTGCAATTTTAACCTTCCACTCCCGAATGTCGCAATTTTCTCCACTGGTCCCCAACGAGTACTTCAACGCTTTGATTTCAACCAAACGAATTAGTCAACCGGCCATCACCGGCAGCTCGTACTTGTATTGATCGGATGACTCATCCGTCTCTGCCTGACCAGCTCCAAAACTCGAAGCTTCGATAATGGCGATTCAGATGTAAGAATGTCTCTATTCTTCAGGAGGGCACTCAAACAGGTACTATTGTGCTAAGGGAAAACATCTCCGAGTCTCCGGGACTGAAGAACTTGAAAAAGTCGTCGCAGCGCCGGCCCCAAGGCACATCCTGGGTCGCCATACTTCTAACTGGTTTAACGTCTGCCTTGCTGGCCCTTCTGGCCCAAAGCTATCTTAGGACCCAAGCTCCCTTTTCGGCGCCGCGATGTCGACCACCCTTACCGAATATGTTCCTCCATTCCCCAATTTGCGCCAATTCATCTGGAATCAAGAGGGCTCTTGAAAATATCGATTTACTGGTGCAACGTTCTTTCGCAGCCGGAGGAATCGATGGCCTGGTTGTCGCTATCGTGACAGGGCAAGAGGCTATATATGACACTGCGATGGGGCCACTCAAAGCGAACGAAACAAGCCCGGAAAGGAGAAGCACCGTCGACAAACATAGTATCTTCCGCATAGCGTCGGGGTCCAAACTTTTCGCCACCCTGGAGACCCTGATCCTACGAGAGAAAGGTGCCTTGCAATGGTTGGACTTTTACCACTACAAAAGCTATTTATTTATTCGATTCTGACCAGGGATGACCCAATCACCAAATTCTTCCCCGATTTCTCGTATGATTCTGGAGAATGGGCTCATCGTGGTCTGTCTCATTTGCCGCAAGAGCCGTTGACCCTGCGACAGCTGGCCAGTCATATGTCCGGTCTAACACGAGAATATCCGCGCGGAAATATGAAAAATTGGCCGCACTCGCTCGAGGGGACCGGCCCTCCCCCCACCAACGGTTGCCCGTTCCCTACAGTAAATCAGATGATGGCCGGACTGAAAAAATATCCCCTCACTGTCCCCACGTACAGTTATCCTGTTTATTCCAATGTTGGAATAGCTGTTCTTGGGCAGGTCGCTGTGGTCGCCAATGCTCTCTTCGAAAAATCAAGAAATATCTCTGCTAGGCCGCCTGGAACGTGGGCTACTCTAGCACAACGAGATATATTTGATCGTCTAGATTTGAACGGGAGTTCGTTTCTGGTCACACCAGAAAACCAAGCCCACATCGCAGTCGCTTCCAAGAATAGTTATGAAGTTGTATGTTATTCGCGTTGATTTGGGCTTTTATAACAGTATTCGCAGGATTGGGATTTCTTGGACGCAATGTCATGTTCTGGTGGCCAGATGAGTTCGCTCTCCGATTACATCAAGGTCATGCAAAATATATTGGACCCAACACGACCTGAGTCTCTTCTGCCTCCGCATGTGATACGGGAGTGGCTGCGGCCTTTGCATGGCTGGATGGATGAAAGAACAGAGGTCGGAATGCTCTGGGAAATCGAGAAAATATACGATTCTCATGGGAGGTCGATCAGGGTATTCCAGAAACGTAGGAGGTCTCCAAATAGTTATTGACCTTGTCTGAATCTGCCGTCCAGTGGGTGTTCTCGGAGCCTCCCGGAGCGTATTCGCAATCAATCAAGATATGTCCTACGGCGTCGCCCTCTTGATGACAGGTTCTGCTTCTACAGCTGGCGATATCGTTCTCGAAATATTCAGGCAACTCCAGCCAGCTTTAGATCGAATACTTGCAGAACGGGCGATGGAACTTTATGCTGGTCGATGGATCTTCCGATCAAATGATGATTCTGAAATCATAGTCCGGGTTCGGGAAGGATCCTTATGGATAAAGAAGCTTCAATTGAACGGAACTGATGTTCTGCGTCTTACACAAGATATCCCTGCGAAGGACAAGGGTGTGTCTCCCTTTCCAATTACAATGTGGCCAACTGGAAGGCTTCATGAATTTCGGTGAGTTTATCCCCCCCCCTTTCCTTCATACCCTCAGCATCAATTTTAACACTGTTCAGAATGGTATTTTCCACCTCGTCCCAGACCTGCATGAGGTCGTGGGCAACCATTGACGACGGATTTGCGCGTGGGTATCCAACGGACTTGATATATTTTAAAGAAGACAAGAACGGAATGACCCTGCATGTACCGTCTGTAGACGTTGTACTGGTTCGAACCTAGTAGGCCTTACACCGGCTGGGATTCTCCACACAAAAGACTAACCAAACGCTGCTTCCTCTATCTCCCTTGTACCACCATCAAAACTTCGGAACCTTGACCAGACACCCTCGGCTGATGCATTCGACCAGTGGACTCAACGGTAGTATGCGGCCCGTCGGGGAGGGCGACTACAAAATTTCGGATGATAACCGCAAGCACAATCTGCAAACGACACGTTTAAGAATGGTGCTCATGCCGTTGACCACGAGGAACCTTCATAAGTGCGACCGCAAAACTTGCTCCAATGCAAATTCTCGGCCCGTGACCGAATCCGAGGTGGCGATTTCCGGGCAAGGCGTTATTCTTTCGCGTCAACCATCTACCCGGGTCAAATTCCAGACAACCAGGACCCCAGAGGGCCTCTGATGCATTGGAATAGCGAATGGGGGCAGTGACCAGAGTTCCTTTCGCCACATTAATGCTTGTCACCGTTTCTCCCGATTTCGTGATGACTGGTGAGCTGAGTGGTATTACGTCGTCCGCAATTGCCTACGGGTTAAATGAGTAGGTGTAATAGTTCCTTGTCCGCAACATAAGCTGATACCACGCGAGTAGTCTCTCCTATTGGCGGATGGGTTCGCAAGACTTCACAAACAATTGCGTCGAGGTACGGAAGCTGGCAGATTTCGCTGTAGTTGGGAGATCTGTTCAAAGTCTGAAGTTCCTTCACCAGCTGCTCTTGAATGCTCGGATTTCGGGCTAATTCAACTAGGAGCCAACTAAGGGTGACTGAAGACCATATATCAAAGGTTGAATTCGTGGGTAATCGTGGCCATACCCGCTGTAGTTTCAAAGCCTGAGGCACTGCTGTCAGAATTTCTATCATGAGGGCTGGGAATTTCGCCCACCTGAAAACAGAAGTGTATTCTGGTGGGACATTTCATTAGCCGACTGCAGAAAAGTTGATAATTGTTACCATCTACGCAAGTTAATTACGGCGCGGATGACTCGAAAATGACTGAGCGAACCTGGCCCAGCATTTCAGCAGAAGATAGCCGCAATTCGCCTTCGGGGCTCTCCGCGAGCGATTTGACTGGTATTCAAGTGAGAAGCGAGAAACATGGTACAAGAAAAGATTGGTTGAAACGTACCCAACGAGGCGATTATTGTGCCGTCCGATGTTGCAGTCTTGCCACTGTCAATGCGTTCCAGCTCTTCAGCCGCAATCCGGCTCAATAATCTTCTGAAATCCCTAATAATCCGGTTCTTTGCAGTCGGAATTCTCCTGAGCATCGGGAATCGGGACGTGAGGCGGAATATATGGTCTGAGATACGGTTTCTGCCCGGAGTTCGGAGCGCATAAAACGCTGCGGTGACGGTGCAGTAATCGCCGTCCAAGGACTTGAAATCGTGAGAGAAGCCGCCCATTCCGATGCTGTCGAGACTTCAAATGCGTTAATCAGCAAAAGTAACGTAGTAAACCGAACTTCTCACACGACACTGTTCATCCTGGAGCGCGTGGGCATGCATTATAACGGAGTTTTTGAATTTATGTTTTCCGTACCAGTGTTGAATATCGATGACCATTCCGCGTGGGCGCGATGCGAGAGCCGTGTTCCACATGCTCTCCACCTAGGGGACAGATCATTAGCGGGTTACATGCTGACCACAACAAAAGAAACCTTGTGAGCCATATCAAAGAAAATGGGGGCGAACCTCTCCCAAACATGGTCATTAAACGCCGGTTCGAGAACTTTGCGGTAGCTCCAACAACACTTTCAATTTGAGTGATTATTTGAAGATTTTAAGCGTACCTGGCGTGCTGGTTCCCTTCCGTTGAAACCAGCCCAGGTCCAATCTTGGGAAATATGAATCGTGAATAGGCGTTATGTGATTAAAAGGTTTACCAAATTCTTGTTTGCCTGACGCACACAGTCGGGAGAGCAATACCTGGAGGGCGAATTATTATAGAAATGTGCTAAACAGATATTAATTAATTTAGATTGGCCGTTTCACATGGAAGACACGTACCAATCGCTAAAGGATCGCAAATAACAATAGTCCTCGAAATAATTCCAGTGCAGACTTGGAATACTGGCCCGTATTTAGGTGCATATTCAAAACACAGCGTAGAAATATCTCCAGCCTCGGGGCCCTCAATCTCTTTTTTCGGTGGTCCGCGGAGGGAAGTAGTGTACAAGCGCCGCCGCAGAACCCGCATGATCACAAATGTGGTCCAGATGGCGAGCAACAGAGCGATGGTATAAACGAGCCAGAGACTTGCAAGGAGTATGAAGCGATCCTGGTCATTCATTGGTTTGGATGTGGGAGTCGGTGCCACCGCGGTCGACTCAGAGTCGAGATTTAAAGGTGCTAGCAAGCGATCTACTTCCGAGTAGGCTCAGCAGGGTTCCAAAGACGGCAGCAAATATCGCCAGTCCGAGACGATAGGAAGCGAGAAGAAGTCACCGTATGCTCTTTCACCAAATTACCTTCTGGGCAAAATTATTACCAGAATCATTTGCATTTAGTCCTGCTTAGCGATCACAATAAAAACAGAATATTCAAGTAAAATCGCATTAAATGCCATGCTGGTGGCTTATAGTATGGGCGAGTGAAAGGGGTGGCCGTATTACAGCCGACTACGCTGCGGAAGTTGAGCGTTCATAACAAGGGCGTCGTATATGACTTTCCCAAGTACGTCTGGGCGTTCTTGCGGGATCTAGTAGGCATATCTTCAGCTGGCAAAATGAACAGGGCTGGACCGGACGCACTAAATGTCCCGCTTCCGATATCGTAGTCACAGAAGCAAAGCGGCGGCTGGGGTCCTTGATAGCCTCATGCACCCTCGGGGGCCTAGGCGATGTATAGGTCAGACCGCTCAGTCAATTCGAAAATCTCTTACACAAAATCGGGGATTCCACCCAATACGAGATGCACAGGGTGAGTAAGACAAGTGCGGTTCAGAGTTTCCATAGGTTTTGTGGCTCCATCAGGATCTCTATACATCGCCTGAATGTCAAGGATGAGAATAAAGTGCGAAAACTGAGCCGAGCGCGCTAACCGCTTCCTGGTCCCGACTACACGCCAGAGTGACCCCTGGGTATGCCCCATGCTCATATCGTGCCCCCGCTGAATAGCCAAGTCAGTCAAAAAGGGACAAGCTCGAGGGCATACACGCACGATGTTCTATGATGCCGTACTCCTTTGACATGGATTAGCGGACTGCATGAGATGAACAGCGTTTCACGAACGACAAATATATCGAGGATCCGAGGATCCCATTTTTTAGTGCGCTCTCTTCTCTTCAAGGCAGCCATCGCATGTTGACGATCCGGCCAGACGTCACGGCGTTCATATGCACCTTTCACCAGCAATTCCCTCAGGCGCTTGAGATGATGGGGTCCAGCGGGGCTGAGGAGCGGCTCGACGAGTATCAATGAAACGAACGGTATCAGAGGCTCAAGGGATTGCAGCATTGTTCTAGTGTCAATCAATAAGAGATTCTTGAAGGAAAGAATACACCTCACATGGCAACACCACCCAGACTGTGGCCAATTCCAACCAATTTTCGACTCCTGAAGTCCACCTTTCCGCCTGCTTCGGGCCGTCGAGAGAGAAAATGATGGACTGCTTGAGCGTACTTTTCACACGAAACTAAGAGAAGAATAAGTGGCGGAAATGGGCGTGCAAATCTCGTACACACAGTTGAGGAAGAATTCCGGGGAGAGCAAAACAGTTGCGTTCAGCTGGCCAGACGCCCCGTGGTTAGGACAATCTAAGCACCAAGCTTCGCGAATTTTGATAGGACTGCCTTTCGAAGCGGCTAAAGTGAATAGAGCTTCGACCGTTGGCATCCAGGTCTCCTTGTGGAAGCTTGTGGAATGGAGGAACAGCAGCGTCAATGCTTCCGGGTCAGAGGCATTGGCTTCAAAAGACGGTAGCCAGTAGCGTTTCGCGGTTAAGAACAACGGGTAACTTGCAGTGGGTGGATAAGTCACCGATTCCTCCAACATCGTAGAATAGTAGGGCCCGGTAATGTGAGCTAAGCGTCGAGGTGGAATGCGTCACTGCATCTCATTTATACATGAAGTCAGAAGACAAAGGCTTCATCATGATCCGATACCCATTTCGGGTCTGTTGGCATCACAACGTAAATAGGTCCAGAATCTAGATTACCAGAGATTAAGAAAATCTTGTTCTTTGCCCCACTCGGGCTTGTATGTTCTCCGGCTTTTGCCATTTTTACTCCCATTGCCATTTGTTGCCAGAGAACTTTTTTTTGTTTGTTTATTATTGGCTGGCAGTTCGGCGAAACATGGTCGGCAGTTCAAAAAAAGCTGTTAAACCACGCGCGCAAAAACTCAGACTTCCGCACTGCTTAGAGCCAAAATTGTGTCCGACGAACAAGCTTCCACTAGAGGCAAAATTTGCGGCGGATGGAACTTACAGCCGTTTGCATCCTTCCGCGGATACGCGATTTGGCGATTTTCGGTCTCGATTTTTTCTTTCATTGTGCGCGTAGGTCCCATATCGGTCGGCTTCGTACTTCGTGCTTCGTGCTTCGACTTGGGGCTGACCGCTGAACATAAAATCGCGTTTCGCGGGAATTATGTAGTAACCTGTCTGATCCTTGTTACCTGGGTCAGTAGCGGACTTAGCAGTCATGCCAGCCATGGGCCACAGCTCGGCCTGTTCGGCAACTGCTAGCGTCAGGCAAGCATTCCCAACTTCCAAGGCCCAAAGAACGCTTCTAAGTAGAAATGTTTTCGTATTCTGTTCGTCGACAAAGTGGATGCTGTGTCGTCGGAAACAAGTAGTAACCTGGGCAGTGTTGCAGGGCCAATGAAGACCATCGCGGCAACCTGGGGCCTTGATAACGTCAAGAACGTGATTCCGCTTTGATTCCGCTACTGAAATATTAGGAGTGAGGTAACTCGGCAACTTCGAATTCCGACTGCCGGTGCAATGTCGTAAACTTGAAAGAGTCAGAAAAAAACCAGAAAGAAGTTCATTTATTTTATTTCTGCGGGAAAACTACTAAGAATGAAACTCAGAAAGTGTCGCAAATCGAGAAATTATCAAAGCCGCAAAAGGAAATAAACATAAGGTTCAACCACTAATTTAGTACTCGCCAGGTACTACTAGCCAACGTGGCCAGCGTCTCCCACGACTTTTAATTTTCGTACTGTCTCATTATTGTTGTGTATACCGACATTCACGACGAGCCGTAGAGATTCCTTTCTTCTGCCTTTTGTTGCAATGATAGGATCTGATCTACACTGCCACCTCATTTGAACCTGAGTACTTAAAAGCAGCCCTATATCGGAACTTATGCACTCCTGCTTCGGTCATAGAATTCAATTTCGTATTTTTTGGTTCGTATTTCAACTGTCCTACATCTAGAAAGCGAGAGTCTGACCGGCTGTCCCGACTGGAGATGCAAAACGTGAGTACACCATAGCTCTCAGAAAGGGACGGAAAGACGTACCCACTGCTCCTCGGACAGAGGCGGTCGCGAGCTTGGTGTAGGTGTAGGGCGGCTTGGTGAAGGTTCCGACAGGAGCTGTGCATGCGTCAGTGAATATTCAAGCGGAGGTTGTGGACTGCGACCCACCAGTGTTCGTGGCGCCGCCGAAGTCGTTGCCAGTTGCAACTGCGAATCCGGCTAGAATATGCAGTCAGCACAATCAGAGGTGGTGAAGTCATGGATTGATATCCACCATCAGTGGCGTAAAGAGGCTTGTTGGTCCCGGTCCAGACGTTGTTCTCGACGAGGAGCTGGGCACCTGCAAAGTGTTCAATATTTTATACCGAAGAATTCAGAACAAAATTACCATCGCGGGTGTTGATGCCGTCGTCGTTGCTGTCAAAGACGTTGTTGAAGATGTGGCCGTGACCGAAGCGGAAAGACGGCGTGCGGGAAGACAGGTTGGTGTAGTAGTTATTGGCGATGGTAACCTGATCACTCTATTTCAGACAACGCGAGCGCGACATATAATCATAGAAGAATCACGGTAATCGGGGTGTCTTCAGCACCGTTGTCGTCAGAGTGGCCGATGAGTTGTCCCTTCCAGTGGTTGTACAGCTTGCTCTGAAAGAAGGAAAGAACGGCCGTTCAGCATAGGAACTGCAGAAGGAAATCAACCACACTTACGTTGGTTACAGTTATCCCAGTTACTCCATGCGTCAGGTCCATGAGCTGAAAAAATTAGGATGGCAGGTCAGCAGGAAAAAGGCAATTATTTACACCGTCGTAGCTGAGAAATAGATTAGGATGGCAGGTCAGCGGGAAAATGGCAATGACTCACAAGTCCTAAAAAAATGTTGGCCAAGTGTGCAGGGAAATCATTTGGACGCATACCTTGTCGTGGTCTGAAAGTTGAGAGAGAATTAGCTTTGTTCTCCCGTCCCGGAGACACTGACATACCCCGGTCAGATGAAAGGTCGACGTGGTCGATCCAGACTTGGTGCGCATTTTGAACACCAAGAGCGTCGCCTGTTTTGATTTCAGGCTTTGGCCAGGAGTATGCTAAAATATGGGTATACGTACCGGCCGCAGCGAGAACCTTAGAGATCTTGACATTCCGGATGATGACGTTTGAGACATCGAGGACCTTTGCAAGTGTCAGGGATAATTTGGGCAGAAATGTCAATAATAATCCCGTACTCGGAGTCCAACACCAACAAGCGCTGTAAAATAACCTGAGTATCATGGCAGTAGCTCCGAATTTAGGGCACGTACACGACCCGGACTTTCCGATGACGGAGGTGTTGGCTCCAACACGGATCGCAACATTACCTGTGATCGTTCCCTGGATGAGGACGATTTTCTTTGCGGAGCCGGCGACAGCGGCCGTCACTAGGTCCATTTTTAATTAACAATAACTTTGGAACAAAGTGGACGAGACGAACGAGCGGCCAAGGTGGTAACGGTCGTCGTTGTTCCGCCGGAGCCGCCAGTTGTGCTTGAGAGACGCTCAGAAACTCGGACAAAAATATCGTACATATGGATAGCTCACCCGCCGTTCAAGGTTGCTAAAGAAATATTTAGTCCACGGCATATAGAATGAACAGTGGAGCAGGCTTACCATAGCCGACAGTAGCGATATCGCCCGGGGCTGCCCGCTTGACAAGGGGAGGTGTAGCCTGAGGGGTTCTCAAGTCAGTTACAGTGTTCAAATGCCCATGAACCGCAGAGGCATTCACCGAGATGACTTGGAGGGCGGCTAAGGTGATGAATGAGAGGAACCACTTCATGTTGTTGTTGTTGAACTCGAGTAGAGAACTGAGTTTTCAGCAGAGGATTCGTGGGGTTTTATAGTAGCCTGTTGCGGGCCCTCGGTTCAGCTTCGGAAAAGGGAAGTATTATTTTCTCGAGGAAAACGGGTGGGGGCGGTCCGTGCGGATGCCCGCGGGCCACGAGAAGAGGTGACAGGATAATGCACCAGACTGCACCATAACCGCGATTTTTTGAGTGATGGTGATGGGTTGAGAGCGACGGAAGGAGCCGCTGTTCTGACGTAATTACTCTGTATACTCTGTATTCGAGCCTTGCACCGTATACCAGGATAAGACTCAGTATAAGTGCATTAGAGGCCAACTAGTGGTCGTCAGTGGAGCGTTGCGAGGTACTGCCAAGCTTATTGTGACTTCCAAAAGGCTTGGCAATCATCAGATGCAGCTTGAAGTTGAATCCATCTCGTGGTTGCCCGACCCGAGGGTTGCCCGAGGGGTGCAATTCTGTGAGCGGTCCGCCACCGCCCGCTCGGAGAAACACATTACCATGAGCACGACCTTGTTCTAAGTAGCTTAAAGTACAATACGGAACAAAGAGCTGCTGATCAGTTTGCGGAGTAATTTTCCCAGCCGACGTCCTTTAGTTTCTCTACCTTATTGAGCACCTCGCTCTCAAGGTTTTTTAGGTAAGAGTCCATCGCGTGCACCAGCCGGGGCATGCCCGCCGCCAGGATGCGCACCGCGAGCAACCCCGCGTTAGTGCCATTGTTGATCGCGACCGTCGCGACCGGGATCCCGCGCTGGCGAAAAATGAGAAACTAGTGCAGAAAGAAAAGAAAACGACTAACCGGCATCTGCACGATGCTGTGCAGCGAGTCGACGCCGTCCAGCGTGCTGCCTTTGACGGGCACGCCGATGACGGGGAGTGCGGTCATCGCGGCGACCATGCCTGGGAGGTGTGCTGCGCCGCCCGCGCCGGCGATGATCGTGCGCAGGCCGCGCGCCGCCGCCGCGCGCGCGTACTCGACGAGTCTGTCGGGCGTGCGGTGCGCGGAGACGATGGTGAGCTCATAGGGCACCTGGAAGTGGTCGAGGATGCGCGCGGCGGGGAGCATGACGGGCAAGTCCGAGTCGGAGCCCATGATGACGCCAACCAGCGGGTGGGCGCTGGGGAACCCGGAGCCGGGCGCGGGCGGGGACGGGGCGTGGAGGTCCGTCTCGCTGAGGGGGCTGGAGGGAAGGGCGTCGAGCAGGATGCGCAGACGCTCGCGGAGCTGGGCGTCCGAATCTGCGACGAGGGTGATGTGTCCCATTTTGCGCCCTTTGCGGCATTCGGACTTGCCGTACAGATGAACGCTTGTGCCTGGGACGGCTAGTGCCACTCCGACGAGGGTTTGGATTTCGGCCATCGAGGAGGACAGCCCGATGATGTTGAGCATGGCGGCGGAGGGGACCTTGAGAGCTGTGGAGCCAAGGGGCAGCGACAGGATTGCGCGGAGGTGATTTTCGTACTGTGAAGTTTCGCAAGCTTCTATGGTGTAGTGGCCCGAGTTGTGTGGCCGAGGGGCGATTTCATTGATGTACAAACCACCTACATAACGTTTAGAAACAACCAGCAAATGACTGTAACTCTTACCATCGTTCATGAGGAACATTTCAACGCCGAATACGCCTGCGCCCTCGAACGTCCGCACGGCATCCTCAGCAGTGACCTGCGCGCGGCTGGACAAGGCGGCATCTCGCGTCCGCAATGGCGCGAAAACCAGGTGGCAGACGTTCTCCTTGTGCACGGTCTCGACAACCGGGTACGCGCGGACCTCGCCGCTGGTGCTTCTCACCACCATAACGGCGATCTCCCGGCTAAACGGAACCCACTTTTCTGCGTAGAGCGGCCGGTCGCCCAGCGCAGCCAAAGCCTGTGCGGCCTGCGACAATTCCTTCACCACGAAGTTGCCGCGGCCGTCATACGCCAATGTCCGGCTTTTCAGCATGAGAGGCAGCCCCAGCGTTTTCGCCGCGCTGTGGATGGACTCAATCGTGGACGCGACTTCAATAAAATCCGATACGGGGCACCCTCGTGTCGCCAGGTGTTGCTTCTGCTTGAGCTTGTCCTGGATGAGTTTGATTGTCCCTGGGCTAGGGTGAATCTCGCAATTGAGCTCTGCCAGCGCATCTGCGTCGACATGCTCGATCTCGACCGTCAGGACGTCGACCTTTGTGGCTAATTCACGGATTCGCGCCGGATCGGTGAAGGATCCGTCGATGTGCGTTAAGCTTAGGGAGGTCGGGAAAAGGACCTGCTTTGCGGGCGCGTGTTCGCCTACGTCGAGGATGACTATTTTGATATTCAGCAGAGAGGCAGCGGCTGCGAGCATGCGACCCAGTTGGCCGCCTCCTGCAACGAAAATTTAACGACATAGGTGGGGCTCAGGGAAAACCTGAGGAAAGATGAATCGCTGCGAATCTGCGACGTTCATGGGGAGGCGCACCGCACCAAGGATCCCTACTACTTTTTCGGACATGACTGATTGGGAGGGAAGCGGTTGTTTGTTCTTGATGGGGTTGGCATGTTCGCCAAACAAACAAATAGTTCCTCGAACTCCGATGCAGCTCACGAGTACCTGGCACCGTTCTCCATGTCTGAGAGATTTTGAAAAAAATTGAAGTCTAACCAAGAAGTGGAATTTGACACGTGGAGTACCACAGGCGATTTAGATTTTAGTTGAGGTGAATATTGATCATGGCCCTTCGAGTTGAGTTGAAGTGACCGCAGCATCTCCAAATGGATTCTAGCGAAGTCCCCGATCGCGATGTCCCCGATCGAGATTCACACTGTGTCATACGGCGGCCGCGCGAGTCAGATTCAAGCTCTGCGCCGACCAGCCGCCGCCGCGTAGAAACGCCGAAGACTCTTCCTCTGCTTCCTCTTCTGAAGTTCTCCGTCGCCTTCGTCTTCTAATCCGGAGGTGAGTAGAAGCCAAAGCACCCACACCAGCTTGTTGTGCCTCAAAAGGATCTTCGACTCTGCTACTACGCCACTTTCGCGAAGTCGTGGGACTTAATGCGCCAAGGCTTAAACGCGGTGCCTCGAGTTTTTCCTAAATCGAGGCGGCGGGGTCTATGCGGCATCAAGCGCTCTAGGCTGTGAATATCTGTGTAATTTAGAGAGACGCAAGACTTCGCAGAACCCAGCAGGCCCAGGCATCCTGTCCACGGACCATAGAGAACAGCCGTCCACCGAGGTCAACCCATGGGCCCACCCACCACAGTGTCTATGTAGGCCCTGGGCAGCCCACGGCCCGTCGGAGCGGCTGGGGACCTCGGTGAACGCGTGCTGGTCTAAGTAGAGCCTGTCCACAGAGTCCCCAGAGCCTGCCGAAAACGCCTTGAGCTCAGTCTGAACTTCCAAGCCACCTGCCATTACGGCCCGTCGGAGCGGCTGGGCCGTTGGGGGTAAAATTTCGCAATATTTACGGCTGTGAAGGTTCAGAGAGGCGGCAGAGGATCAAAGTCGCGTCGGTGAGGGGGCCCCGTGGTGCCATGGTGGTTTGACTTTGAGTCCAAGTCGCATGGTCATCACGTGTGGGTGTTGCAGCCAAACAAAGACAATCGATCCGACCTTTTCCTCCTCTTCCCAATCTTTTTCTCGGGGCTCTCCTGCTCCCGCCCCTTCGGCCGCCACCGCTGTCCCCCCTTCTGTCCCCCTTGAAACCGACATGGCACCAGCGGCTTCAGCGCGGAAGCGCGTTAGGAAACGCAAAAGACGCGCAGCTTCCTCATCTGCCTCCTCGTCGTCGTCTTCATCGTCCGATTCGGAGACAGAAGTCACCCAAAAACCGCCTGTAGTAGCCCCCCCAGCACCCAAAGCTGTCGCTGTCCAGTCGTCGTCTTCTGAAGAGTCGTCAAGCTCTTCTTCTTCCGATTCCTCGTCCGACTCAGACTCTGAGGCGGAGCCCCAGGCGCCTGTTTCGGCACCTCAGAAAGCACCATTAAAAGCCGCTCCGCCAATACGCCGCAGTTCCCCCTCGCCGCCTCCTCCCCCAGCGGCGCTTTCCACATTTCTTCCCCCGCAGGACGACCCGGGCCGCGAGGACGCCGAAAAGCTGATGAAGGCAAAGTTCAAGACGTTCTGGATGGCATCCGTAGCGGACGGCTTCAAGGACGACCTTGAGGAGATTCGGGTGAAGGTACCCTTTTTTATTTTATTTTGTTTTGCCATTTGTATCTAATAATTTTACACAGGAGCCGAACCTCGGCTCGTCTCGTCTCGCGCTGCTGATCGACTCCTTGGCTTCCGGCGCGGACGTCTTCACGTCCACGGCGCAGACGGACGACCAGATTAACGAGATGGAGGTTATTCTTGAGTGAAGAGCTTGTAGATTTGACACACCAGGTAAAAAACAAAAACTTCTTTTAGCCCACAAAGAAATTCGCGCTAAAGCTGGATTTAACTCAGATTGGTTACACCAGATCAGCAGCGGTGAGTCTCGATTTGAAGAAGCCGTCCCGAGTATCTGGCCTGCTCCGTAGCGAAACACGCGATTCCTGTATCCCGAAACTCTGCGAGTCATGTCCAAATTCTGTGACTCTTGTACGGCCTCTGTAGCAAAACACACGATTAATATTCCTGTCTGCCACATTCCGTGAGTCTGTTGTGACTCTTGTACCCACGCTAGCATTCTGAGTCAGAGAGAAATTGTATCGACTCATCACAGCGTTGGGGTAGGCACGAACGTTGAATAAATCAAACACGCGACTAGACTGTCAGATTTTTCCCTTGGGACGGTTTTATATTTTTTTTTGACATTTTTTTTCGAATAGTTATTCCGTAAGTAGTAACGATCCAAATTAGGGCGCGTATGACTCCCATCATTCGATAAATATCAAACGCCGCGCGATCAGTCTTCTTCTCCTGTACCCATAAATTGCTGGCACAAACCGCTCTGGCAAGTCAGCAAAATGCAGACCCCGGAAGCCAAGGCGTTCATTGAACGCATTGTGGGGCTCCCCAAAGGCCCCGGCGTCTCCCTTGATCTTGCGTTGCAGCCGTCGCTGGAGGATGAGACTGAGCTGCGCCGTCTTTTCGCGACGGACAAGGCGAATGCGCGCCTCAGCAACCCGTATGTAGGCCTTGTGGACGTGTTCGACGCGCCATCCGATATCCGCACGACGCGTGTCCGCGTGGTCAAGGACGAGGAGGACCTCAGCGCGCGGCATGTCATGCCCCTCTCCGAGCTCAATCGCCGCGCGGAGGGTGCGCCCAGCACCGTGGCCGACATCGACGAGTTCAAGAAGAACTGGGGCGTCTTCAGCGAGGGCTCGCTCTCGCAGCTCACCGACTGGAGCAATGTTGTGGCCGCAGGGGGCGCCGTTCTCGCGTGCCTCTCGCCGCTTTCTGAAGAGTCCAAGGCGTCCAAGAGGGCTATCAGGAAGTACTATCACTCGGCGGCGTATCCTACTTCGGACGTCGATCTGTTCTTGTGGGGGATGACCCCTGAAGAGGTATTTCTTTTAGTTTTCATCCCTGATGTTCTGGCCTTGGATGGGCTTGGAAGCCACGGTTTTTTGGCGGCTGCTCGCGGAAATTACAAGCCAGGCCGATCTCTGGATTTGGCCTGCAGTGCGAATAGCCAGTGTAGCATTTTTTCATGACCTGAAGCCAAAGCCAGAACATCACTATCCAGGACCGTGCCACTCATACTAACGCTTCTGCAGGCCGAGGTCAAGATCGTGAAGATATATGAGGCGGTGCGCGACTCTGTGCCTTGGGATGTCACCTGTGTGCGCACGAAGCACACTGTCTCCATCCACTGTGAGGTTTTTCGTGCAGAAAAATACTAGATTACTAACCCAGTCCCAGCCCAATACCCCTACCGTTCCGTCCAGATTGTCCTGCGTCTCTACAGCAGCCCCGCCGAGATCCTCGCCGGGTTCGACATTGACGCGCCGTGCTGCGCTTACAACGGTTTGTCACCTTAAACGCCCAAAAAATCACTTCCTAACGCACGACAGGCGACCGCGTCTACGCCAACCCGCGCGCCATCGTCGCCATGATGCGCCAGTGCAACACCGTCGACATGACGCGCCGCTCACCCTCGTACGAGGTGCGCCTGGCCAAGTACGCCGCCCGCACCTTTGAGGTCTACGTCCCGAGCCTCGTCCGCGCCAACATCGACCCCACCGTGCGTTCCCCAAGCCTCATCACATCCAAGTGCTTAATAATATCGAAATACAGATATACGAGCGCTCCATCGCGCGCATCACCGGCCTCGCGCGGCTGCTCGTGCTCGAGAAGCTCACGACGACCGACATTCGCTTCGCGTTCCTCGAGTCCCGCCGCGAGCTGCGCGGGCGCCCCAACCCGCTGAATCGGTACAACAAGCGCACCCGCAAGCGCAAGGGCGACCTCAAGGCCGACGGCGCCGCGATTGGCGGGCTCGAGATCAACGACTACGACGTGGCGTCACTCCACATCCCGTACGGCCCCGGCTGGGACGCGCGTAGGATCGACAAGCTGGTGTATCAGACCGTGAGTCCCATTGTCCACGCATGAGTCCGCTGCTGACGGCGTCGTAGGACCTGGGCATGAATTGTGAGTACTTTGTTTGTCGTTGTACGGAAGGCTTATGATGTCTGGTCAGCGACGTTCAATCCCGCCAACAAAGGCCGCCGGCTGCATCGCCACCCCGCCTTCTTCGGTACCATCCAGGAATGCATGGAGGACTGCTGCGAGTACTGCCCCGCGCCCATCGACGCAGACGAGCGCAAGCTCCAGGAGGAGGAGGACGAGAGCTACATCCGCGGGCGCATCGCGTGCGTTTCCTCTTCCTCTCATCAAAAAGCACTGCGCTGAAATGGATTTACATAGGTTTATCCAGGAGGACCCGGGGCGGCAGACGCTCTCGGGGAGCTTCACGCCGATCGACGTCGGCGAGTGGAGTGCGCAGGTCTACATCGGGCCCACTGAGCGCTTCTTCGCGGCGATCGCGGCGCACGACCGCGCGGGCGTCGCGCGCATGCTCAAGGAGGCGGACGGCGGGGTCGATGTGAACAGGCGCGACCATGTAGGCCGCGCACCGCTGCACGTCGCGATCCTCGCTGGGGCCACGGAGATCGCGTGCGACTTGGTAGATGCGGGGGCGCGGATGACGGCGCGGCTGGTCGATGGGCGGACAACGCTGCATTTGGCGGCGCAGCACGACCAGCTGGTGGTTGTTAGGAAGCTGTTGGAGAGGAGCAAAGTTAATGCGGCGCAGGTGGGGAAGGACGAGGAGGCGGAAGCGGAAGGGGCGGAAGTGCCAGTCGATTCTGATAGACCGTCATCCGAGGATGATTGGAGCTCGGAGGACGATGTCATGGCCGTTGATGATGAAGAGGACGGAGATAATGAAGACGAGGATGACATGGACGAGGATGAGGATGATTCTGAAGGCAAGAAGCCTCGCAAACCCAAGGCCGGCGCCGCCCAACCCGAGGTCCAAACCAACGTCGGTGATCTGCCCGAAGACGAGACGGACGAGCCGGATGTGTTCGACATTGATCTGGCCGACTGGGACATGCTGTTCTCCGCGCTGGACTACGCCATCGTCTTTGCGTCTCTGCCTGTCGTAGAGGAGTTCATCAACGCTGGCACGGACATCAAACGCGTATCTCAGCCGCAGACGGGCACCTCGCGCGTCCTCCCTCTGGCGTTGACCATCCTCGGCGACGACGACGAGCGCTGCTGCAAGATCGCGCAGCGCCTGCTTCTGGCCGGCGCTTCCTCCTCTGCGGGCGAGAAATCGAAGCCCACCATCTTCGACCAGGCTGTGCGCGCGAACAAGGCCAATCTCGTCTCCACGTTCTTGAGGTACGATCCCAACGCCAAGGCCGCGCTCAACTATCCTATGGTGTCCTGGAACGGCGCAATCACCCCGCTCGGGGCGGCCATCCAGTCCGGCAACTATGCGGCCATTGCAGCGCTCGTCGCCCACGGGGTGAAGTTCGGTCCGGTGGAGGAGGATATCGCGCGCGCGTGGGCAGATAGGTGACTCGCACCTTCGCTTTGTGTGATATACATGGAAACTCATTTATTTCAGTCCCCATTCCTACTACGAGAAGCACTTCTCCTACCCGATGGAGATTGCGCTGAACCGCCACGACTACGTCGCCCGCCTCCTCCTTGACCTTGGCGCCGAGTTCAATATTGGTACCAAGAGAGCGGTGGGTACGAACAGCCGGCCTGAGGAGCGCAGGACGTTGCTGGAGTGGACGCAGTACGCCGTCACGGAGCTGGACAAAGAGATAGCCAAGGCAGAGAAAGCGGCTGCGCTGCCTGACGTGGCGCCGGGGCTGACGGGGTGGAAGCTATACCTCGCGGAGCGCCTCCGTTCTGATAAGGCCGCGACGGTGGAGACGGAAAAGACTCAGACGACTTACCAGGATATGCGTCGGGCGAAGCAGGCTGATATCAGGGAGTACTTCGTTGATATGGGGAAGCTGTTTGCCGAGCGCGGGGCTAAGCCATGGGCGGAGTTGTACCCTCACCTTGGCTCGACGGCTTCGGATGGCCCGATCGTGCTCGACGTAACTGAACCGCTCGAGGTCTACAAAACCAAGTATCGCCGAAGCGTGACTGCCTACCAGCGGGACGATGTTCCGGCCTTCCTCGATCCGTTGTACGATGAGCTATTCGAGGCTTGCTTCACCGGCGATAACGACAGGATTCAAGAACTGTGCCTCCCCGCTGGCGCCGTCAAGAAAGACGCGAACTTGCTGCAGGTGACCGTGCAGATCGTAGACCCGGCTGACTCCAGTCGCTATTCGACCACATGTGCGTTTTTTTGGTCCTGTTTTTTATTCATCCTTGATTTTTTACACGATGGTCTAGATATCTCTCCTCTCACTGCTGCCATCGCGGGCCGCCGCTGGGACACCGCTCGCTTGGTTATGACCATCGCCTGTGCCCAGTATAAGCCTGTCGAAAAAAAGGGGAAATTCGTTGCAGAGTCCTTCGGTCAGTGTGCTCTAATATTCACATTTGAGTCGTACTCACTCTCCTCAGACGACGACTCCGACACCGAATCTGATGATTCTAACGACTCCGACTACACTATCGAGCAGGATGGCCTGAATTTTGTCGACATTGCGAACCGGTCGTCCACGATCGAAGTCAATGCCCACCCCAAATTGCTTCTGAGCGACCTCCCCGGCCTACGCGATCCCCTCTACGTTACGGTTGACGCCGATGACTTTGAAGCGTTCGTCAATGTTCTCAACCTGTACAAGCAGACCCCGAAGCACATAGACATTCCCAAGCATATCCTCGAGTCTATCATCCGCAAGGACCGCGTGGACATGCTCGACGAGTATATCCGCCGCACGGGTGTCGGGATAACGACGATTACGGCACAGCCCGCCCAGAGCGACGAGGCTGACGCGCCGGTGGTCAACGACAAGAACAGGGTGTACCTCGGGCTGTCCGTCCACGGGAAGAAACGGACTGATCTCGCGAATCGCAATGATCCCAATGCTTCGCCGACCGATCGGACACCGCAGACGCCTCTTGTTTGGCAAGCCATAGAACAGGAGTCGCTCGGGATCTTAGATTACCTGCTGAGCGACCGCGTGCTCACGGCGTACACGTTCTACGCGAAGAGCAACAGCTCCGACGTTGCCCACCGGCTCCGGCGCACGGAGAACTTGGCGAAAGTACTTCCTGAGTGGCTTGGATGGACCATCACGCCGATGGGCGAGTCGCCTCTGACTGCGGCTGTCGCATACCATAAGTTGGAGGTTATAAAGCACCTCTTTGCGAAATCGCCGAAGCTCATGGCATCTGCTCTTCACGAACGGTGCGTTTCTTTCGCTCGGTCCTATTATTGTATAGGGGCTTAGTATCGGACAGAGTCAAGTTCCTCGGGCTGAATCCGTTGATGATTGCCATCCAGCGCGCCGGTGTTGAGGCAGACGTTGTTGACTATCTTCTTGCCAAGTCTGTATCCCCCGCAGAAACGGATACAATTCATGGGTATGTGGATATCTAAACCCACTTCTGGACGAGTGCTGAGGAATTGCAGATGGAATATTTTCCACTATCTCTGTCAGCGAAACGATTGCGAACTGCTTGAGCATTTGCTGAAGAAGTTGCCTCGCGATGTCGTTGAAGCGCTCTTGAAACAACAGTCAAAAGGCCGTCTGAACACAGTAGGTCTCCTGCTACGTTCCGTGATACTTGTGACTTAGGCTTGTACCGCACTACAGCCACTCCACCTCTCCGTCAAGACTGGGGCTAAGATAGCCGTCAAGCTGCTGGTTGATTTTTCCAAGGAGACTGTGCTCGTTCGGGACGTGGTCGGATGCACCCCCTTGCACTCCGCTGTCCGCTCTGGCTACCCGGAAATCAGCAAGATCCTCATCGCCGCTGCGCCAGCGGGCCTCCAGATGGAGAACGGGGTCGGGGATGTACCGCTTGAAATCGTGACTTTGAAGGACCTGATCCCGCGCAAGGAAGCATTCCAGCTTCGCGCCAATGGCTATGGCTTGCCTGGCGACGCCGACCTGAGCTACGCCAACGGCGACTCTCCCCCGCGCTTCGAGATCGAGCAGCTCGAGGTCGAGCTCCCGAAATACCGCGCGACGATCGAGGCGCTGATCAACGACGGGGTCCTCAAGAGGGGCACGAAGGTGGTGGCTGATATGGTTGCGTTTGCGGATTTTATGGAGCCGAGGCTCGCAGAGGCCAAGTTGCTGCCCAAGCTTGAAGTGAAGTACTACGAGGTGGCGAAGCCCCCGCCGCCGAAGGACGTCTCCGACAATGCGAAGGTGCTCGAGGTGGTCCGCGCGGAGCTCGCGAAGGGCCTGGGCGGGAATCGGGAGCTGGTGCATCTTGTCGATGTTCAGAAGTCTGTGCAGAACGACTTGAAGGAGAGCCGCCTGCCGCAGGTTGAGGAGGACAACGACGAAGTGCTGCAGGAGGAACCAGACCCGGACTCGGAGCTCCAGCAGCGTACTGAGCTGTACATTTATTCGCGGGTGAATGTTTCGCCCGACGGGTATTAGATTCGCGCGTCCGCTAGATAGAAAAGTAAATTATCTGCAATTGCAGCACATGTACTCAAATAGCTAGACACAATAATACTCGCAGTTGCAAGTAATTACAAATAAAAAACATGGGATGTTTTTTGTGCTGTCCTACTTTCTGCCCCATTTTTGTGAAGGTCGCTTTTTGCATCGGGCGCCACTAGCAAGCATCGGCTAAATTGCCTCCATTTCATGGGGATGTGGGGCAATGTGGGGAAAATCGAAGCGACGATCAGTTGGCATCTGCAGTGATTGATATACATATGGATCGCGTCGCGCCTGCACAGATCTGCGGGTACACGCGCCAACGCGGGCGTACCGAAAGTAAAAATACATTCACGCATGGAGGTCGCATGCGCGTGCGACGCCGTGATGCCAGTGGCCGGTAAAAATAAAGGATTCTAAAATTTACTCGGTTTTCTTCAGCTCTTAGGTACCGTCGACCATTCCGCTAATAGCTGGGCAGTATCTCTCCGGTCCTTATAACCAGCTACATAACTGAGATGTAAAATATGAAAATTTGAACGCGTTATGTGGTCGTATTTTGGCGATCTTCCAGAGTCCACGTGATTTGTCTTTTGTTTTTGCTCGCGCGTCCTCTCGTCACCTCGACAATTCGGGCTGTCTTCTGGCCCCTGGGTGTCTCTTCGTCTTCGCGAATCCTGACATGACCCCTGTACGGAATCAAAATAAAGTTGCACGAAACTAAAACCAGTGGCTTGAACTGAACTGCGACTGTCAAGGATTTTACGCGGAAATGCTACTTCGTCTGGAGCTTCTGAGCTTGGATGAGTCTGGCGGTGGAATGGGCTGGGGCCAAGGTCCGGCCGACCGTGGGCATTAATGCGCGTACATAGCGGTCTGGTCAACAACGATACATATGGACACGACCATGTGCACGGATGCGCACCTGTGCTTCGGCAACATCATGCATCAAAGAAATATGCATCATAAGGATCCTCTGTGTTTCCGGGTCTGCCAGCTTCCTCCTTCTTTGCTCGACGCTGCAGGATGACCCGACTCCTCCCGTCATTTTTGGTCCTCTGTGGCTCTGTCCTCCATGCTGTCGCACAGTCCCAATATCTTCTGGGACTGGGCGTAGCAGATATTACGGGCCCAGTGGTGGAGACGAACATGATGGGCTACGCCTCCCTGGCGCAGACAGATACTGGGCTGCACATGCGCCAACGCACTCGCGCATGGATCATTGGGGAAACCGATACCCCCGCCAACCGAGTCGTCTTCATTAACGCAGACATTGGCATGGGCGACACCGGCATTCGCCGCTCGGTTCTCACTGCACTGGCGGCCAAGTACGGGACACTCTATACTGCCAAAAACTTTGCCCTCTCTAGCACCCACCAGGCACGTCTCTCTTTTTCCCCCTCATAGATCCGCATCCTGAAGCCAGCTGCAGCATAGTGGAGTCGGAGGATATGTCGAAAATCTGCTTCCGCAGCTCACCAGTCTGGGTTTTGTGCCCCAGACTTTCGACGCTATCGTCAAGGGCGTGGTTTTGGCCGTCGACCGTGCGCACGCGTCGCTCGCTGTTGGTACATTGAGTCTCGGCAACACGACAGTCGTTGGAGGCAACCGCAATCGCAGCCCGACCGCTTACCTCGAAAACCCTGCTGCAGAGCGCGCGTTGTACGAATCCGAGGGCGGGGACCAGGACAAGGTCATGAGTCTGCTCTCCTTTGGAACCCGCGGCTTTTTGAGCTTCTTCCCTGTCCACGGGACGAGTCTCTACGAGGTGTGTGCTGCGGATCTTTCTAAACGACCCTTTTTCAATGGCGATGACAGAATAACACTCTTGTGAGCGGCGATAACAAGGGCATGGCAGCTTACCTCTATGAATGTGAGCTTTAGCCTTTTTTTTTTCGCGATCAGGTTACCCATTCAGCCCACAGCATCCGTTGAACCCAACGCAATGCCCGGAGCCCAAACTTTCGTGGCCGGATTTGCCCAGAGCAACGTCGGGGATACTAGCCCCAATACGTACATTACCTTTTCCCTCCTCCTACATACATGCTGAACCCCGTCTTCCAGGCTCGGTGCTTTCTGCGAGTCTCCCGGGCAGCCCTGGCACGGGCAACCCTGCCAGGCGAACACTTCCACCTGTGGCGGCACGGTCGCTGACTGCCACGGACGCGGGCCAGGCTTCAACCTCGACTCGTTCGGCTTCCACTCGAACCAGATGATCGCGCAGATACAGGTCGACGCCGCCAAGAAGCTCATGAGCTCCCAACTCGCGCCGGTGACGGGAAGCGTACGCAGCGTGCATATCAACCTCAATATGTTTGTTTCCTTCTTCTTTTCCTCGTCGTCGTGCGTGCTGATGCCGTCCATAGGGCAAACCACACCTTCACTCTACCGGACGGGACGACCGCATCGACGTGTCCGCCTGCTATGGGTGCGTGAGCCTTCCTTTGTTTATGGCTGGCTGTTGATTTGGGTTATTCTGTTCCAAGGCTTCTCGTTCGCGGGTGGAACGACGTGCGTGCAGCTGCTTGTACTTTTTCGCGAGAGGCACTGACGAATTGTATCAGAGATGGGCCAGGAGCGTTCGACTTTGTCCAGGGAGATAACTCTACATCGCAGTAAGCCTTGTTTCGCTATTCCTCTCCTGACCCGTCGGTCTGAATTCATCGGAATGTAGGAATCCCTTGTGGGAGATTGTGAAATCCGTCATCACGCCTATCCCTTCCGCCGAACAGGTGAAATGCCATGCACCCAAACCCATTCTGCTCAACACGGTCAGTGGGCGGACCCTTGTGACTCTCCATTTTTCGCTGACCTTACCATAGGGCATGGCCAATATCCCCTACCCCTGGACGCCTAGCACCGTTGACATCCAAGTAGGAACACGTTTATTAACGTTGATCTCATACGCTAACACATGCGGCTGTAGATACTCAAAGTCGGCAATCTCGGTACGCGCCGTTCATCTTCCTTATGACCGAGCTCCTGGGCTAACGCCACGCTAGTGATGCTGATAATACCCGGCGAGCTGACGACCATGGCTGGGCGTCGCCTTCGGTGAGCAGCGCCACTTTTGACCAGATTCTCACCATCTAATACGTTCCTGTAGTGCAGCGGTCCGCGCCAGGCTCATCGCTGAGAAGGTCGTGGACAACAGCGCCTACGTTGTCGTTGCTGGCCCCGCGAACACCTACGCCCACTACATCACGACCCGCCAGGAGTACAATGACCAGCGCTACGAAGGCGCATCAACGATCTACGGGCCCAGTGCGTTATCTCTTCTCTTCTCCATCTGCCGTCCCTGAATTGTCCTCAAGACACTCTCGACGCGTACATCGAGAAGTACACGAGCCTCGTGCCGTTCCTTGTCTCCGGCGGCACGCCCACCAGTGACGCTCCCCCGCCCGAGCTGACGTCCAAGGCACTCTCCCTCCAGGTGCGTGTGCCTCGCAGCGTTTCCCGTGACCCTCTGCTGATGTTCGCGCATAGACCGGCGTCGTCTTCGATGCCCCGCCCATCGGGAAGAGCTTTGGCCAGGTCCTGATCGACGTGGCAAAGACTGCATACCACGCCGGCGACACCGTTATCGCCCAGTTTGTCGGCGCCAACCCGCGGGTATGTCTATGTCTATTTCGTGTACTCGGCTGGCGTATAACGAATTCTAGAATAACCTCCGTCTAGAGGGAACGTTCCTCAACGTTGACCAGTTCGTCTCGGGCACCTGGAAGGCGGTGCGGTCGGACTCGCACCCGTCTACGCTCTACCAGTGGACGAGGGTCAGCACCGTGAGTCTTCCTTGCGTTGGATCGCAGTTGCCCTTGTACTCATTGTCCTTTCCGCTTCGTACAGATCCTGGCGACCAGCACCGTCAACATCACCTGGTAAGTAACAAGCGCCGTTCTTTCCAAACGAGCCAGAACTCACGCTGGTTATTCCTTCAGGACGATCGAGCCTAACACCCCGGGTGAGGCTGTTCCTGCTGTGTCGGTCGATTCGTTTGCTGACTAGCTCCTTCCCAGCTGGACTCTATCGCCTGCGCTACTTCGGCGACTCCAAGCCGTTCATCGGGTCGATTTCTGCTTTCACTGGTACCTCGTCGAACTTTACCGTCGCGTAAAGAATATGCGCTTCTGCGCCCGAGAACATTATTTGTTTTGTACATTGTATGTAGGGCTACCAATGTAGCAGGCCAATGGCTGTTTCGGATATCAAAAGAAAGAATCTAGTTGACAGATGGACGGAAGTAAAAGCTGTGGCGATTGTCGCGAGGAGCACCAACCCATCAAAACCTGTATACTTTTCTAAAAGCGGCTGTAAATGAGCGGGCGCGCTCCGATTCTACCTGAGACCCTGAGTTGTGGACAAAAATAATGCGGAAATTTAGCCCGAACGATGCAACGGCAATTAAAAGAGAATCATAACGTGAGAAATGAGAATCTTGAATTTTGTAGAACTTGAGGCTTGGAGCGAGGCTTGAAATTTGAAGCTTGAATAGCAGGACTTGAGAATGTTACCTCGGTAGGCCAGGTCTGCTGGAGCAAGTCCCGGCAACTATGGCGTACTACCACGTGAGCCGGGGATCTATCACACTGGCCGTCATCAGACCAAAACGCGTTTCTAGATGTAGAACTGCCTCTGTCGCAGCAACTTCGCTCCATGGCTGTATTTAAAGCGAGCTTCCTGCTGAGCATGGCCATCATGACCATCGCTTCCTCGCATCCCTCATCATGCTTGTGCCTCTTCTAACTTGTCTCGTAACCTCGGTCGCCGTCTCCGTCGACGCTGCGGCGCTCTCGACTGTCACCCTCGATTGTAAGCTACATACGATGTCGAAACAGCTCGCGGCGTTGACATTTTATGCAGATGGATCCTTCACAGGTCTAACAAACACTGCGAACGGCATCATCTACTTCCGCGGCGTTCGATATGCGGAGCCGCCGGTTGGGGACTTGAGATGGCGAGCACCAGTATCTCCACCGACATCGCAGTTGGGTAGCGTGAACGCGACCTCGGTAGGATCCCATGGCCGCAATTATCGTGCTTATTGACCGACGGATTATAATTCCGCCAGTTCGCCAACGCATGTATCGCCACCTCCCAAGGTTCAGTCACGTCGGGAACATCGGAAGATTGTTTATTTGGAAATGTAAGGAGCATTGTGTTGCCTCTGAATTATTCCTGATGCTTTGTTGCGTCCAGATATATATTCCAATCGCTACGACAGAGGCGAGCGCTCTCCCGGTCATGGTGTGGTTCCATGGTGAGTTGGTTGGCGACCACATTCACGGTCCAGATTGTAACACGATGATAAGGCGGTGGATTTGAGGGAGGGAGCACCCATGACGCACCTCCCGAAAATCTCCTGTTGACTTCTGCGAAACCGATGATATTTGTATCGTTTGAATACCGTTTAGGGCAGTTCGGATTTCTGGGTAAGACCGATGCATCCCCTCTGATATCCGTTATCTGACTACTATGAGATAGCTGGAACTCCCGTTCACGACCACGGCATTATGAACGCGGGACTCCTCGATCAAGTATGTTGCTGATATTATTGCATTCACTACACTTGTCTGAGGTTACCCGAAGAAAGCTGCGCTGGTGTGGGTCCAGAGATACATCCAGAAATTCGGTGGCGATCCCAGGTGAGTAGCTTATCTCTCATCCCTACTCACTGAAATCATATTGGCAGGCGAGTTACGATATGGGGAGAATCTGCTGGAGCCGGCGCTACCATGTTCCACCTCATCGGGAACGGCGGCGCGAATGCAAATCTGTTTCACCAAGCGATGGGAGACAGTCCCATCCCTGAGCTTCCTGCCGCACTACCAAGATTCCTTCATCCAAACCCTTTTCACGCAATTTGTCGGTCTGGCGTAGGCATCCTCTCAAGTCCATCTCCTTGCGTAATTAATATTTCCTTCAGTGGATGCGGGGGTTCCGATGGTGCCGCCATCATGGCCTGCCTGCGCGCGGCTCCGGTTGACACCTTGGCCTCGGCCGGCAGCAGGACCCTCGCAAATCGCACGTCGAGCTTCTATCCGTTTGGCCCTATCGCAGACGGTTCTTTCATCAAAGAACGGCCTGTAGAAGCGTTCCGGAAAGGAAAATTTGCCCGTGTCCCTATGCTCTTTGGGTGAGTTGCAAATAGAATGGAATGGACCTCATGGTTGACGATATCCCCTGCTTAACAGCTCCAATACAAACGAAGGCGCACATTGGGGGGAGGGTCTTCCCAACCCGGACGCAAATACGGCCAATCCAAACGCGACGCAGACCAACGTTTACAACTTCATAGCAGGCCAATTCTCCACCTTGTCTAGAGCCTCATTTGACACGGCCGTCTCGAAATTCTACCCACTCGCTGATTACGGTGGTTCGTTCAGTCGGCAAGGGCAACAGATGTACGGCGAGATGCGGTATATATGTAGTGCAGTGATGATTGCCGGCGCCGCCCACAATTTCGGCCTCAAGGGGTACCAATTCCAGTCAGCGCCTTCATTTCTCAGATATAACTCGTTGCTGATATGAACTTGCCTCACCAGTTGGGATAACCCCGTCCTGACCTCCGACCACGGCGCCGAGTTGCAGGCCTTTTACTCTTCGGCCACATTCGACACAGCTAACACAGCGCTGGTTACTGCCATGCGCAGCTACTGGACCTCGTTTGTGACTTCTGGTGTACCCGTTGCGCCCAACTCCATCGTCTGGCCTGTGAGTTCATCGCTGCTTCAATTTATTCTGCGAACAGGTGATCTTATCTTATACCAGCCGAGTACCAACGGAAACGGTAGCCCGCGTATTTTCCTCCATCCTGGAGAGATCCAAATGGAGAACGTCTCCGACGCGTTGGCCGCTCGATGTGCCTTTTGGCATGGGCTCTTCGCAGAAATAAAGACATAATTCCCAAGTGTTGAAAATTGAACAATTCCGCGCTACTTATGAATTGTCAATTTTGGATAGTAGTCTGTTGAACTCTTTTCATTTCGCAGTTTTCAGATGAACCTGGTATTGGCATCAGACTTTTCACAAAGAAGTTGTGGAGGTTGTTTGGGTTGTACAAGCCCCAGAAAGCCCAAACCCGAAAACTTGGGAAAGCTGGCAACTTGACAACATTTTTGTCATTTGACAACCTCCCACCTTTTTGTTTTTTCCTCGTCGCCATGATGGATGATTTTGCTTTTCTGACCACTTTTTTTTTTTGTAAAAAACCCAAAAAGTCCAAAAAACTTGACGCCCTGGCCACAACTTTTTTGTGAAAAGGCTGATGTCAGCACGGCGTTATTTGGTTCTATGTGTAGTTGATCGGTACTTGAGGGCCGCATTTCCTAATTTGATCCCTGAGGAGCGCCGCGATTCCGTCTTCTCTTCCTCACTGATCACCAGATCTAGTTTGGTGAGTGGGTCATTCGCATCCCCAAACCCTGCTCTCACTGACAGCTTCATTCAATTCGCCTGGTTTTTTCAGTAAGTATTCAGCGGTGTAAACCTTGCAAATAGACGAAAAAAACTTAAAATACATGCGTTTCCTCTCCAATGGCTTGTCAATGTCCCGAAGGAATCTCAATCCCCAGTCCGGCAATTATTGAAGTGTGTGGGAAGACAGCTCAAGCGGAATGCAAGCTACGAGTGGCGTTCGTCATGAGACGATTGCGCGGCCGCCGTGCGGACCAGGTTCAACAACTAACCGCGAGGCTCTCTCTGACTCCCACTATGTTCCCTGCAATTCTATGTCTTTTAGCGCAAACTGCGGTGCTGGCGAGAGCGGCGGAACTGTCGACGGTTACTCTTGATTGTGGGTGACAAAAGTTTTTGTCCTGCCTCACAGCCACTCACGCGTATTCACTTCAGATGGCACCTTTACGGGGCTCACCAATTCCTCCAACGGTATAATATATTTCCGCGGCATTCGGTATGCGGAACCACCCCTTGGGGCCCTCAGGTGGAAGGCTCCAGCTTTCCCGCCATCGACACATCTCGGACGCGTCAATGCTACGAATGTGAGCTGTTCCTCAAATTTGTCATTGGCATCGCCATAACATCCACCCCAGTATGGAAGTGCTTGCATTGCTACGACCCAGAAAGATGCAGGACCGACGACCTCTGAAGATTGTCTTTTTGGAAACGCAAGGACATGTCACTTTTGGGCGCTTTTATTTCGCCCTAATTGTATCTCAGGTCTTTCTTCCTATAGCTACGACTGCTCGTAGTGCGCTTCCAGTCATGGTCTTCTTCCACGGTTCGCCCTTTTTAATGCTCGCAGCCATATGATTACTGAAATTAAATGGGGCTAAGGTGGTGGTTGGGAAGGGGGAAGTGCTAGGAGTGCTCCGCCCGAGAACATCGTTCTATCGTCTGCGAAGCCTTTGATCTTCGTAACATTCGGGTATCGGTTGGGGCAGTTTGGATTTCTGGGTGAGTTTCAGCGCTTCTGCCGCAGGCATCATTTCTCAGTTATGACAGGCGGAACTCCTGTTCATGACCATGGCGCATTAAACGCTGGGCTTCTTGACCAGGCACGCCCTATTTTTGTGTACGCATGTAAAATCACCAACATCGTCTCAAGAAAGCAGGACTGCAATGGATCCAGCGCTACATTAGTAAGTTCGGTGGAGACCCAAGGCGAGTAGATCCATTTACTTCCGTTAACTGTACTAATAAATTACCAGACGGGTAACGCTGTGGGGTCAATCCGCGGGAGCCGGTTAGTGTTGTTATTTTTATGTATGAGACGGCGGTGACGAACGACTGGAGCAGGCTCGACTATGTTCCAGGTGAGTGCCCTTGAATGAAAAGATAAACCGTAGTTCACCTATATATCAAGATGATTGCTGAGGGTGGCAAGAACACGGACCTATTCCATCAAGTCATGGGCGACAGTCCTCCGTTGATATACCTCCCGCATTACACCGACGCGTTCGTGGAGAACTTGTTCACGCAATTCGCCAGTCTTGCGTCAGTCATTCTGCTAAGAATATACTCGTAATTCAGCCTGATCCTTTTGTCTGATACAGTGGATGTGACGGCTCTACAAGTGCCTCCACGATGGCTTGTTTGCGCGCTGCGCCGACAAGTACTCTGGCACTGGCAGGAAGTAACCTTCTAACAAACCGCACTTCAACTCTCTATCCGTTAGGGCCGATTTTCGATGGTTCTTTCCTTCGTGAGCGGCCATTGGAAGCCTTCCGTAACGGGCATTTTCCTCGTGTCCCTGTGTTCTTCGGGTGAGCCTAAAGATCATAGCCCTAGCCTTGTTAATGGAGCTTAACGTTGACGCAGTTCCAACTCGGACGAAGGTTCACGTTGGTCCTCAAGGCTCCCCAATCCCGATGCAAACACCTCCTCGCCGGATGCGACCCAGACTACCGTGTACAATTTTCTTGCTGGTCAATTCGCGACTTTCACAAAGGCATCGTTCCAAAACGCTATCACACGTTATTATCCGCTCCAAGACTACAACGGGTCGTTCAGTCTGCAAGGCCAGCAGATGTACGGGGAAATGAGATTCATCTGCACCGCGGGCCTCATCACGGGGACCCTTCAGAAGAGCGGCATTAGAGCCTACCAATACCAGTAAGTAGCATCACTTTCGTGTTTGACTGCCTTGTCAATCATGACTCCAGCTGGGACAATCCTATCCTGGGTTCCAACCATGCCGACGAATTGGCCGCATTTTTCGACGGTGAAGAAATATTCGACGATGCGGACCAGGAACTGGTGGTTGCAATGCGACGGTATTGGACCTCATTCGTGACCGATGGAAAACCTGTGGCCAAAGGCTCCATCCGATGGCCGGTGATTATCTCCATCTTCTTTGTGATCTGCTCATATCTAATCCATATTTAGACCAGTGCTGACATTAATGGTGGCCCCAGGATGCTTCTGCACCCCGGCAAAGTCGGAGTGGAAGACGTTACGGATGCGCTCAGCGCACGATGCGCCTTCTGGCACAACCTGGCCTCAGAGCTCAAAAACTGAAGCTCACGTATCAAGCTTGTCTGGAGAAGAATGCGGATCACACAGTACTCAAACATTTCTTTGTAAACAACTGAACTTCATCAGAACAAAATCATTTTATGTTTGCACCGTATAGCTAGCGCCATCTTCCGGCCACGATAATACAAATAGCTAAAATGGTAAGCATTCTTTCAGGACTTGAATCGCTCTTTCTGGCTCCTCCCATACGAACTTCACGCAAGTATCCGTGAGAAGCAGGGACGAGGTAAAGTAGACAGACCACTTACAAAATGATTCCCTCCGTCGATGGCTTTGAAATGTATGTCTACCTCTGGCGTATTGACCGTTCGGCACTGTTCTTCCAAGCACCATGCCGCGTGGATGATGTTCCATGGCTCTGCATCGTCCATATATATTCCAGAACTTGGGTCCTCTCCATGCCAATCTGACCTCAGGATCGAAGAGCGCTTTGGCTGTCTGTTTGGCGACGAGAGACTCAAAAGGATGAAGTCCAACTATATTGTCATATTTCTCCGCTGGGGCGAAGTCAGTAATGGCAAGAAAGTCATCAGGGTCGAGGATTTCGATGGTCGGCCGTTTCAACGGGTCCGTGTTGCGATACGTTAATTGTTCGATTTTGTGGTCCGAGAGATCTCCGTGAAGGAAGTAACTCGAGACCCACTTTGCAAATTCAGGGCCTCGAGCTTCCGGCGTAATGTCAGGATCGGTGTGAGGAATAAGTCGACCTGGCGGACGAGGGACGCCAAGTGCGAGTGAAGGGGGCTCTGGAATAAGGCTGCGTAGTAAACATAGTCAAATAGAGGAAAGGTAAATACGAACGCAAAAGAACAACCGTATGAACAAATTCTGAGAGCCTATCCTTCATTTCTCCCGGTAGATTTTCAATGCAGGCGATGAGAGAGAGAAGGAAGATCGTGCCGAGTGACCACCCGACAAGCATAATGCCGCCAGGCAGAAGAACCCCTAGCTCGTGAATGATCCCATCCACAAAGCATGCGAGGTCGTAACCTTGCTGTTCCAATAGCACTGCACGCTCGGCGTCAGTGCCTTCTTGAAACACTTTCAGGTCTTCAGCGCAATAGGGACTGGATCCCGGATATTCGCGACGGTTTACGGATATTATGCGCAGAGCGTTACGCTCAGCTAGAGGAGAGAGCCGCTGGAATGTGCCTATTGGATCTCGTCAGTGCTACGTGGACTGCTGCTGGCCGCTGGTTGAACGCACCAGCATGGTAAGTGTGGCCATGAATGAGAATAAGAGTCGTGTAATCCTTTGCAGTTACAGTACCGCTGTCGGTGTAGAAGAATTGGACCCCGCTCTTGAGAGTCAAGGTGGGCATTAGAAGTGTTGTGGCCGCTCAGAGCCCGTTCGCAGTTGCCTATAGATGCCCATCGCTGGTATGCCCTCTTAAAAAATGTTGCAAATTTATCTTTAAGCTTAGAAGAAGCTTCTATCAGTACGAGCCCTTATCAACCGCTTATAATAAGCTTAGCAACACATACGCACCTACAACTAATGCGACCAAAACTTGTTTTAAAGCCTGTGTTGTATTTGAGCCGTGCACCGCCAATATTCACGTCCAAAATGATGTTTTCAATGGAAACTTTGATTCTGCATACCACAACATCCCAATAACTGCGATCCCAGCGAAAAAATAATCATCTTATGCGAGATCTTTATTCTCATAAGAAGCTTTTAAGGGGCAGAGCTCTTATGGCTTTATAAGGCCTTAGAGCGCCTTATCGGCGAAATTACAAATTTGCAACATTTTTTTAGGGTCTCCATCAAGCCATGGATAAACAAATCGGGCCACTGCCGGGCCGCAGTTGGCCGCAGAACCGCCGACCCGACTTCACCCGGTTTTGAACCAAAATATTCCATGTTCATTTTTCGCCTTGGCTCACTATTAGTGTTACGCGGATTCAAATGGCAGATACTGTTGAATAATATAGGTTTTTTTGATCGTGCCTCAAATCTTAGTGAGCGAGGTACGAGTTAGAACCACTAAAGCGTCTGGCTAGAGACTACTCAAATATAGGAATCTACATGAAGTTTGTCAAACAAAATCGAATAGATATTCCAGGTTAAATGCTTTAAGATCTGGGAGCCTAATATACGCCTGGGATTAAGACATAGGGAACCGCGTCGGCCCACAACTGCCATTCCTTCCCGAACTCGCGCTTCAACCCTTCATCCTCTTTCGAGATCCTAGAAAGTAGCCCAGTCACGACAAGCGACATTGCGATGGCGCAAGACACGCCGAAGATAGCTCCTGCTGCGGTACCCTTCATCAAACACTCCATAAACCACGATCCCGGGCATCCGTAATAGCATATCAACCCCAAATACGCGAGTACGGCACCAGTATAGCTTGGATGACGAACCCAGGCATACGGCCCCGTGGTCACCAAGGCGTGATTTTTCACGATTGCGGTTTCGAACGTGAAGTAGGTGCCGAGCGTGTGGTAGCAATAAAGCCGAAGTGCGGCCCCGCCGACGATGAGGAAAGAACCCAGGACTCGTAGCGAGTTCAGCTGAATGGTGGTAATTTCCCCCCCAAAAGCGAGGGTAGATATTAGGAGCTGCGAAGACGTCGATCTAGGCGCAAATTGTGCGAAAATGATTGCCGTCTCTGCGATAGCTGCGAACCAGTAAATCATCTATAATGTATACGAATCAGGCGCACAGTTGTGAAATATTTGAAAGCGTACGAGCCTTCTGCACGGTCCGGAAGTGTGAAGAGGAGAGCATGAATTCAAATGTTGTCGGAGATATTTTGCGCTCTGTTGAAGTCGGAGGAGGGTTGGGAGAGGTACTCGCCACATGCAAACCAAGCGTTGCAGCGAGGATGCACATCATCTTAAGAAGGGGCATGATTATCGAGGACGCAAATACGACCTTCTACAGGCTGGTTTAATTCTGATAAGCTTCTGAGTCCGTTTTAATGGGAACACGGATGCAATGCAGCTACCCAACTTGGCAAGAGTTCGAAGTCTTTGGTAATCTCGGGGAATATCGCGATCTATACGCGTGTAATAGCAGTTAGGATGATACGAGTTGGATCGGCGGCATCGACAGCAGCTGTCAAGGCCTCTCCGATCTCCTCCGACCGTGTGATGCAGGTAAGAATAGGTTTCTCAGAGACGCCGGTGTTAGCATCTTGAGAAAGAAAACCGTAGAGCGTGATGCAGTCTTCTCTCGTTTGCATCCGAAATCGCTCCCTGTCATGTCAGGTTGGAGTAAGATCCAGTAAATCCTTGAACCAGAAAGCGCACCAGATTGCTGTGAACCTCGTGAACTCGGTGAACTATCCGGTAAATTAGGGTGAACTGAGGCGGAGAAACTCGGGTGAACTGTGTTACATTCAGGGCAGCTATGAACAGGGTACATGTCTACGGACGATATACAACGCCTTACGCCAACACAAGGACATTTTCAAGCCTGTGGCTACAAGTAAGCAGAAAGGACGAGCTTCGGGGCCGGTGACACGGCGAGCAAGCTCAAAAAATGAATGGACGATGCGTGATGCGCGAATCTTGGCGTGATTTGCGAATGACGTGCCAGTCGCTCAGGGCAGCTAGCCGGGGTGTGTTGTACGGCCGCTCCTACACAACCTTCGCCGCCATTGGGCTTTTCTATCCGTGTGAATGGCGAGAGGCGGGAGTTCGTTGAGGCTGGTGGAAGGAGAAAGGCAGCCACCACAAGCTAAGCTAAACAAGTCTCTGGCTTATCCAAGCAGTTCATCCGAGTTCACCCGGAGTTCGCCAAGTTCACCAAGTTCACGGTGAACTCGGTGAACTTTTTGACATACGTATGTTCTCGTAAGATGAGAAGTCTGTTATTTCCTGATTTGGCAAGATGTGTTTTCTTGGGGGACTGTATTGGTTGAAATTGGTCTAGTACATCATCTGACAAACAAGAATGTCGGTCAGGGCTGAAAAATAATTATCTATCGGCCACGGCCTACCACGGATAAGTATCAGGATAATATATTACCCTACTAGGTCCCATTTCGGAACATGCAGGGTTGTAGTGTTTAGTACATCGGCCTATATGCCCTACCCACGGCGTTCAGCGGGTGCCTAAACCCTTATTTAACAACTGTCTCCGAACTGGACTAGGTCCTCCTAATTGCCCATCTTGCTTCCATGACAAGTAAAATCTATAACTTGCTGCCTGGACTAAATCTCTTCGCAGTACCCACCCACACGGAAATTCGTGCCTGTTGGGAGCTGTGCAGACTGCACAATAATATCGGCTTCTGGGTGGTGTGGCTCCCTACAGGTATCCCAGCCATATTCACAGACCTCCTGTACTTATCCTTCGATTGTGAAGCTTGGTCTATTGCGATGGCCTATCGTGCTCAACCGGAATTGTCCGCAATGGATGCGCTCCTCCGCGCGGTTATCTATATTCCCCTCTGCTTCGGTATCAAGTCACTTGTATGCTTGCGCCGCAGTTTCAGGAAATGAGAGACTTACTTTTGTTGGACAGATTATGACTATTGATGATATCCTCGACTACGACGTTGATGTCTTGGTTGAACGCACCAAGACTCGCCCCATTCCTCGCGGTGCGGTTACTCTTGAGCGTGCTTGGCTCTTTTTTGCATTGCAGGTCGTTTTGGGAGTGTACCTGGCGACTCATGTCTTGAGTACAACTGCGTAAGTAATTCAAAGTTAGGGATCCAAACAGCTTGTTTATTTGAGGACAGATTCTACACGTCGATGGTCGTATGGCCGCTGTATCTTATTTATCCCACCTGCAAGGTATTAAACGTCCTGTTGTGCAAGTCCTACTGGCCACTTACATACAATTATTTTAGCGTTGGATGTATTTTGCACCTATTCCTCTGGTCAGTTAATCAAGCAAGCAACATTTAGAAGCTCACCAGAGAAGCTCACCAGCATCTCGTAGGGATTGATGTTCAAAGTGGGGATATTCATGGGCTGGAGCGACCTCAGTACCGATGGGAATATTCCTTGGAACGTTCTTGTCCCAATTTATATTGGCAGTTGTATGTGGACGATCACATACGAGACAGTGTATCAGCACCAGGTAAATTCAATTGTGAATCCTGGGCGGTTCTAACCGTGTATTATTCTCAGGACAAGTTGGACGACATCAGGATCGGACTCTACTCGCCTGCCCTATTTTTCCGAGAATACACAATCCTAATCTGCACCACGACTGCACTCGGTTTTCTCGGACTTTTGACCTATGGGGCAGTGTTGAATGGCCAAGGCCTGGTATGCTATTTTAGCGTGGCCGTGGCGGGTACTATGCTGCTGCGAAATTTATTGCGCACCGACATCGATAGTCCTACCCAGTGCAAGGCGATGTTCCTAGCCACGCCGTTGATTGGCCAAACGATTTTGGTAGGATTTGTGGTTGATGCTGTTGTTCATCGGATTGCGGATGGTGTTTCTCTTTGATATGTTTCAGTATCTTGTGTATGTAACCAAATGTAAATGTTGACAGCTGGTGAACTTTTCCTGGAATACTTGACGTCCGATTAGAAGAGGGCCGTTGAGTCTGACCAAAACTGAGGTTTAGAATCTAGATGCATATAGAGGTCGAAGGCTTCCCCAAATAGGCCAGGCTTTATCCGGCTCACTTGAAGAGCCCTCAAAAAAAAAAACGGCAACGCGAGCTCTAAGCGCGTTCAGAGGTGAGCAGAGTTGAGATTGCTAGACAGTGATCTCATCTGGTCTCTTGCCAAGATACCAAGTTTTAGTTTGATTGCCGACTCAAGGGTTCAAGTTGGGTGCACTAATATGCAGAGACGTGGTTACAAAGAGTAAACATAGTAACAAATAAATGTGGGGTTGGCCGTTCTGATGCAAACGAAGGGGAAGTTAACTTTTGAAGACAGAATTCTAACTCGCCCATACACTGGCAGTCCAGTTATCTGCTGCGTTCAATCCTCAACTTCAAGGTTTATCAGAGGGTTCATTTTGCACTGCCGAGATAGGAGATGTGCGCCATACCTTGAGCGCATTTCAAATCTCAACATTTCTTTGATATTCTGACAGAGAGATTGATACTCTGACAGAGAGAAGCCAAGTAATTTGAAAACGAATCCTGTTTCCACACGCCGCAGGATAAGACACATCTGCTAGAATTGCGACAGTCAAAGGGACACCGGTTGGAGATAGAACCAGCTTACGGGCGAGAAGTATCGTACTTGTGGTTCTAAGCCTGAGTCCACATTTTGGGTGGTACAATAAGTAACCGTCGCGGGTGCCTTTAGCAGATACGAGTTCCTGGAATTCGAAGGGATGTGTACCGTAGCTATGGAATTACAGGCACGCCGATCCCGCGAAGGTGTTCTGCGCCACCAGGGATCAAATCCGGGGTATATTCACAGATGAACACATCTAGATCGGCGGTGCTTCGCCATTGAATTGTCATTTACCGAGAATGGTAGCCATTCTATGAGATGGGAACGGATCTGATGTAAGCTGTCAGTGCCCCAGCCACATTTTTCGAAGCGTCGCGGGATGGTGTTTTGATGTCTCGTCGTGGTTCTTTCGGAGGACTCCGCGGTGAGGGCTCCAATACATAAAAAACAAGTTGCAGAAATTAGATACTGGTAATGGTTGTAGAGTGGTATTAAGATACATCTGGGATACATTGGAGTAACGAGTTGATCAAATCTGTGGCGACACTTACATTCGCAGGATCTTTGCAAAAATAAATCGGAAGTGCTCATTTCTTGACGGGAACAGTATTACGCCTTTTCTGTTGGGACAGAATGAACCCTAAACTACGGGTGCAGCCTCAGAAACTAACACTCTTCGGCTGCTGTGCGTCATTAATTTTGGGACGACTATACACTCCCTCACACCAGCCAATGATTATTAGTCTTATCGGTCGCTCTGTGGGGATTATTCTATTGAGAAACCCGGTTTCCAATTTCTCTGTTGAGAAACCGGTTGCGAGAAACCCCTGCCGCATCTGGCAGGGCTGCCGGATCACACCGGTTCTGATACGGTGCTTTTATTTTATTTTATCCCGCCAGAATCAAGCCACAGACCTCGGTTTTTAGTCAAATAATGTTATTGAAGTACCTTCAACCTTCAATGCTGGGCTGAATGTAATGTCCAACCTGTAGCAACGTGATATGCGGCTGATTGATTCAAAAATTGATTCCACAACTAACGACCCAGTGCCACGGCCAATGTCATGGATTGGGACATACCATAGTGTTTTTAAAGATTCTAATAAACAAATGAGTAGCTTAGTCGACACACTTGTCCATTTTTAGCGTTCAAGGAGGCTCGATGGAATTTCTTGACCGTGGGAAAATGGAGCAAGCAAACTGCCAGCACTCACGAGGGGAGATAAATCCAGTTGGAATGACAGAGGTGAGTTAGGATTCAGTGGTGCGTTGGGAAGCACATGCTGACCTATTTAAATGTTCAAGTGTGGCTCACGCAAAGCTCAAAAAGTGTGGTTGATGGATTTCAAACTCCGCATCACGGCTTGTTTGCGGTGGGGTTTCTCAATAATTTTCAGGCGGGTTTTCCACAAAATTACCCAAAAAGGAAGGGTTTCCGCCTGCAACCGGAATAGAATAATCCGCTCTGTGGCCTTACTTTCTAGTCTCTAATTATAATGGTTCCTTGCCTTGTGTCGCTGAACCTTGAGTCGGCGCTATATACGGTACGGCTAACTTTCTAAGGCTCCTCGTACACACCGACTTGGATGATTCTGATAGAAGCTCTGCTTTTCAAGTTGAATTGGGGCGAGATGACATCGTTATAATACGAAAAGAACTGGGCCCTGAATCAAATTTACCCTCAAGACTCGAGAGACAGTCCTCTTGCCTAATTTGTGGTGCCATGGCATACTTGCATGCGGCGGGATGGCTTCGACGACTTGACGTCGCTACACTATTTTATTTATTCCTGGTACCAACTGTCTGAAACCATTAATTAGATCTGCTGCAAATTTGTACACTTGTGATCGAAATCCGGCAGTTACCGTAAATTTCGGGGACAGCCCAATCGCTGTCAACGAGTTGTACATACCAGTCTGTAACCACCGAAAGTGCTTGCCACATTTTTCGGCATTTGGTTACAGACTGGTTACGAGTCTAGATGTATGTCGTATAACTACCTTTAACTGCCTTTTTGCTGTATTTACTGTATTTTTTTTCAATAGAATGCCTTTTTTGGCCTATATTTTTTAACGGCGGCTTTTGAAACACGTGGGAAATTATTGATTATATGATGACGCCATTACTTTTCCATCCTTTCTTTTCGCCTTTGCCGCGGTTGTCCTTGTGTGCTTCACATAATTATGGAACGGACTTGGAACGGACCTCAAGATCACCGGAATGAGGAACCAAGACTGCCCGAAGGGCTAATGTATTCTTGGTTCCGAAATTAGGGACCAGGTCTTTAAGACGCCTTTGTCTGGCTTTGTCATGATGCCATCACTTGAGCTCGAAAATAATTATATTTATTCAATATTTTATTCTTTAATTGTTCCCCACTGGCAGTGTCATAAGTACTTCATTCAAAGAAAATCCTTTCCCAAAGGCTGCTCCGCACAAATACTTACTATCTCTAATAAAACAGCCTCGTCCATCCATGAACTCAACCTGTGCGGAAGTTCCAGGAGTCTTTTAAATTATAATTTCTGAAGTGCTTTGAACTTCGTTGAAAGTACGAGCGATATATTAGTATTACTACCACGACTGTAAGACAGCACCATCAATTTGTGCTGTCTTTTTTTTTTTTTTGGGCTGACACTATTAGCGCAGTTCTGTTCTTTGTCGGCTATTATTATTAAGACATATTTAGCAGGCCCAGAACATGCACCTTGCATTGACACATAGAGCTTACATATAATTGTGAGTGGTGAGCGATTAGTTGACTCTCCTTGGACTCTCCTCCTGAAGAAATTTCAGGACAATTGCAAAATAATTAGGGCAAATATCATTATATCAACTGAGGCCCATGGCAGACAGCCTTGTGCTTTGTTCATTATTCGGACCGTACCGTGTATTGATACCTACCCTGACAGCAGCACTCTCGAGTACGGCTTAGTTTGGTCTTAGTCCGGGAATTATTAGTTTCCTGCAAGGAATCCCAGTGCATTGAACTATGTCCTAAACATTTCAAAGCATGAATGGCTGAGGAACCAAGTTTGCCCGGAGGGCTTCTGTATTCTACTCTTTATAAGATTATCATGTCCGAAGCCTTTTAAACTCCGCTCGGAATCTACCGGACACGCAATTTAAGATACACGTTGCACTGGCGCAGCATCCACGTCAACTCCTCCCGTCTATATAAATCTTCGCGTCTGTTGCGTGTCAAAATGGATTCCCCGCCTTTCTCGTATCATGTTGTCCAAGTCTTCCTCTGGCCCATCGACCTCTTTCAATGTCCTTGATTTCTTGCTCTTATTGCGGATGGTCGTACCTCCAGCGCTAGCGTTGAACAACAACAAGACCGTCTTTTACTGTCGGATTTTTCGACTCACAAAGCCTCTCTTCAAAGCTTCATGATTCATCCTTGGTGCCAGGACGTGGCCAGACGTACCAGTGGTGATTCCTTTAAAAAACTGTGATGAGCCCACGCCACGCCCCGCGCCCCGTAATCTCAAGTGCTCTATCTTTGGCGCTCTCCGTGGCTCAAGCACCACCCAAGTACTATTGGATTTTTAGAGAGCATGACCTCAAGCTGTGGTCGCCTGTGCTCACCAACTATCCGCTTTCCCTCAAGCCCCTGAGGTATTTTCAAGTCGCCCGCCTCTTCAAATCCAACTCCACGGACATCCAAACTCGAGCTATCCTCAAGTCTCAAGTTCACAAGCCTTGAGTGTGCTACAAGTATGGATACCGTTTGCACATATTAGCTCGCGTTGATGGCAAGGAAAAATAGTAATCCTGGGCTGGCTCATCTTTTTTTCTTCGATTATGGGCCGCGCTAACTTCTATCAAATATGTGGACGGCATAGTCGTATCTAGCTCTCCGCTTTCCAACCACCTTCCCTTCCTGTTATATCCAATGAAAGTCATCACATTTGAACCAAAAAAGTTCTGCATCGAGTCGTACTCGTGACCGTGCAGCGCGGTTGTATTTTTCCTTCACAACGTACAGTTACTTCGCTAGTGGGTAGAATCAAATAATGCCTGGACCGGCTTCAATTTTCAAATCACTGCAGACGTTGACGCGACGTGGAAGGGTGCTGAAGGGTACATATCGTAGGTAAACAAAGCGTCGTCAGGAAAGGGGGAGCCGGGGCGCGAAGCGCCCCGGCGAGCCCTTGTATGTACTATTACAATCAAATTGACAGGAGGGGTGACGCGTGACCCGAATTTTCCGATTCGACAAATCGACAACCCAAAATTTGGGCATGACACCAGGAAAAAATTCGACAAATTCGACAAAATTAGGGTTCGGGCTAGATCTCGTACATAAGTCGCTCCACCTGAACGAGTTCAAAAACAGTATATAAGTATATAAACAAAATCGCATCGCGTTCAATACAGTTAAAAAACTCTAAACAACATTCTGCAACATTTAACAATTCGATATCCGTCTCTGTACGTAGTACCTGGGTATAAATACCTCGACGGACCCAATAGAGAGGAGCGTGAAAAATAGTATTGTAAATTGTAGTATCATGAAGATCGTAGAAGATTGTCGTCAGCTATAACCTTAGACTCTCATATCATCGGCTTTTTACTCGCATCTATTCGACTGCGAATTTAAATTGAGGTGACGCGGACGGGCGCTTGAACACCTTCTTCCTCGCGTCCGCGAACTGTGGGCTCAAGGGTAACACCCATCCGCCAGTCGATCGGTTCCTCGATAGGTTCAAACGAGAATCGCAGCAACAAGACGGACAATACAAGCTCTGAACATGGGAGAAACATTTCAGCTTCGGCTCAGAATCTTGTTAGCTTCACTCACTCATTTCGAGAATAGCAAACGTCAGCCCTCTATGGCTGCTGTTAGGATAAATATATATTGTGAAGAAAAGCGGAAACGTACGGGCAGACTTTTGAACCACTCAGGAATGTCATCCTGTTCCAATTAAATTAATGCACTACATAGAATGTATCGCACTCACATTCCAGAATATGCTCCGGGTAGCTTCAAATCATTTCGCGAGCGATTGAACCACCTTTCAGGCTTAAATTCTGCTGCATCGGGGCCCCAAATTGCAGTGGATCGGTTCGCCGCACTCAAACCCACATAGACTGCGGTGCCCTTCTCGATTAAAAGCTGATTTATCTCCTCACCCGTGATGATAGAACGTATGGGGTATGTGAGTGGGATCACGACGTCCTTTTGAGTTCTGCAGAGATGGATGTTCACAAAATGGTAAGGAAAAATGGGGAAGACTTACTGCCTCCAAATGAAAGTAACGGGGCAGCACATTCGAAGCGTCTCCCGAACAACAGCATCCAACAGAGGTAATCTTTCGAGCTCATTGAAGTCTAAGTCTTCTCCTTCCGCCTTTTTCTTATTGCGGTTAGATCTAGCACTGGATAAAATAAAGGTCTTACTGCCTTGGCTTCTTGCAATTCCACCCGGAGGCGATGTTGAAGATCTTTGTCTGCGGCGACTAGGCTCAAAAATCGGGCGAGACATGGGGGCGTAGTTTCTTGGCCGCCATGAACAATAGCGCTATCTGAAGGTAAATCCTGGATATCTTTGAGTAATTCTCGCGCACCTCATGTTGGCAAGAACAACATCTTCAGACATTTTGTTCGCCTCATCTGCATCCCAGTTGGCCAGAACTGAAAAATAAACGACTTAAACTTCTCATCGGGCTCATGTTCAAGGGTAAACTCACTCATCGAAATAATGAGATCCTTCCCTCCAGCTGCGGTATCAGCGAGAGCAGCCGAGCCGCCTTCTTCCAGCGTGGCTTGACAAGAATTGTATAATTTCACATATACTAGGTGCATAGCATCGACAGCAGCTCTGAACTGAAACCCGGGGCACACCCAGTTAGCTGTGCAGGAAGATGGTCGAACCTTTTTGGCCGCTGGCCACGGGAATGTTCCGAGACTCGCCAGGAATCGACGGAGCCAGACGGGCCGTATTTTCCGCCAGCATTCGAGGAATGGTAAAACGAGGAAAAGTCGGCTGGCAAGAGGCCTGTTATACAGAAACTGTAAGGACTGCAGCCCATCTTCATCTGGGAATATTTACAGAACAGTAGTGATGGCCCCGTGGAACTCATCGAATACCTCGCTTTTGTCATCGAACGAGTTAAATGTGTGGCCGATTCCAGCCGTCCCAATGATTTCAAGGGCTGCGCGCGATAAATAATTGAACATATTGATGACATGGCCCGGTTTCCCTGCCACTGCGGCAGTCAACTTGGATTCCAACTTGAAAAATACCTTTAGTTGAAAACTCTATAGTCCTTGTTTTAATTTACCTTTCGAGTTACTTGATAAAACATTGGGGTTAATTTTGAAACACGGTTGGCCGTGAAGAGAGTATCCATGTACTTGCGCTGTTTCTTGTGCTCGCGACCTAGAAATAGACCGGTTAATTTGCGTTAGCCAACAAGTGCAATGGTGGAAGAATACGGAGAATACGCGCCTTGAACAGATAGATGCAACACCGTCCCCGCAATGGATCACTCCAAACAATCTACCGCCGATGTTGGATAATTGAACCCTGCGTCTGAGAGGAAGCTTACCCGGCGAATTCAGTAGATTCGGGGAACCACGCTTGCTGTCGGATGAGAATTGAATTCAACGCCAAGGGGTCCGTTATATAGAGCGCATCGGCCTACAGAAAGAAGATGAGTTGTTTGTTATGGGCGAGATCTGAGCGGCGGACGCACTCCTAACAGTCCGCCTTTTAGCCGAGCAACGTGCCCAAACTCCTCCGTCATGTTGAAATGCCATCCAAGACTATTTGAGTCATGGAGATCTAGTAGATACCCTTTTTTGAACCAAGTCAGTTTCGAATGTCTTCAATCTTGATGATCCAACATACCCAGTGCGCTTGTAGGCTCTGGCCCCGGGATGAATGCGTACGGTTTCTTCATCTTGAGCCATCGTCGGAGAGAAGGCGTTGCGACTACGGCGAAGCCTATGACGCAGCCAGCCGTCAGAAAGCTCGAGATGGGGTCTTGAGCCAGGGTATGCATAATGCGAGTTCGGCAGGATGGATAACTTTAGGGATCGATTTTTTAAGTGTCGACCTGTGGGCGCACGTCGTGATTTATGCCGTGCCTCTAACCGCTAACCGCGACCATGTATTTTTTTTGATCCGTCATCCTCCGTCCGATCCTATCCAACACTGCAGGCGGACAACACAATTCGATCTGCTCCATATTTGTACACTGCACCCGATTTCGTCTATTTTTGATCCGTCATTGTCCGCCCGGTCCTATCCGATGCTTCTGCAGACACTCATAACCTAAAACCAGCAATAAGATCTGCTGCATATTTCCACACTGCACCCGTAACCTCCGTCCGATTTTGTCCGAGGGTGAAAAGCAAATATTCATTTTTACTACGACAGGTCCAATGTTGAAAACACGAGTATGTGTGCAGTTAACGTCAATGTACCGTAGTATCAGAAAGCATATACAATAAGTAGTATCAGACTGAATGTGAAATAAGTAACTGCCTGTGGCAAACGTCTGCGGAGAGTTAATTAGAACTCTTCGTACGCGCCCTCATGCTCCTAGTGACGGACGGCGTCGGGGACTCGCTGTCTCATACTTTCCTCTTGGAACCGCGTGCAAGCCTCTTCGGGACGCCAACTATTTCGGGGACTGCAGCCACCGGATCAGGCTGTATAGCTGGGATCGTTTTCGCAGCAGACAGTCCTTACAAGAGCTTTATTTTACTTTATGACACCTGGACGAATTAGCAATTCTGTTTACCTTCGATCGCATACTCTATCCCCACAAAGAAAAACAAGCTGGGAATGGCAACTCACAATCAGATACCAGATAGATCCTTTAAGCTTTACTGTGAATTTTTTTCCGTGACACACTACTAGTGGCGACACAAAATCGATTCTCTGCCTCTTTCATGCCATCAATTCCTCAAAAGAGGGCTCACTTCAATTCGACGGTTCACAGTAAAACCCAGAAGTCTGTTGAATAGAATGTATATAATCATCTAACGAACTTTACCTTGAATTGGTGCGCTGAAGAGAGCCTTCTGGCTCCCCATCAGTCAGATACCTCTTTCGGTTATCATCAATTTGATGGACGGTAGTTTGTGAAAGTTTGGCTCCAGCACCGCCAGACACTTTTTTATCCTGACTCTCTACTCTCACCTTGCCCTTTCTTCATCTACGCAGTTCTAACTGGAACTGACGAGATTATCAGATCTATCCGTTTCTACCTATGCTGAGCGCAATCGCGGCGCGTAAGGCTGCCCAGGCAGCCAATGGTATTGGAAACCAGAAACCAGAACCCGACCCCCCGGCGGTCGAAGCAGCACCACTTCCAACCGAAGTAACCACGCAGTCGCGGCCTACTTCAAAACGCAAAACCGGCTCACAAGGTCCCAATTCGTCTCGGAAACGCAAAAAGAAGCGCGAGGCAGAGTTGAAAAAATCGCGCTACTTCGACGTTGGATCGGATCCCTTTCAAAATTCCGATGGCATCATAGTCATAGACTCTGATGATTCGGAAGACGAGGACGTGTCCGATACTCCTCCAGCCCCGCTTACGCGCACAAAAGTTGTCGGAAAACGGGCGTGGTCACCCAGCGCACCAATAAATGATTCTTCAGATGACGATGGCGACGAGATACTGGACGTGCCTGTTTTACCCGCCCCACGCGTGCCCACGCAGTCCCTTACGACACTCCGAGTCGTTCCTGACGAAACCGTGTTCTATCTTCAATCCGAAGAAACCGCACTGCTGGGATTGAAGGTGGACGCTGCCACAGTGCTTCTATTGGCCACTGGGCAGACTTCCAGTTTTCTGGGCGCGTATGCGTTTACTGTACTGCAAGGAGCAATCTCGATATGCGGGGGCCGGGTAGAAGCTAGCGCGACGGCGCACCGCGTCTTTGCACCGCGGTCATCTCCGATCCCCGTCATCGAGGCGCTGGATGGAGGGAAATCTTACCTTTCCGTGGTCTCCTCGCGGCTGAAACCCGCATTTCAAAGTGGCGGCACCCTCGTGGCGCTATACCAGTTGCAGAGCGGCGTCGAGGGGTTGGGTAAAATATGTCGTATATTTGACGGAGTGTTCTGGCCCTCTCGATGGCAGCAACCCACCGACGATCTGCGTCTTCCTGGTGTTCATCTGGTGATTATTCATCCATTACTTCAGCTTTCGTTGACTCATTTTCTTTAGATTAGCCAAGCGAGTAAAGATATCCAGCCGTTCGTTTTACCTGCATCCTGGGAAACTGCTCTTAGCTCGTTGCCTGAATCCACGACGGGCGTATATCTCATAAAAGGCCATAAAAAGTCCGGCAAAAGTACGTTCGCCCGGACCCTATTAAATCGGCTTCTCACTCGGTAAGTTGGTTCGCTTCTTCCTTGTTTTCGTCTGTTCACGTCTTCCAGATATTGTAAGGTTGCATATATGGAGTGTGACGTGGGCCAATCAGAGTTTACTCCCGGTGGTTTAGTTGCGTTGAATGTCATTGACACTCCAATGTTTGGTAGCCCCACTTTTCGCCGTATAAGAGCGTCGCTGATATGCGGACCGCAGGCCCGCCATTCACGCACCCTACCGTGCCTAATTTCGCACATTATGTAGGCGCGACGACCCCGCGATCTTCCCCTTCGCATTATCTTGCGTCGATCCAGGCTCTGATGGAGTCATACCAGCTGGAGGTGCATACGCCTGCCGATTTCACAGAGTACGAGGAGGACCCTCGAATCACAGACACGATTCCGTTGATCGTCAACACAATGGGCTGGACGAAAGGGCTCGGTGCCGACTTGACGCGGAAGATCGAGGATATCGTTCAGCCGACCAGCATATTCGAGGTCGAAGCCCCGATCTTTGAATACAGCGCCTCGGCCGCCGACCATCGTCCCAACTCTGTAATACTCAATGAAAACACGCAAGTGCACCTCTTGCAGCCCATCCCGCCCTCAGTACTGTCCACGAACTACTCGGCGGCTGATCACCGCTCCATATCGCTCCTTTCATATTTCCACGCGGTTTTCCCGCGTACGGCGCCGGGGCACCTAACGCAAGTAACCGCACTGACCTGGAACACCACGCTGCCGCTGTGCGCTCTACCACCGTACGAGGTCGACTGGACTTGCGCAGTTGAAAAAATAATGTTGTGTGGAGCGGGTGCGGAGGACGTCGTCCCATCGGAGATCTCCCGCGTGCTCAACGGGGCGTTGGTCGGTCTCGTGGTGTGCGCGCCGGGGTCGCTCAATAGCGATATCTCCATGCATTCAGCGGACGCGGAGCTTGCGGATGTTGTGTCAATCCCATACACTCAACATGCACCACCGCCCGACCCGGCTACGTCGACGTGCCACGGCCTTGCGCTGATTCGCGCTGTGTCGCCCTCATCGACGCATATGCATGTGTTGACACCGCTGCCGGCGCTGCTGTTCACGGCGAGCAATGCGCTCGTCAAGGGCGAGATGGAGCTGCCCATATGGGGCATGTTGGATTTTAGGAATGATGGGGACGAGGTCGCCGGGGTGGAGAAGGGGAGTGTGCCGTACCTACAGTGGGGGAAAGGAGAAGGATTGGGAGGAGAAAAAAGACGCGTGCGGAGAAATCTGATGAGGAAGGGTCAGATGTAGCATCTCGCTTCAACCGCTAGCAATCATCATCTATTCAGACCTTAAAAGTGTTGATACGTCCACGTTGATTCCCTGGCCTCGGTGCGGGTTCCAGGTTTTTTGAGTTCCGGGATTAGGGACCGTTTGCGGAACAGTGCCTTCTACAAGTCGACTCTAAAATCCAAAACCGAATTCCCTCTTCAAGCACTCCTTCACAGGCTCCGTTTCCATTTCGACCCACACAACATCCCTGCCCTCCTCGCTCCCTTGCCCTTCTGGTCCTCCCGTCGTATACACCTTTGCCTTCCTGCCTTGACCCTCCTTTTCCGCATACATCATCGAACGCCTGGCACCATTCGTACCCGGGATGATCTTTGTAATGAGCCAGAAGGCGGTAAACGCCGCCAATTCGTGCGATGCAGAGAAATGGTGGTAGAGCATGACGTCCTGCACCGGAATGGATAGCAAGCGGAAATGGAACAGCGGCGACCAGAAGCCTGGCGAGTTGGGCGTTATTGGGAGCGTGTGGGGTGTGCCAACGGGGCCAAAACGGCGGTATAGCGTGTAACCCCGCATGCTGTCGATGGGCGGCGTCATATGTGGGGACAGCGGGAGTTCCTCAAAAACGAGACGGTATGCCTCATACTCGTTCAATCCCTGGATCGTCTCGCCCTCCGGATCGAGTGTGAGTTTAATGCTGCAAAATAAAGTGAGAAATGCTAGTTGGTTGCAGGCACGAAGTACTTGCGGTTTTGCGAGGTTTCCGGGACCCCATCCGGCGTCAACCAAGAACCTGTTGGTGCTTTCGGCCCAGCCCACGACCAGGAGCTCGTGAGTAAACATGCCCCATTTCCACCCATCCGGGTGTGTCCGTGGGTCGTTCCCGAGAGACTTGAACGTTCGTCCGACCACTTCAGAGACGTCAAAGCCGAGAGAGCGCAACAGGCTTGCGAATGTGGGGTTGACCGAGAAGCAAAACGCGCCTTTGTTGTCGTGCACGATACGGTCGAAAGCGGACACACCCTCTGGCATATTGCTGAAGGCGCTGCCTAGTTTTATAGGAGTCGAAGGACCCGTCCATTGGCCCTCGGGGACGTGTAGAGGGCTCGTATCTTTCGGAACTTGCTCCAGGTGAGACAAAAAGACCGTGGACAAGAGGGAAAGTGAGGGGGAAGAGTCCAGGAGGGTGGAAGAGAGTTTTAGACGGGCTAAATAAGCCGCTGCATCGGTTTTGCTCAACTTTGCTTGTACAAAAGGATCGCGAGGGATCGACATCGCTGTAACTTGCTGTGAGTTAGGCTCGTTTCAGTCGCTTTCGCGGATCACGAACTTGGAAGATAGTAGGCCACAAATAGAGCGGTGAAAGTGAAGTCTCGTGGATTTGTACTTCAGTGCCAATGAGTCATATGCGGAACGGTGGCTAACGGTGGCCGAGCTCCGCCATCAGATGCAGATGTGATCCGACGGAAGCAAAATCCGCATCAGCGCATCATAAAACCGGTCTGTGTTAATGTTCAGTCTGCATATATACAAGTACAGGCAAAATCAATGCATAGAAGATATGTGTATTAATCCACCCTTCTGACTCTTAGCGACACCTGATTTCAATTTTTAGCCTTCGCAAAAAAAAACCAACTCTTCCAAAACTACGTACCTGGGCACCGGCCATGCCGGCTACCTTGGGCCGCGGAATAACCGCCCGATGTGTTTCGATCTTCGTCTCGGGGCCGTCAGGAAACTCGAAGGTGAAGTTCCTGATCAGAACCGACAGCGCGGCCTACATACAAACACACCAAGTTGAGTACACGATCCATGTGTAAGAGGAAGAAGAAGAAAGCGCACCTTGAACTCGGCTAACGCAAACGACTTGCCGAGGCAGGTGCGCGGGCCGTCGCTGAACGTCAGAACATGGTGGTGCCCTTGGATCTCCTTCGCGCGCAGGTCGTCGTCCGCGAGCGTGAGCCACCGCTCCGGCACGAACGCCTTCGCATCAGGGCCCCAGAAGGCCTCGGAGCGATTCATGCAGCGGATGGACACGGTGACCAGCTGGCCCTTGGTCACCACGATGCTGTCGACCGTTTCCCCAGAGGGTAATGTGACGGGCTCACCGAGGGGGATGATGTCGTCTACCAGGGCCTGTTTCGCGAATTAGAAAGAGGTAGGAGTGGGCCAGGGCGAATGGCAATAATCACTTCACGGCTGCTGTCGGCCAACGGAGGGTGCAGGCGCAGGATCTCCTGCACCACGGCGTCGAGGTAGGGGAGGCCCGACACCAGCTGGTCCCATGTCGGGTCGCCGACGCCAAATTCGAGAAGCTCTTCGCGCAGTTTGGTTTGTTTCTCCGGGTTCCTGGCCAGTTCGATCAAGGCCCATGTGATACTGACTTGATTTTGGGAAGGATTAGTTCATTACGGAAGGAGTGCCGAGCGACGCCTACTGGATGTGGTTTCGTAACCTAAAAAAGATCTGAGCTTCAATGATAAGATGGAAACATAAAGAAAGCATACCAGCGAGGAGCAAGACGTTCTGCATTTTCTGGCTGTCAGAATGGGAGAAAATATGTACAAGGCGAAAAACGGACCATCTAGAACGGGGTGAGTGTTGAGGACTGGTGCAGTCACATAAACGACTTACTTGAGCGGAAATTTCGGTCTGGCTCATGTGTAGTTCAGCGTCATCGCTTTCTGCCTTCACTATAGTTTGCTTGGGATCAGCCCCGAATATCAGTTAAGCGCGGCGCTTACTCAAAAGCCCGATGACGGATCGGTCAGCAGTCTCGTCGGTAACATGGCTTTTTTTTTCCCGGCGTGTTTTCTGCAGCAGTTCGTCCGCAATCACGCTCATGGCCTTGCGCAGATTTCCGAACAAAACGTTTCGCTTTGTGGGGAGGTGCGCGAGGAGCGGAAACTGGGTTCCCACGATGAAAACAAAATTAGACAGGAAGCTGCCGCCGGCGAATGACATGGAGTCGAAGGCCTCGGCGACGGCCGAGTATTCGCCGTCCAAGGAGCGGAAGTCGTGCGAGAAGCCCGCAATGCCGATGCTGTCTAGCCTGTATAGGAAAATAAGATATTTGCCAATATCTTGGACGGTCCGCTTACGCCACACGATTCATCCTGTAGAAAAACCGAAGTCAGCCAGACAATAAATCCAGGTAAGACGACTGCTTGCCAATGCTCGACCTCGATGATTGCGCCATCTTCCGTCGATTGTTCTATTGTCGCATCCCAGTAGGTCTTCAGCTGAACAAAGACACAGATCAGAGCAAGTAGGGTCTATTGGATTGAACGAACCTTGTAAGTTGAGTCATAGAAAACTGACGTCAATCTCCGAATGGCGGCATTGCTGAATGCAGGGGTTAAAGCTTTACGCTGCCTGGAAGCAAAAGTTGACCAAACGTATTTATTTTCCCAGAGATAACGCTTACCTCTTGTGACTTTCTCCCTCCGCCCAGAGCAGACCACGACCGAACTACAGAGGAATAAGCACAAATCACCATCCACACGGATATCCAAGCACCAAATTCGCAATGACCGTTCGCGCCAACGTGCTCTTGGCATACACCGTTCTCTCCATACTGTAAAAGTGGTTGACAGCCTTGGGATCGCATAGAATGGTCCTGCGGCCGCCAAACGCAATGGGTAGGTCGAACGCCGGCCCATACTTCGCGGCCCATTCCTCATACAGCACGGCAGTATCTGGGGACCCAGCAACGCGCCGACTGACGCCAAAAAGCAGGCTTTCGCTGGGTGGGCCAAGAAGCCTTGTTCCCTGCGGTCGAGGATTCACAATGCGTCGGACGACCTTGAATACGAGCCAGATACCCCCGACGAGGACGAGGACGTCGGTCACCCCGAGCTGGTGCACCGGTGTCATGGTGGACAAGAACAGAATAAGTTTGACACGGACTCGCTGATTTGTCAAGCGCTAGTCGGCCATCATACTATTATTGTTCCGTCTAGCTGGAACGACTTTTTCTCATTTTTTCCCGCAGACCCTTGCCCCCGGTATCCTCCGGCATTTATTGCTATATGTCTGATGCATGTACATGAAAAAAACTAAGTGATTCAGTGAGAAGAACATACAGATAGCTCATTGCCGGGCACGGTGATTAGACATGGAGTGACAACTCGGCTTCTTTAAGAATATGCTTCAATTTTTCTGGAGCTTCGGACTGAGCGGACACCAAGGGGGTGCCAAAAGCGGGACGTATATAGCCAATATCGGCATGAAAATCAACGAAGGGGAGCACCGCCACCAGAGTTGTGCCAGGTTTCGCCCAACCCCCCTCGAGTTCTGCCAGGCAATGCCGTTTTGGCAGAACTGGCTGGCAGGGTTCTGCCGATCTGCCAGCAACATTACGGGCCGTAATTCGGCGCCCAATGCCCTCGCGCGTGGATTTGGTCTGGACATCTTTCGGTAGTTGGGTCTCCGGAACTCAAGTCTGACTTGATGGGTTGAACATTGTGCAGAGGCCGCAGTTCAATCTAGTCGCTCCTAGATAGACACTACAACCGTTGAAGCTCGTACCTCGCATGTTGCACAGTTCAATCGCTCTTTATTTTTGATGAATATCACGGTTCGCCGTTTGTGCTGCAATATGAAGAGCTTTGGGTCGTGTACTTCAAATACTCATAGTAGGGTAGAAAATGGGCCCGGGATTAGGTTCCAAATCGACTGGATATTTTTTTTCCAGAGACAATAAGAGCCCAAAAAAATAAATAGCTCAGTGGCCGAGTCCACGGGCATTGCCCGTCGACTTGTTTAAATTTGTATATACTGGCACTGAAATCTCGTACAAACAACAAAAGGTCCGTACGTTTTGCTACCATCGAATCGGACGGAAAGACGAATTTTAATACGCAAAAACAAGCCCTCGGTCTCTTCTCGACAACCATTCCTGCCACATTTTATGATATTTCGGATTCCACGGCGACGCATTTGGACCAAACACCTTTTCATCGGGAAGCATTCGGGATATCCGATGTAATTCCCGCCGATCTTCACTGCTCAAGCTCTTCCTCAGCTGGAACGCTTGAGATACAGTCGGATGTAACTTTTTTTTTGTGGGTTGTAAAACGGCCAGAAAAAGGATAATAAATACTCACAGGACCCCTGAAGACCATCCGATGCCATCGAAATATCGCCCGTAAAGAAAGGTGGTATTCTGGAGTAAACTTCCTGCGTCCTTCTCGATAGTACGGAAGGATGGCCGGTGTGTAGTATGTCACGAGCGGCGTTTCTGGCTGGCGTATTCCTCTCGACCCAGCGAATTTGGCGTCGGAAGGTCGAAGCCTCTTCCCATGCGCCTCTGCGGCAGCCCAATATCGAGCTTCCTGCTCCAGATCTCGATAGGTGTCGTACTTTTTCTCCAAAAAGGGAACCAGGCCCTCAAGTATTGTCTTGGCTTGGTCTGCCACAAAATTCGGACGAATATTGACGAAATAAAAATGAAGGCAGCAAGAAGGCCGCGACGGTCAATCGTAATCCTCTATTCACGTCATGAATCAGCTACCACTCTAACAGGAGTGCGACTATCACCTTCAGGGAAATCCAGCTGAACATGGAGGCGTGGTATAAACATCGATATTGGCCTCATGGAAACGGGCAGCTTATCGTGCGGCGAAAACGTGTCAGAATATAAGCTCTCGTGTCGAATTCGAACCGGTATTGTGGCACCTTGGATCGTGCTTGTAGACTGGATGGCGTGATATTTATACTTTTCGCGATTCAACCTTCGGAATTTGCCGAAGTTTAAGGGAAGAAACGGCCCGGCTAGTTCCGAGCATATTTGCTTCTGTATCCATCAAAAACGGCCCAAGCGTCCGGCCCGGTGCCACCAGGTCTCTCTTGCTCTCGACATCCATGCGAAGGCAGCTGCAGCGCCTTTATTAATCCTAGATAATCTACCGCCTCGACTTACAGTCCACCTCATCTATGCCCCGCCAAGACGACTCAACTTCCAGCGTGATTTCCGTGTCCCGCAGGCTAAGTTCACCGGTCGGTCTAGGACACCAGAACGCGCCAGACAATTCGCTGATATATAGATCCCAGACATCCTATGGCGAGCCACGGCCCAGAGCACAATGCCCGACCTGTGGAACGACCGTGAAGCGCACCGGGGACTTACCTCGCCATATGCTGACTCACGCAAAGAACAAAGAAGAATTGTGCATTTCCACGTCCACTTCCCTTCCAAACCCTCGGACTTACCGTTTATATGCTCCTAGAATGTTTCAGTGCCCGGTGCCTGAATGCGGACACAGAACATTGCAGCGATCGAATCTGGAAACTCACATTAGGACTCAGTGCGTAGATCCACTGATCTGATCGATTCACGCCACTAAATCTCAGCCTGGAATAGCACCGCATCTAAGCCTCTCATTTGCTCCCTCATCTTCCCGAATGGATCGAAATGCAATTTTGCGACGGCAGATCCATCATCTTTACATCGTCACAAGAAACGCAAGCACGGCTGGAGCCCAGACGCGGAGTAGCAGCCAGTTGATAGCATAATCTCATTTGGAAACATATATGTATGAACACAATAGCAAGGAATAGTGTCTCGGCGCGGGGCCCGCACAGTTGCTAATTTACAACTTTAAGTTTGCTTCACCACGCGTTGACAAAATTGATGGGTCATTATTTCGCCCGGTATTGAAAATAAACTTCCTCGCAGTGAGATTGCTTTGTTTTCCGTCCATATGCTCATTGCCGCTCAATTCATCAAGTAAGACTTCATTACCGAGAAAATCTGCCGAGGTTAGTTAATTTCGTTGAGGTAAGGTCGGATGCCTGAAATTGTCCGGAGACGTGTTTCGTTGAATTACTTTACAGCGTACATTAGAAAAAGACTCGTCGTCAAATATATTGAGAAAGGCGATCGCGATCATGCCATCTTTTATAAGGCTTCCTTAGGCCTGGCCGTACTATCTTAGACCCCGAAGTGATAATGACTTTTGATGGCTCTATTTTCGTTCTGTCCGCTGCGCCGTTACCTCTCGGTATTTGTTCATAGGTTCTTAGAGATATGAAAAGTAGTATTCCTGAGTGCCATAATTTTTGGATGCTTTTCGACGAAGTTATGAGGTCCCCGAGGATCAGACCTAGAAGTGATAACGCTTTTTGGCGGTGTTTTGATCGCATCAAAAATACAGGTTTTCATTTTTTTCTGTCCGCCTAGTGGGCTCCAAGACTCAAAGAAGTTTACCAGACCTTCGAGAATACATCCTTTCATGTCATTCTTTTTTCTCAGAGCATAGGAGTAAGAATTACGGCGAGCATCAGTGAACTATCACTTCTAGTCACATTATCACATCTGGGCCTATTATAGTAACGGATCAACGGATCAGATGCGATACTTGATCAGCTTCTTCAGACTTCTCTCTCCCGTCGCAATAGCGAGATGGGAGGCCTATGAGGCTCTATGCAACAAATTTCCTTAGGATAATGACATAAAAGTAACAGGGAATTGCTGGACTTGATGTTGCACTAGGCGGCTATTGAAGACAACTCAGTTCGCGCTCAAGCTTGATATCTCACGCACCCAAATTCACATGGGAGGTTGGAGGAGACCAGCCTACCAGGTGAGCACTGAGCGCTGAGCCTCGCTGCTGTTTTATTTCCTGTAAGGTCCCTGCTCGGCGCTCCGTGACTACTTATCTTGCGGGAAGGAAGGACCCTCTGCAACAGCTGCTCTAACATTCCGCATGGAAAATTGGAAATCGTTCCTAATGGGTCGACTAGGGTAGTCATGGGGGGCCGCTCTGGATTTATAAGTAACCTCAAAGTAAGTTCTGCTGAACGCCTGCAATCTTACCACACCCCAACCATGCACCTGCTTCGATATATCCCATCTCTTCTGTTTTCCTGCGCTTGGACCGTGTCTGCGGCGAAAAATCCCAAGCGTGGTCTCGCCTATGCCGAAGCAGACCGCCCCACAGACATCGCTGTCTCGAATCAATCATCCAGTGTTCTGTCCTGGGTTTACGACTGGGGAACCACCCCTCGTCCATTTATCGAGTCTTCCACATTCGAATACATACCCATGATTTGGGGCAAAGACGGTGTCGACACGTTTGCCGACAAGGTTCTTGCCCAAGGCTCGAAAACAATCCTGGTATGACAGCTCTTCGCACTTTCTTTCTTCTATCTTACTCAGCGTGCGAGTATACAGGCATTTAATGAGCCTGATTTCACCTCCCAATCCAATATATCTCCCGCAGAAGGTAGGATGCCCACGGTTCATCGCTATGCCGCTCAATTTTCATTCAGCCGCCGATCTCTGGAAGAAGTACATCGAGCCACTGCACAATCAGGGTATCAGATTAGGAGCTCCTGCCGTGACAAGCGCCCCATCCGGCCGTCCCTGGCTTGTTGAATTTCTCGCTGCATGCAATGACTGTACAATCGATTTTCTCCCACTCCACTGGTGAGAAACTCCTTGACTCGGTTCGCGATAGCATTACACAACATTACACATTGTTTTTTAGGTATGGTGATGGCCTCGGAGGGTTTTACGACTACTTCTGGTCTATGCACAGTCCGTCTTCTATTCAACTTGAACTATCTATTTATAACGAATATTTCCCAGACCAGTTCCCTGATTACCCGATCTGGATAACGGAATATGCTTCGACTTCGAACGACGATGCAGGTGAGTTCTCCGACGTTGTCGTGACTTCTCACTCAGCCGGATGAATTTTCTTCGACAGTCGTTCTTGACTTCTTGACGAAATCTCAAGCGTACATGGATACTTTAGATTTTATTGAAGCATACTCGTGGTTCGCGTTTTTCGTAAGTCAACATATCCGCATTTTAGGACGAACGTATTAACACGCAAACTGTAGCGCAAGGAAGAAGGATCAAACTATAACCTCCTAAACCTTAATGGTCAGCTGAGTGCATTAGGGAAAGCCTACGTGAACAACGATGTTTAGAACAACTGGGGCACAGTAGACATTAACCTGTTTCTCCCATCGATATCCGCTTTGCATTTCAAGTTCTTTCTGAAAAATCCTCGAATTGTTTCTAAGTAAAACTGGTCTCGTTTCCAGACGTTGAGGGCAGTGGCTCGCTGCGGCGGAACATCTGGAACCGAGACTTAGATTGGATGATCTGGGTCTGAGTTACGACACATCGAAGACAAATCGAAGACGACAATTCCTTGAAGTTTAAACCATAACACGTTGCAGGCGGAACATGCCCCAGAGTATAAGAAGAAACATTATAGCTTTCTCCCCTGGTCTAGGACGGGAGGAGTGGCTCCGGACCCAACCATCACATGTGCTCCGGCGCTCGTTGTGTCTCCTACGGTGAGGAAAATATAGCCTGTGGATCGAGTCTGGTTAAAACGGAGTCCATGCGTCCCACGATGATGATTTCCCACCTGGCCCCGGTGGGAACACCCTGTTATTCGGCGGGCTCGCTATTTCAAGATAACTGCGATCTGGTGACAGCGCTGCTTCAAGCCAGACGAGACGAGAGCTCGAATGGAATGCATGGGATGAATATCCGAGATCCATCAGCGCGACTTAAGGGAGACATCAAGGAGTTAAAACCCGGTAGGAGCTTGGCGCTCACCTTGGACGGTCGACGTCTCTGGAACCTGCTCCGGAATCGTCACCTGGACGGTGAAATTCTGGTTGAAGGCGATTTTTTCTGGCACGTCGACGAGAGTGGGTCTAGGTAAAAACATGTACGGTGGATTCAGATACTCCACACGGAACTCTCTGGCAAATAGATTTCAGGAAATAATCGTATGACTAAGACGTATGAACTGACGTCGAAAACTTGACGGTGGTGTTGACGTTGAAGTTCGGATTTGAACCGGCGAGAAGAATGTTGCTTCAAATTTTATACGTTCGGCGTCGCCGATAGTGAGAAAGCAGAAGACTTACCCCGCAGGAGTCAAAGTAACTGACGAATGGTACATGCGCGCAATATCGGTGGTGGGCATGCCCTCATTGCTTATACGCTGACCGAGAGGCGCAGATGGAGTGTATAAGGATGGCGTCAATCTGAGTGGTGAGTCAGCAGTATAATAGGATGGAGGGAGAAAAACACCCACACAGCGTGATCGGCATTGGAGTTGTCTGTAAGCACACCGACAGAAGAGATGGCAGCGTATCCACTCCCCGCACCGTTGATAATGAGAATCTGGCCGTTTGGTAGGAGGATCATCTCGGGCATCATGCGACCCTCAAGCATCCGCTCAACCTCCCAACCTTTCTCGATCCCCTCGGACGTGAGCGTAATTCGACTGCACTGATCAGATGCTGGGTCCTGACTGCTGAGATCCTCAGGTGGGATTGTATCGCTGATGTTCGTCCCTCCACAAACCAAGACTTCCGGGATGTACGAAGGGGGGGACAGAGGGAGAAGGGTAGCGGTTCCATCGAATGGATTAGTTACTCGGTGGAGGATATCGGGCAGAGTTTGTTCTGTTTGAGCTTCAATATCGTATATCATGGACTGGTTGTTGGCCACCATGAACACTTTTCCATCCGGGAGGGCAATAGCACTATGTCGGATAAATAAGTTTCGGAAACTCATCTCGGTAAAATTACTTGCCGGGGAAATAGGTTGGCCGGTTGTGTTCGAGCTAAGAATGTAGAAGGTCTTGGGATCCCATTATCTTTAGGAGGGAAAAACTCGAAGCTGTTGACAGGGTCTGTGTTGTAAAATGGGGTGGCGTCGTGAGTTCCACCAACCACCATCTATTCTTTCGTGAATACACATATCATCAACTGTGATTTCGAACGTACCAGTGAACCGTCAAATATTCTCAGGGAAGATGGATACCAGCGAGTTTCCTCCAGGTGCACAAGTGCAGGGTTATCGAAGAGCGTACATCCGCTTCCATCAGCCGCAGCGCACGGCTCGAATATCCGCAGCCCCATACGTCCGTCGATGGCCACACCGCCAGTGAAGCTCATCCCTCCGACGCTGACCATGGTCCCATTGCTCAATATGCCTCCAGACGCACAGAATGTGTCCGAAACGACGTCAAGAGCGGTGACTTGGTTGGTCTCCATATTCCATAGACCACCCCAGGCCGAGTGTCCATTGATCATGAGAGGAGAGCCTGTTCCCGCGAAGTCGAAGAAGATAGCCAATGTCGGGGATACAATAATGGATTCAAGCGCTAGTATTCCCGAGGTGCCGTTCTGAACGAATTCCCATCCTGCCTCCGCGACGCCTGCAATAGCCAGTGCCGGGAACAGCGATGGTAGAAGTTGGCTAAGTCTCATTTTCGGAACGGTGAAGGGAGGAGAGGAGGGTGCTTTATATAGGGAGTTCCAAGAAATATTCGGGCATCCACGTAATATTCCCGAATGATGTTGAAAACAGTGCGTTCTAGAACACTCAGCCCGACCCCTAATCTGGTCGTTGTTTTCCACGCACGAACCAGTTCAAAAGAAAGCGTATGACTATCCGTGCGAACCGCATTGTCGGATGAGAAGAAATTTGCTAAAAGAAAGCCTCACCGTGAGCCGGCGCGCACGTTTTCGAAGCGAAGAGTGCCCGTAGAAGCCCGTAGATGCCTTTTGGGCTCGATTTTGCGAAATAAGTGCCGATGTCGCTACATTACTATTGGGTCCGCGTGCAACGCAGTGGGGCTGTTGGGACGGATAGATCAGTTTTATGAGCGCCGCAAGACCACATGAGCCAACCAGTGCCACGAGTGTCAAAGGCGGCCACAAGAGAAGACGTCTACGTGATGAAGTCTAAAGCGCCCAGCGCACCGTTGTAGTGTGAAACAAGCCGCAAAGCCCCTGTAAAATACGACAATACAATGTCTAAATACTCGGAATGCCGGGCCGTGATCACCTCCTCAACACTGCGGGTTGCCTGCGGGACTTTGGGGAAGCAAAGTGAGACAATGCTCCGGTCGAAGTTGATCGCCCATAACGCCCCCTAACATTTTCACTGCGTGGAGGACGTCGCGCTTATTTATATGAAGAGTGGATATTCACACAGTGGGATTCAAAAAGACTACAGACACAAGATAGTAGGAACACTGAAATGAAGAGACGTTCATCCACCTGTGAACGCACTTCAGAACAGCCTGCTGGCCAAAAAAGAACCGTGCTGACCAACGTGGGTGCCATCTTGTCAATCATCTCCGGCGTCTTTAAGAAGTAACGCGACGACTCCATGGGGTGGGACATCGCGGACCTCCAAGTTTTTCACCGCTGTACCGTTGTCCGTATGAGTCCAGAGATCCTGTAAAATGTGCTGTGAGCAAATGATATACAGCCAAATTAAAAGCGCCACGGACCCGAACTGAATATTTCCGGCCGGCACGGATCCAGGGCGATTCAACAAGATTGAAGCTCATAGTCGACGGCGCGTCGAGGGTGTTGAGCTAAACGGATACATTCATACCTCGGAATGTTAACCATGATAACCAGACTCACGAGCATGAAAACTGTGCCGTTTTGGGTAGGCCCGCTCCAGTACTGGGCAGGGAACCTGCTGTCGCTCGTCCAATCGGGCTAAATGTCCAGATAAGTGGTTGACTGGTTAATGACGTGGAGATATTACGTTACGTCCCCATCTGAATGGTGAGATGCTTTGGCCAACCACGGGATCTTGATTTATTGCCAGGATTTCAGTGTTCTTGAGAATGCCAAGGATTTCCGGTGTAATGGCAGACAACTAGATAATAATGAGAAGATGCATGTTAGGAAATGGACGAAGTCACATTGGTTCCGATCTAATACAACCCTCAGAATCGATGGCGGTCAAAGCGGAAAAAAAGCAGTTACCAAAAGCGGAGATTTCATCAATGCCCAAGCGGTAAAGTGTGATTTCGCTTCATCGTAGGTGAGGCCGCCGTTGCCGAGTTGGAGCTGAAATGAGGGATAAGAACGGCCCCTTGGTGTGCATAGTACGTACCATGTCCAAATCGTTATGGCCTGAGAAATCCGTAGCTTGCGTGATAAAGGAAGAGCTGCAATGCTTTAGAACTCCAAGTATCATGACAAGCGAAAGCACTTACAAGTTGATGATGGATGCCAAGGAGCCCCAGTCGGGGGAGATATCACCCGTAACCTGTAAAATAATTAGAGGGAAAATCGAGGGCTGCAACCGACCCACTCACTCTCCAGCTGTGCGCCATTTCTTTCCCCCAACTTTTGAGAAGGATGAGACAGAAGTGACAGTGGGATAAGAGGAACACACGAACAGCCAGACTTGTGTCTGTATCAGAAAATAAGTAACAGTGGACGTCCACGAGTAAAAAGAAGCACGTACGAATCCCCATTCGCAGAGAGAATATACGAAGGGTGGTTGGCCGCTAGTCTTCGCGAGTGTCTCCAAGGCGTCTGCCATACGCTGAAATTCTAATCACAAGGTGATCAATGACCGCGCCGCTATCGAAGAAGAGCAAGAAGCGCACTGCCAACAATTCCCTGGCGAATATCGCTGTCGCTAGGAGCTGACGGAAAAACGTGAGAGACCGACTTAGATGAATCAGTGACCGCCTACTGTTGCAGTTATCAAACTTGAGGTAGTCAAAGCCCCAGTTTTGGAATGTGGTAGCATCACGAAGCTCATTCTGGAATGAACCGGGATACCCGGCGCAGGTTTGCCAGCCAGAATCACTGGTGTAGTGTGTTCAACCACGCGATGATGTCTGAAGACAAAATATTTACCTGTACTAAATATTTCAAGCATTAGTTGGAAAGTGAGATAAAGATAGATTATCAACTGACGATACCAGTTTTTCTTTTAGACACGGGAATCAGGATTCAAGATCGTATTTGAACTTTGGTCACTCACAATCCCAGCGCGTGAACTTTGTCCGTTAACGTTTTCATTCCACCTTTTGCCAGAGATCAGATAACTTTGGGGCACACCGATCAATATCAACGAACCCTTGAACCTGACTTTGTCTGAAGAAGAATTTGAGAGAGAGATGCAGGCAGAAAAAAAGACCGTACCCTCAACTATATCACCGTTTGCATCGCGATTTTTCTCGGAGTAGCAGTCATCTATGTTGAGGTACGTATACCTTTAGCGAATAAGGAGCGAGTTAGACTCATTAAAGTGTCTGTTGAAAGAGATTGAGCTGTACCCGACGTCCTGTTGGGAGAGCTCAATGCATAGTCAACCTGATGAGATGGCGACTTACTAGAAGACCAAGAGAAACCATCAGCTCCCCAGTGGTAAGTATCAAGTCCTCGTCGATGTTGCACTATTATCCTGTTGAAAATATATTCCAAGTATTATCGAACAGACTGACTTGGTAGGCATTCCACGCTTTGATGGGTCAGCACAAAACTGGACGATAATCCATTTAATCTCACTATTGTATCCCAAAACTTTACAAATATGAGCTTAGAAAATATTGTAGTGAACGCGAATTGACCCACCCGGTAAGCGAGCCACGCCATTTTCCAGAGCATTCACGCTCGTCAGAGCCGATAACACAATGCCTGAAACAACGCTGAGGAGTGTTGGAAACGTCATCTGGGTGTCCGCCTTCTCTGCTCTAACAAACCGAGTCTTTTATAGCATAAACCGCCTTACAGAGCTTCCCTAAGCGCTCAAGGGTCACGGGAAAACTTGAGCATGCTGCGTCTCTGCGTGTGAAAGATATGGTCGCGAAGTACCTAACATGAGTTTCGACATGTTCTACAAGGATTGGTGCTTGGGCAAGTGTCGAATGGGAAGAAGTAGATGGAGGCATAGATGTGGGAAGCTGAGGAAGACAATTAACAGAGGCAGGTAGGGAGGTAGGTTTGTGGCGCGCTGAGGAACAACACAAGGCCCAAAGGAGCAAGGGAAAACCAAAACGGATCTGAATTGATGGTTGCTGTGACGATCTTCTTGATCCGTGACCCGCTGCCACTCAACTCAGAAGAGTGCCGTTTTCCCTACACATTTATGAAGCGGCACAGACCAGGACGCTCCAGCATGGTTGGTACAGATGCACAACATCACGTAAAAAACATACGACTTGCTACTTGAATCCTCAACTCCGGAACAGTCCGGAACGGACTCGGAATGACGTTATGAGCGGACGGCATTGATTCGGAATAGGGGCCGTGCTGACGTGCTCAACCTGACTCAACTCTGCGAGTATGAATATCTGCGAACGGCTTGCGCTTGAATATACCGTTACGTCGTTTCGCCTAAAGATCGAAAATAGTATGGTCCCAAGGGGGTGTCACATATTACTGTAAGCACAGATCGTGAAAAATGGAACAGTAGCGTACTCAACCAACATGGAATCTCGGGCTGAATGGTTCTTCTTTCGAATATCTGAGTGATGCCCTTGGCACAACACAGATCGCCATCTAGTACAGCCGGCGCGTGCAACGTGATGGACCAAGTTGGGGGGTATTGGCCTCGCGCGCGGCTCTTCTTTCTCGACACACCGCGTCCGCGCGGGGGGCTTACCGACGTAAGTTCTCACTTCTTGAAGTTCTTCCTCGTGAAAAGATGCCTACAGTCCACGCGGGTCGCTCCATTTCTGCCAACCCGCCGTGGTGGTATAATTAGGCCGAATCTCGAGCCTCGAGGAGAGCCGCCCATTTCTCTTCCATTTTTGAATAAAATATTCCTCGTAATCTCTTGATCTAAGATTCTAAAACGGATGACTTGGAAACAGTCGAATGTTTGACTGTAGTGGTTGCGCGTGTCCGGCAGATTTTTGGCTTGTTGCTTCCTATTTCGTGGCTGTATTGTCCCACTTGTCCGAGGATCAACATCTGGAATGGATCCCAAATTTCATCCGGCATGTAAGCTCACCAAGGACACGCCCAGACCGAGCTAAAACTCGCCGGACACTTTTTGTCTTTTTTGTCCCGCGACGAATATGATACAGTACGGTTCCACAAGCCATTTACAGCCGCCTAAATCCCTGGAGTCCCATCCGAGGTGAGTAACATAATGAACATTTTACCAATGATTCAAGACGCACCGGGCCTTGTGGAAGAAATTAGTCAAGCCCGAACCGGAACGGTAACGCTGGGCTCAGAATATTGTCGAGCGCAAGCGACCCAATTCCACTAAACATTAGGCCAACGTCTGAGAGATAGATTGGTGAAAAACGTGTCACTGTCCCATTACAAGAGGCCAACATTGGTCGCTCTCGGATGATTTACGGAAAGTAATCGGCAGCTCAGTGGGGTCCCACATTTTCGTGTCAGGAATTACTGTTGGTTTACAGGCGTGACGGAGACTCTGAAATCATCCCCTACCCATTTCGACCTTGGAGCAATATTAGGCCATTGGAGCCAATGATAGCTGCAAGTACACCGTATCGATCCTGAATTTTCACGTCAGATTAGGTTCTCAATAGTAAACATGCTGAGAAAACACCTACCACCTCCCAAACTTTGTCCCCACCTGCTTCAACCGCCCGACCTTTTCGAATCTAAACTGCCCATACCACTCCATTAACCCCAACCCGCCCTTCCAATCGCTTTCATCGTCCACTGCCACCACTCCAATCACCTCTGGCACCCTTCCATCCTCTCTACTCCATTCCTTCCCGATCCACTCTTCTTCCCATTCCTCTGGCTGCCGCAGAATATCCAGGAGCCGTTCAAGCAGTGCCGTCCCCACACCTTTTCCTGTGTAATTTGGGTCGCAGTACAGGGTGAGCTCAACTGTGTGTCGGTACGCGCCCAAATGTGTTCCCCGAAACGGAGACACGTATATATAACCGACAAGGTGTTCCGGGTTTGGGGCAGACGCGTTAACGGCGACGATGTAGGGGAGGCCGGCGTAGCGGATAGAGCGGTATTTGGACAGAAAAGCGGGGTCGCTGAGTGGTGTGACGGAGAACGTGATGACGGTGTGCCGAACATAGTGGGCATGGATTTTATTGAGGGCAGGAGCATCAGATTCACAAGCAGGGCGGAGTAACATGGTGGTTTGACTCATCAAGATTGTAGCCGGCGAATTCCGAGTGGCTGTGCAGAATCAGTTCAATTTTATTTACAGACTTTGCTGAGCGTTAGCGAGCTGTAAATCTGAGGCTTGAAGCTTTCAAACTAGCTGGGTTGCAGCAGGATTTATCTAAGGATGCTTCGTCACTGAGTGGCTGAATGAGCTTTCGAATAGGCCTTTTCTCTTCAGTGTTCACATTATATTATCTGCCTCTGCAGTAGACTGTTCTGGTTTTGATAATTCTCGAGACTCTTCAGCAGAAAAAATTCTGCGTTCATCTCATTTTCAGCCACATTTCATGTTTGTTGTTTTAATTATCGACGCGACGCGACGTGTCAAAGACACGTGATGGGAATTCTCCTTCCTCCTTTCTCCTCGCCTCAATTACAAGCCAAATTTCTAGGCGTGGATGTCGAGTTCAGCCTTCTTTGCCAACATAAATCATCTCAAAATTGACCAGCCATGAGACAGACATATGTTATTTTGTACGAGTGAGTGCTGACATATACACTTTCATAAAGAGAAGTTGAAGGTTTTGCCATTTCTCGCAGGGGATACGATGAGAACCATCTCAAATTTTTCGAGTGCTTGAAACTGGAAAACTATTGTGGAAGACACCTGAGCGTTTGTGGGCGCAATTGTGGGCGGCCTTTCGGCTTTTTTTACACAGTATGCGGGAAATTCTCACCTTATTGTGTATATATATCGGTGGTATACTTTTGTCAAGCTGACTCACGGTGTTTATTTGGTGCAAGCACTGAAAGTCGGAGCGCCCACGGAGAGCCCGGGGTTTATTATAAGGGGACAAACTCGGAGCGCTTACCGAGAGCCCGAGGTTTAATGTGTGCTCCAAATAAATCTCAGGCTCTCAGTCCGTTCCAAGTTTGAGCGGGGAGAGCTTATCGAGCGTCAAATTTCTGTTGCAGAATTAGGAACCGAGTCTGTTTGCTGCTTCTACATCCCAAGAAACATGAACTACTTGTGGATCACCTCCAAGGCATTGTACGAACGCAAGAGGCTTTCCGAGGCATTCTGTGGCGCCGGCATTTACCGAGATCGGATGTTCAATTTTTGGGTTGAACTTGGATTCTGCAACGTGAAGATAAAGGTAAGTACTAGGGTTCCGCATAGGTATCTGGTCCATTCGCGGGTTTGGATCCGAGGGTCTGTCGGGTCCGGGTCCGGGTCCGGGTTTATATTTTGAAACCCTATTACGGGCACGGCGTGCAGCCCCATTCGAAACTTTCGACGTGGGCTGGGTCTTGTTCGCCTATCCGTAGTTCAGATTTCGATTGAGCGAGATAGCCATTACTCCTCCACGATAAAAGGGGCGAGCATGACACGCCCAACTCATCATGCTGGTATCACCACCTGTCCTAAAGTGGGTAGTAATTGGCTGCGGGCTCAGTCTACTCCTCCTGCATTACTCGTTCTACAACTCATCTCAGACTGGCACACCGATTCTCCAACGCATTAGGCCAAATATTTTCTCCACGGCCCCCCAGCCCGGCCGTGTCCTTGTCACTGGAGGCGCGGGAAATATCGGCAAGCGTCTCGTGGAGCGACTACTGGCAACATCCACACCTGTCACCATCCTCGACAAAATCGTCTACCAGGACGAATTCGACAACGTTCCTGGCCGCTCGCTCTTGACGATTCACGTCGGCGATATCCGGAACACGACAGTTTTGGACGAGGCGTTGACGGCGGATGTCGTGGGTATCATCCATCTCGCCGCCGTCTCTCGGGTGGTTTGGTGTCTCCAGAACGAGGCAGACTGCACGGACGTCAACGAGCGGGGGACGAAGATCGTCTTGGAAGCCCTCGGCCATCTCAGCCACCGAGACGGTAAGAAGCGGTGGTTTGTCCTCGCCAGCTCCAGAGAGGTCTATGGGTCTGCCGATGGGGTGGTGGAAGAGACGGCTCCGATGGTCCCCACAAATGTTTACGGCGCCTCCAAGTTGGCCGCAGAGAACGTAGTCAAGAAATACTTTGAAGAGCACCGTCGCAGTAAGATTTCCGTGATCGCTATGAGGCTTTCAAACGTAAGTTCGCCGAACACCGTTCAACTTTTACACTTACACACTAAAACCAGGTTTATGGCGGGGCGCACGATCATCTCGAGCGACTCATTCCCTCCATCGTAACGAATGCATTGTCGCATCAGCCCATCCAGCTCGCTGGCGGGCAACAAAATGTGCGTTCTTCCACTCGGCCTTTTCATTTTGTTCTCATTAGTTCTCTAGTTGGACCTTCTGCACATCGACGACTCGGACTGCGTCGATGCATTCCTCCATGCGGTTGACCGCCTCTCGAAAACCCACACCCAGAATTGGATGCCTTCGGTATTCTCGACGTCCCTTTTCGAACAATTCAACGCCGCCTCAGGCCACGCCGCGCCTGTCTCGCTCATCCTCGACACGGTCTTCAATCTGACCGCATCGCAATCACCAATTCAGTTCCTCCCGGGCGACGACCGTTTCCCGAACGTGTATCGAGGCAGTGTGGTCAAGGCGGAGCAGATCCTTGGGTTCCGCGCGTCCGTCAACGTTGAAGATGGCCTGGCACGTCTCGTGGGCAGCGTCCTGGAGAGGACGCGGGGCTTTTTGGAGAATAAGATGAGGTCAGAGTGCGGACCAGCAAGTCCATCAGTTGAGGCCAATCGGCGACTGGAAAAGCTGGACAACTGCCAAGTTAGGATGGACATCGATGTGAATGGCCAGTTCGAAGGTGCTGCGTGGAAGAACGGAGAGTGGCAAGTTGAACACCGTTCCCTCTCCCCGACCCTTGTGTTTACAAACGTCACGTCGGAGCGGTCAAAATTCTTGTTGCAAATCTGGAGCGAACAGCAGACGGTGCTCTCCGTTGACAATGTTACGACCTGGGAGATGGAAGTGAACCCTGTGGACGCCGTGCTCAGGCTGACCGCTCCTGGGACGAAGCGGAGGTTGATGGGTCCCAGTGTTCTTGGCGGTTCACCTCGGTTGGTGGAGACGGGCGATGGGGACGACGAGGATGGATGGGCTGTCAGGCTGACACCATATTGTTGTCCAAGCGAATCTCCCTGGCCGTTTGAATACGATGATCGTACGTGATTATCTAATTTCTAATTCGTGGGAATAGTTCTGACTCCAGTTCCAGCCGTAGGCTATTCGCTAGAATACCAGCGTACAAGCCTTCAGCTCCCCTTCCGCGCATCTCTTGCGAAAGCCGAATGCAGCCGATTTTACAGAGCTCATCGACGAGTCATCCGCGAGCTTGCCGTGCACCCGTCGGGGCCCCGTGAAGCTCCCGCCAAGGGTTGTCCGGAACATAAGCTTTTTCAGGGCGAAAATTTTGAAAATCCTTGTCCAAACATAAGCTTTTTTAGGCCCAAAATCTGGTCGCCTTGTCCGGGGATAAGCTTTTTCAGGCCATCTTCCGACCGTTTCATCCAAATTTCACGCGACATTTGACCCAATCTTGTACTGATATTAATCTTAATCTTGAATTGATCCATCGCAAAATGCCGACCTCGGACGCAAGAGTGGAACAGCTTCTCTTCAATATTGGCCCCAATGTGTTTGAGTGGGCCGAAAAAGGATCGATACATCGGGCTCTGAAGCCCTACACTGCAAAATGCTGGACAACCTTGACTAGATCGGGCGGCAACGTGTTGAAGGAGATAAAATTAACGCTCAAGATTAAAGCTAAGGTTATTTAATAAATGTAACTGCTTATCATGAGCTCCCAGCGCGGCGCAGCCGTGCTGGGGAGCGATTTTTTTTGAGGAACACGTGATGACCCCTGTCCGATATAAGCTTTTTTAGGCTCAAAATGCGCCCCAGGATAAGCTTTTTTAGGGTCGGATTTGAGATTTTGCCCGGACAACCCTTGGCGGGAGCTTCACGGGGCCTACCCGTCGTCTTCTTCACCAAGACAACTTAGTCGACAACCGGCGGACTGGACACACGCACACTTGCCTGTGTGTATGAACGACTGCGACCACCCCACAATTTGTGTGGATACGGGTGATTGCCAATGTGTGGTCTCTGCGTGTCCTCTGAGGACGAGGTTTCCCTTCCGCGCGTTTGCCAACATGGCCGTGCTGTCATATCCTCCTCCGGCAGCGGAGAAGGAGTCGCTTCTCGACTCCTTGCGCCGCTCGTCGTGGCGGAATGTCCTCCGGCCACAAGCGGCCCGGCTAGTTGGCATGGGCAAGAACGTTTCCCTCCCCAAGCTGGACGTACTTGAGCTGGCTGCACATGAACAGCACCTTAAGACCAATCCCAAAATCCAGTTGTTGCAGGACAAGTTTTGTTTCAGCGCGAGTTCCAGCTTGGAGAATGCACTACGGTTCCTGACGCTCGACAAGCCTGGAAGTGACGTGTTGTTCATTCCATTTTACCCTTCTCTAGGGGGCGAAGAGTCGGAAGACAAGACCGATTTTATCCCGTGACTGGCCCGCGGCACAGCCCATCTTGCGCCGTCCAAAGCGATGACGATCGCCCCGTTCACACATGATTGGGGCCAGTGCTGGGAGTTTACTTGGTCAGCCATCCTTTCTTCTGCTTACATCCTGGATTTGACAATGTCGCAGGGATGTTTGGGAAGCACGGGAAAAACACGGATTATCAATGGACGCAGACCCGTACTTAGGGAAGACGATTGCGTGGAGTGTGATGGGGGACCTGAATTCACCATGTTATAGACCTTGGATGGACATCGTGTGAGTGCATCGTATATACCTTTCGCTCTCTCCTGATATCATCCAGCATCCCGCCGTGGACGTGCCGCTCACCGGAGCTTTTCGAATCTTTCAGCGACGTCAGCAAGATAAAGAGGTCGGGCGAGCGGCCCATCCTGGCGACGTTTAAAGGAACTCCTTGGGGCACCGGCACCGGATTACAGAGGAAGGTTTCCTGTTATAGGAGGGGATGGGAGCAGTCCGCTTCGCCCACACGCCGGCTCGGTGAAGACAGCCCTGCATTAAGAACTCTGTGGCAGGAAAACACTCACGAGGGATATATGGATACACTCGGGAATACTGTCTTCTGTGTCCAAGCGACGGGAACGACCGGTGGGTCTCGCTCATATCCCTTCAACCATGCAGGATCTAACATACGAGTATCTACCAGGTTGGGCGACACGCCTCGAGGACTCCATATACGCAGGTTGCATCCCCGTGTTCATTGGATCTGCAACCCAGCATCCCTTCTGGGATATTTTTGAGTGGTCCCGCATCTCTGTCCGGGTTGCTCACATCAGCAAAACGTGATTTTTGCCGTAGTGGGCTATAGTGGACTATAGTGGGACCTCGTCTACATAGTGCTACATAGTGCTACATAGTGGTCATGGGGGACTATATAGTGCTACATAGTGGCTCATGGGGAACTATGTAGAGCTATGTGTCTTCACCGAGGTTTGTGGGTGCAAAATTGGTCTTAGGTTGCTGTTTGCCGGTTTAGACCCGAGGACAACACTATTAAAACATAACTGCCACAAACATTTATTTCAGGATTGGCTTTTTTAAGTTTTTTTTTGTTCATGAGTAAACTGGCCTGCTACAGAGTGTATTGGAAACCCAAAGCTCCGTACAGTGGATGGGTGTAACAAAAAGGGACGGAGAAAATACTACTGCTACTAAAGATGATCCTGGACACGTATATACAGAGGTGAGGAAGGAGATTAGCTGCCCGACGCAGGGAGCAGGCGTCAGGACGGCGAGGTGGGGTGGGGGATAAAGAAAGAAAGAAAATAAAAGGGCAGAAAAAAGAAAAGAAAGAGCTAATGGTACATAGGGTGTATTGGGTCGGTCTTGTGCATGTCGACGAGGCTCTAGACGCCACAGCGTGTCGCCAGGTGCTCCTGGATCGCCTGCGGGAACTGCGTGACCTGAAACGTCCACCTGGCGGGGTCATGCTGCTTGAAGCCCTGCCAGCGTCGTGAACATCTCGTTCAGCTCCGGCGACGGCTGGTTCCACCGCACGACCGTGTTGCAGAACCACAGCAGGCTCTGTTCGTGTCATCAGCTTTCTGTCCTTGTATCAACAATATAAAAAGAACAAAAACCCACCTCAGCAATCCCTGGCGGATTCGCTTGCACAAGTGTGCAAAAGCTCCTAAATGCCGAGTCCTTCTCCTCATTATCCCAGATCTCATACAGGCCTGGCACCATGCCTGCACAAACTCGGGCAGGTGCACTGCGACCAGCCCCGGGTGCACCAGCCAGATCCGCCCAATCGACATCGCTGCGTTCTCATGCAGGCTGCGCGGCGCCTTCGGGTGCAGCAGAATCAGGATCAGCCGCACGATGTGCAGGTTTACTCACTGCTTGAATTCAGGGTCATCCCGGCCATAGCACAGCGCGACCTCGCTGACGGACCACGCGGTGTTGTTCGATGCGCTGATGAAGTTGTACTTGGGCTCGGGGTCAAGCTGCAGCGTGAGCTCCGCCATGATGCCGGGCATGTGCGGGCGCAGGAGCACCAAACACCCCATTGCCATGTCGTCGACGAGCGTGTACGAGCTCTGGCGCACGGGCGCCTGCGGGTGTTTGAGGCACACGGTGAGCAGTGAGAGCAGGTTCGGGTTCGACGCGGCGATGAGCGGCTGCAGCTCCATGCCGAGCCCCTGCGTGAGCCCCGAGAGCAGCTCGAGCGCGATGACGAGGATGGACTTGTCGGCTCCTCCATGTCGTAGGCCAGATATGCGATGTACTCCGGTGCGCGCATCAGTTGTTCAGTTTCTGGGGGGCGGTCAGCGGCGCTTAGCGTCAAAGAAAAGCGGACTTATTGCTCGCTGGACTGCGGCTGCTCCGCCTGCGACTACGTCAGACTGATCCTGCCGCCGGTTGTTGTTCGCCGTTGCGCTTCCGCCGCCATCTGCAGGGCCCGAGGTAGATCCCGAGAAGATGTGCCGTGCGCGCGAGGAGGTCAATCCACAAGCAAGCGGGAAACAGAAAGCAAGAAAGCAAGAAAGTGTTGTAGCCGAAGGAAAGCCGATGCCCGAAAGACCCGTGGCGGTGTGCTTGGTCAGCCAGTTTTCATCCGTAGGGATGAAAAACGGACGCGCGCGGTCACAGAGGCGTGGGGTGACACACGCGCAACCACGACGTGGGGCCGGAAAGACTCCGGTAGACCGATGCCAAACAAGCTGAGGTCAGCAATGTGGCACTGCGAGGAGGCGATGCACCCACGTGATGGGAATGGAACAAAACAAATATTTGGCCATGGTTCGTCTTCCCATCGCTCTTGACTCTGGTGCAGTGCCCGTGCGACATAATATGCCCAAAATAGGCATGACCTTATGTCTCCTTTAGGCATCCGTACAGCCACACTCCGCCAGCCGCCCAGCTCACTCGTTCTTCGCCTCTGGTCTCTGGTAGTTACCAGAATACTTACTGGCTCTTCACACTGCACGCCCACATTCAAAGCTATCAAGAATCTTCAACCTGGCACCCTCTACTTGCGTCGCCGTCTTATCCCATCAGCGCATCGTCGCGCCGCAAGTCTACCTTAGGTACGTCTCCGAGATGAGACGGGGGAACGGACCTAACCAGTCGCAATGTGCTGCTACCTAGAATCCAGAAATCACCACCCGAATCTTGCTTCCCTCCACTCGATGATCTCTACCTTTCCATTACCACTCTCCGCGTGTTGCCTACGATCTGAACACCTATAATCTCTCCATCGGCTCGTATAATCTCCCCTCAACTCTGCTTTAAACCACCCAACCAACAATTATGCACACATGGCTCGTCGACGACTCCAGTGGCCGCCCTACAAAGCTGTTGCGGCCTCGACTTCTTCCTCTCGCTCCCTGTCTCTTTCGTATCCCAGCACCCCGGTCACTTCTGTATCACAATCCCCCCACCGACGGCGACCCCATTATGCGAAACAGAGCGTCTCCCAACGACTTGCTCCTCACACAGACGAAGAATAAGGTAAAGCTTATATCTTAATGAATACATGCACTAATGTACTTTATACAGCCTCGCATGCATGAGCAATGTCGACAGTGCGCAGAACGGGAGACGGCGCGCCAGCAGCTGCGACGCCGGAGACGCCGCGAAACCCGCGCACACCGACTTGATGTGCGGTGCAGCACTGCACTCAGCGCGCCGGTTACACGCCGAGCCGCGGGACCCAGCACTTGTGCTGCCACACCAGCAGTCCGCTTCAGCGGACAGAACGTTCGCGAAGCTCGCAACTTCGGCGGACGTTCTGGTGTACTGGTGCTGTGGAGCCGCTAGCGTTCCCCCCGGCGGCAACTGGGCGAGTGTGGGCGCGTCCCGAGCTCAGCGGGAGCGCGGGCGCGCGCGATTCAGCGTGGGTCTGGTGCCCATGCGGGTCGAGTCGACTCAGGTGCACCAAGCGTGCGCTGCATCGACATCCACATGCGCAGAGGATTGCGCGCCCTCATACAACGCTCTGCATGAGGGTGGAGTCGGCGGGCCGCGCCCGTGCAAGTCGATACGGGGGCCATGCGGGGAGTGAGCGCTCCCATGATATTCCAAATGTATTTTGACCTCTTCCCCAGTCACAGTCGTTCGCCTTTGTCCTGGCCGCCCATGTTCCGGGACGGCTCCACTGCAAGCTCATGCTCTATGACGACCCTGCCAATGTCGATGTGCTCGCAGCGCGCAAAGGTACAGTGGTTGTTTATGTAAATAATGCATAAACCCTGAGTTCATGTTACCAGACACGCGCCCCCGTCGATAGCGAACACGCTTCCGGGGTAACTGGACGTACAGGCCAGCAAGGCCACGGACGACAACTACACGCTGCCGAAGAAAGTGCCCGTTCCAGGCTGCGGCAACAGTGTCGGCGCTCTGACGCACACCGCGTTCTCGTCTTCTAGCAGCACTACCCCCAGCATGTCGCACGGAGATGGCAACAGGCAGGCGCGCGGTGTCTTCTTGCAACAGATCGAAGACATGTATCACGCTGTACTGCAGCTCGTTTCCCTCCCTATAAACCATTGTGCACACATTCATTGACTGATAAATTTTAATCTCCCTGAATAATATGATATTTTATGTGAGTATGTGTACAGTATCCCAAGTTTTAGCTCCAGTATAAGGTATCCACTGCGTGATGAGTGACAAGTGTTACCAACGGCACGCTAAACTTCGCCCAACTTACTGCAGATCTTTTCTCGAGCCTTGGACGTGTTCGACTACCAAAATGCCTCGCGGCGGTCGTCAAAAAGGTGCAAAAAGCCAATCCGGACACCGTGCCGGTGGTGCCCGGCGCGGTGCTGGTCGCAAACGCAAAGAACCCGACGAGTCTGAACAGGAGCCACCAAGCCGCAAGAAACAAAAAACAGGCGCGTTGTGTTGTTTGAATGACCGGTTCCCTAGATTAACAAAAATTATGCAGCTGCCAGAATAGATCCAGAGGTCGAAAGCCCTCCCCGTGAGCTCGAAACCGAGACTGGGCCCTCAGCGCCGACGGCCAGCAGTGCAATAAAGAAGTCTGCGGCCGTCCGACCGCAGCCAAAAAAGCTGCACTCCTTCTTTCGTGAGTACTTTAGTAAGTTGCTGTGGCACATAAAAACTAATATATATTCTTCAGTCAATAACAAATCCACTGATACCGAGAGTCGCTCTACATCTCACGGAGCGCCATCCGTTCCCAAGATGCCGGTTCTGATCCCTGAAGAGCTTGTCGATGCGCGCCCCTCTCCCGTGCCAACTCCAGACTTGCCACAGCCTCGACCATCCACATCCATCTTCTCCGAAGATGACACCAGTGACCGTCCACCGGAGCAAGCACCGGAGCCAGGGGGTATTATTCAGGCCTACCTTGATAGTACTCTCGCGGCAATAAAACAACAGATCACTCTGCATGGAATGCCGGATTGCTACCGACAAGGCTCATTTTGGCATCGGCCACCCGATAAATGGTTTGCACTACAGAAATTCAAAGGTTCTGGGGATCCAATAGCTCCTGATCCCCTGTATCATCGTCCTGTTTTCGTCTGGCTGCCGATGCTGCTACTGCCGAAGGACTTTACGCTCAAGTGTTTGTTTTGCATGAAAGGGGTAATGACGGCCAATGGTGTGTTCAACACTCTACAGACCGCACATAAATCTGATGCGGCGACGATCTATGAAGGCTGGAATAGTAACCCAGTTGCTCGACAAGTTACCGACCTTGTATCATGTTACCACGTCCTTACCCAAAGAGTAGCTTGTAGACACGGCTGCCACAAATCGTGCAGTCTCTATGATGAAAAGATTCTGGAACAGCTCCCGTCTCATCTTCGCAGCGAATTCCCAGGTCAGTAACTGAAACATACTAATGCAGTCATATTCTCAATTGTGTTTTTTCGCAGCGTTCCTGACTCACCGCAGTGGGATTGACAAAACACTCATGACTCTCGTCAGAAGTACCATCGCGGCGGGCTTGACACCGAATGCGTGGGAACGGGTTCTACGTGAACTACACGTTCACAACCGTGACCTCGCGGAGCTTTCTTATTTGCATGCACTCAAAGCTTGTGCACCCGCAAGCCTCCCATCTCCATTAATTCCATTCTCGATGTTCTCCGATAGAGATGGGTATGCAGGATTCTCGCCCTCCCGCTGGTACATCAACACCGTCTTCGTCGAGTACATGGGACACATAAAACCACACCAGGACCAGTCCATGGCCGCCCTTCCAGCTACCACTATCTCCTGGGATCAGTCCTTCAAAGCTGTCAAATATATTGCTCGATTGGACGGAGTTAAGGCATTCGACAACCTCTGGTCAATGAATAACCATTTGCAGCAGACCCGGCAAATGCTTCTCGCCCCGACGAAGCATCTTCATCATATCGAAGCTCCTGTCCGTGGCATTATAAAATCATTGCATGAGCACGGGCATGCACCGATTTCGCTGCTGTGGACTGATAATGTCAAAGCGGACATCAAATTCGCGGAGAGAGTCATTCCAACGCTGCGGGGTGACGTGAACCATCAAGTCGCAGACGGCGGCCGGAGATATTCTCCCTTTACGCTTCCAGCTAACCTTCAGATCAGCATAGCCTCTACCGTCAATCTCATTGACAATGCCTGCACATCAATTCTTGCAGACCTCGGCCTAGAGGGCGACACCAAGATCGTTGTCGGGTTCTCTATTGAATGGGATTGGCAGGCAAGCAAGGCTGGACACTTTCCCGCCGCGCTTATGCAGATTGCATTCGAGGACCACGTACACCTGCTTCAGGTACGTCAATCGTGCCAATAAAATGACATTCCTAACTAAAAAAAACACAGATTTATCACATTGTGAAGCCATGCGATGTTCCCGAGTCCCTCAGGGCCCTGCTTTTCTCTGAGAGAGTCGTCAAAGTCGGGCACCATGTCCAGGGGAACCTGGATATTCTCTCATTGCTCTGGGAGCTCAAGCCCCCATCGAAAGATGCCAGCAGAGAGCACAGCTGGATCGATCTCGGGATTCTCGCCAGATCGAAAGGTTTAATACCCCACCATTCCGTTCCATTTGCACGGCTCGCAGAAGAAGTAATTACTCAGACCCTCGAGAGCTCAGAAGACATGTGCTGCTCCAATTGGTGTCAGCGATACCTTTCCAAAAGCCAAAGTGACTACGCTGTCAAGAATGCTTATCTTGCTCTTCACCTTTATAAAGCGATTGTCATCCGCCCGCCTGCTGGTGCCCGCCTGTCTCGGGTTGGGCTTGCTGGTGATCAGATCACTTTGCGCAATGGCGATGTCGCAGTTGCCCACGGTATTTTCACCGAACAGCCCACAAATTTGCTGTATCGCCTTCTGACCCCAATACCCAATACATTAATATCTTACATTCCAAACGAGCCGTTGTCACCATTCAAAAAATTCTCGCTCCCACCTTTATTTGCCACTATCTCCATCGCAGTCTCGAAGAGTTGGGACCCGCACCATTCGATATTCGTGGTTGATCTAGCTGCTCTCGTATCCCGGGAACTTGACTCAGTCTCCCCCGGGATTGATCCCTCACCGTCAACGACACTCGCCGCTTCCGCAGTTTTAGACAATGAAGATGATTTGCGCACGGTAGAGGCAGACTCCGAGTCCCGGGCCTCCAACTCTGATTCTGACTCAGAGGACGAGTCCGAAAGCCAGCCAGCAACTGTAACGACATCTACGCGGGTGGAGGAAGATGACCTAGAGGAGTACATGGATGCTGAGATTGATGCATATATCGCAACTTCTCACCAACACGGGCCGGCAGAATCTCCTTCTGCTGCCCCACACCATCCGCTCGTTCAGCCAACAGAACCAGAAGGTCCACGGCCTACTCGGGTTTTTCAAGACACGTTTCACGAAATGCAACGTGTCAACCGGCATATAAGCAAGGACCACTCTCTAGCCAAACAGTTCTCGAGGTTTTTGCGTGACGTGCTGCTGGTACCTGACAAGATTGACAAGGCTCGCGTCGAAGCCGTGCTAAAGAAGAATGGGAAGACGTGGGAGCAGGCCGTGCGGAGCAAGCCAGATTGGATCTGGGATTGTGTTCGCCGTTATGTCCCTCCACCAGACGTCGTGGAACCGGTGCTGAAGAAGCTCTTTGACACCCACAGCAATTTGAAGTGCTCTCGACGCAACATTCGATTATTTGACAGTGATACTCATAAAGCTGTCGCGGGCTCTCATCGAGGACGTGCGTAAAGGCTGGGTCTCCGACCCGGCTGGTTACGCTTTGTACAACCGACTACGCACCGATAAATATGGATTGGACATCTGGCATTGTATTCGTGGGACAAGTGGCCTCGAAGGTAGTGTTCATATGCCAGTGCGCAGTCGTTTTGGGTCGCTGGGTGCTTCAGTTGAAATGACCGTGGCATTGCTTTCTGATTTTTGCTATCGAAGAAATTTGGAGGTCAGTTATTATCCAGATCTATTCTTCAAGTTTTCTTACTCACCGATATTGAGATAGTGTGGGTCTCGTCATCGAGACGGTGTGGAATATGATGGCCACTACGATATCTGGATCGAGGACGACATCGACATTGCCTATCAGTCACTTCCATTTGATGAACCACGTCCAACCCGCCCAGGCTATATTAATGTCTCGCTCTTCAAACCCACACACGAGACTTTCATTATATCTGAACTCCCCACCATCATCCGAGACCAGTACAACATGCTGCAACACACTCCGTCGACATCAGTTGAGGGTGCCGATGGTGCTTCTCGCCTCCCGCTTGTGAGGCTGTCCGGAGCTAGATCAGATCGCTACGAATATCTAGCCAGCGCACAGAACACAAAATTTGCCGTGGTTCCCATCCACACCGACGCAGAGTACGCGTTATTCAACCGCACACTCCGAGCTGGGGGCAAATTCGCTCCAGCAAGTGGATCCCCTGATTTCAAAGGCATGGCTAGGTGGTGGTCTGAAAAAGCGAATGGCAAAACCATTTTCTATAAATTACCTGAGCAGCTACAGGCACACTTCAAAACCTGGACAGCAGCACGCGACGAAATAACCACGATGCATATAACCGCACCCGAGCGCGCGGAATTCATGGATTTGATCCGCTCAGATGCACATACAAGTGTAGTTTTGAGTGAAGCATATTCCCCTGTGGTACAGACACGAAACGCTATAGCCTCATCGGCCACTGTGGCGGTCCAGAATCGCCGTGCTCCGCCCCGACCTGTTAACCCCCCTGCACCCCCCTCAGCTTCATCATCTACAGCACCTCCTCCAGCACAATTCTCATTTGTGAATACGGCGCCAGCCTTCGACTCTGTTACGGGACAACTAAAACTGCTGTCATCTTCCATGGCTGGCCCGGGGCCGTCAACCCTGCAAGCACGTTCGAGAAGATCTTGCGCGGTTTGCAAGAGCTTAAGATTTGATGGGAAGGGGTGTAAAGGTCGTGGAGATCGCAAGAGGTGCCCGCATTATGGTGTTCCGGGCGCAGCAAATTCTGCGAGGCGCTACTCGTAGATGTAGATCTGGTCCTATTTTACGTAGCCTCTGCTTAAAATCTCTTGCTATGAATAATCTGTCTATACATTGTGGCAAAATAAACTGTAACAGCAAATTGACAGCAAGTTCCACCTGGTGCAACTAGCGAGCTCGATTGGAATGAAAAAAATGAAATAAAAAAGATGTATCCATCAAGGTCCGAACCTGCAACACGTGAGCCAAGGGGAGCGTCATTCCCACTGAGCCATTATATCATATAGCACTTGCTCACTTCAACCCTCCATTACCTGCTGGGCTGTTCTATTTGAAAAAACTTTTTTTCAAATAGATGCACGGACATAACACCAGAGTCATCTACCTAGCTTATATACCTACTGTGCATGTACTAGAATATTCTACGTGTATTGAGAATGTAACTAATATAGAAATAGAAATAACTAGAATGTTCTGGGCAGACTCACTGCTACAGGGTTATTCCTCCAACAGCTATGATACTTGATGGTTGTGCGGCATTCAACAGCTTTGTAATTATGAAAAGTGGCCTGATTCTAAGATTAGTAATTACAAAAGTGGTCTGATTTTTGAGCTTAGTAATTACAAAAGAGTGGCCTGATTCCAAAGTGGCCTGATTCCAGGATTTAGTGATTATGAAACTTGGCTTACTTCTGGATTGTTCCCATGAGCATGAGAGATTGAGGGTTCTGAATATTCTATCGATGATTTTGTCTTGGCACTGGTTGTGGAATAATTTGGTCTTGTCTCTAAACACTTTTGAAACATGACACACTCTCGGTCCCTCTGTCAGGGCTCTGATCTCCCATATCCTCCTCAGCTAATGTCAAATTCGCTCAATGAGGTTGAATCCTCTGTGAGTCTTGCAAGAAACCCAGTCTACAGAGTCATGCCCAAATTGTGTACAGTCAGAGTGTCGCTGTCCCTGTCTCTCCTGGTGGATTCGACTAAGGCCTCCCAATGGTCATTGACACTATCATACAAGTCCTTGGTCGACAGGATGTTCTGTAGAACAATGACCATGCTCCACTGTAAAGGGGCTCTCCTCATAATCAAGAAGACCTCCAGTGGACTGCTGTTGTCAGCATTTGCCAACATCCTAATGTGCCTCATTCGTCTTGAGATGAACATCTGTGGTGTCTCGTGTTTGTAACCTTCCTGCCTAAAAGCTTGTTGCTCAAACTGAGTGTTCATGATCAGCTGCCACCTCTTCCTGAGAAACTTCTCCTTGATTATCTGCAGAAAGACAGTGTAATGCAAACACATTTGAGCCTGCCTTGCACTGGAGAGCATTGAAAACCAGGATTGTACCAACAATCCCTTTTTCAGGCAGGGCAGTAACCAATACCCCAGGGCTTCAGGCAACCACCTCCCCAGAGTGGCTAGCTGTCCGACGTTCCAGAAATAATTGATAACAGAACTGTGCACCCCGTCCCATTCCAATAAGTTTTCCACTTTCAATTTCGGCTCAATCGTCAGGACTATGCTCCTGTAGGGTGTGCCTGGGGCTATGAACAGGTATCTTACCTGTCCACTGTTTGAGTTGCCACCCCCACCCCCACTGTCACCCCCCCTCTGAGAGGTCCTGACAGGCCATTTCCACCTGAATTACCACTTGGAGGCTTTCCTTGCACGCCTGTGCCTGCTCCTCTCCATGGTGGTCATTGGTCACCTCGCCTGCGATCATTCCCTCTTCCTTGATCTGGAGGTGGAAATTCTGCGTCGTGTTTCCTGAAGCAACTCCTTGCTGCATCCCAGCTCCTCCTCCACTCAGGTGTGGAGGAGCATCTCTTTGTCTTTCTGAATCTGGCTCACCTCACTCTTCTTCTTGAATAGGAGCAGGAGCTGACACTACAGGCAAAAGCCAGCGCATGCGAAAAACACATGCATTCGACGCATGTGGTTCGCATGTGGAGTTGTGGCAAACAAAGGCAAATAAATGCCTCTTTGATGAACAAAGGCTAGACAAAGCAAAAACAAAGGGCAGGCAGAATTTCCCAGTGTCAGGGGAATTCTGCCTGTCCTTTGTCAGTCCTTTGTCTGCCCTTTGTGAATCAAAGGGATGTTGACTTGTCTTTGTTTGCCACACCTGCACATGCGAACCACATGCATTGAACGCATGTGGTTTTCACATGCGCTGGCTTTTGCCCGCAGTGTGATGCAGGTGTAAAAGCAGCGAAGATATTCCTTCGCACTGGCATAGTGCTGGCTCCCATTGTCCAGTCTCCAAATTGAGCATCTGTTTACCACCTTGCTTGACTAGCCAAATCTTCAAAGCCATATGGATGCTGAAGCCATCCCGTATAGCAGGTCGGGGAGACCTTGCCCCGGGATAGCGTCAACCTTCAACTTCCCCCAAGGAGACCTTGGAATAAAAATTCATCCGGCAACTTGAAGTCCGTATCTGTAGTCATAAATGAGCAAGGCTGATGAGCCATTCCCCAATGCTGAGGGCTGCTCACGCTCACCCCTTGCTGTGACTCTGACTCCACCGCTTTAGCTTTTCCTTTCGAGGTGCTCTTTGCCAGCTCTACTATCGACACTTGCCTTGCTCCTAAATCCTTCCTCAGCGCTTCCTTGTCACATGGAACTTCAAAGTCGTCACCTCCTCTACAGCTAGATCTGGACGACAGAGGACTCTCAAAGCGCTCTCCCACCGCTGAGTAGAACACCATAGACAGCCGCTCTTCCATTTCCCTCAAAGGGAAGGCCCTCAACCTATCGGGGACAACAATGTGATCTGCGACGTCTTGGAAGTTAATCTCCTTTCCACCTAGGGAACCTGGCAAGTCTTCATTGTGGTGCAACACTTGTTCATAAAACAGAGTTAGCTTCTCCTTGGGATCTTCACAAGCTACAAGCTAGTCATAGACATCTGTTGTAGTCAATGTCTGGGACAGCAGAAGCTCATCCACATCATTCACAGTGCCGTATTCCGCTTGGTACTTTTGAAGGTACTCCTGTCCCAGTTCAAACTGTTTACTCAAGGCGAACCAGGCTATGTGTAACTCTTCTAATGAGCTGCAGCCTTTCAGGATTCCAACCAGTTCTCCATGCGGATCCACTAAGTAATAGGATGTTCTTCCTCTTATCAAATGCACAGCCTCCTGAATCAGAAGCTGAAACTCTTGTTCGGTCTGTTGCATCCTTAAAGACAGCCCCTTTTCCAAGGTGAAGCACGAAAGGTCGTCAGTACGAGATATCCTCGATCCCATATGTTGTAGGGCTCAAAACACTTATTACTGCCTAGCATGCTAACTCGCACGAAGGTGGATGTTTCTCCTTCCTCTTCCCGAAGATACTTCAGATCTAGCTCGGCTATCAGGGACATCGCGTAGCCTCTTTCCATCCCCGCTTGCATTACTCGTTGCTTTCACATGCTCCCTCTTGTTCGGCGAACTCGCTCCTTCTCCTCGATCCTCCGACTCTTCACTCAGTTCTTTACTCGGAGACATATTCGTTTTCAGGAGAAGGGACCGTCCTAACCGAGATTACGCTCTTCAAGAGAGGAGCTACTGCAAAGGAGGAGGTAGATTCAAACCTCAAACGCCTAGGGGAAGTAATAGATCCTCGTATAGACACAGGTATGGCTTCAGGTTCTGTTTTACGAGCTGTCCTTCCTGTCCACGTAGATCCTCTAGGTCTGTTGAGCACTCCTTTGAATAGAGACAAAGTTCCTGCTTTTAATCTCGAACAAGTGAGGGTGGGGCTAGCTTGAAAGTCCTGGGCCTGAAATATTTCGTTCGGGGGTATATTGTTTTTGATCAACAGTACCGGAGATGGCCTCCACGATAGAGAGGTGTCCGCTGTCAAGTCCCGCTTGTCTTCTTCCTCCACTATTCTGGAGACCAATTTCACCGCCAATGCCTTCATAGAGGAATACAGTCTGGATTTTACTGAAGCCAAGTATGGCGAGAGATGCCTCCTCGGTTGCCCTCCTCGGCCTCGGTAGAAATTTGTGCACATATTTTTTGCAGGGAAACCAGCCAGGTTTGCCAATGAAAACCCCTGTGTGTCCGGTATTTTGTAACAGTCGGTAGTTATACTAGCGAGTTTCCAAAGGCTGTGCAATTGTGGTAAAGACTATAATATTGTTAGAGTCCGGTCTCACGAATGCTTACTGGAACGGAATGTCTCCGTTCCTAGACATGTGTTCTGAGCTCAGCGATATTCATCAGATGCTCAAGAACCAGACGAGCAGTACGAGAACAGAACAGATGTATGTACAATTATGCTGTACTAGAAGAATCAGTAAAGATGAGCGGGAGTACTTGCTGTGAAGATATCCAAGAGCCGCCTAGTGCTTCCTAGCGTAGCTCGGAGATTCTCGATGAGGGAAAGCTAGAAGCTTATAGGTGTATGTTTCAAGAGGTAAAAAGATAGATATCACACGCTGCTACTGTGGAATGGGTTCCATGTTGTCGAAGATACCATCCTGTAGCCGTCGCAACAGAAGACAAACCCGAAAGCAGAAGGAAGGCTGCATAGACAAGAGAAAAAGCAGACAATTGAAGTTACGGCAGCGGGACCCACAATCACCTACAACATCACTGATCTGATTTGAACATTGAACATCAATTGTCTGTCTTTCATTGTTAGCAAGCATGTATGGCCTGAGTCCCTGCAGAGGTTTTGGAAGTCCCGTTCCTGATTGGCGGAAGTAAACCGTAAGGCAACTCAACTTGGTGGCAGTGCGTGTGAGAGCATCCGGCAGGTCGGCCCAGCAGAACGGAAAGTGAGCGCTATCGATGCTAGTAGTGGAGCCTTCTCTCTGCCGAGACCATTAGCTGTGTATCTTTCTGAAAGCCAAGCGGAATTCGTCTCCAAATGTCTGCAAGAAATTATAATCTTTTGAGAATGTTCAGCTGCTGCCAGCGCTCCCCTGAGACCGAACTCCAATGTCTCTCGAAAAATGCTACTTCCTGGCAGAATATGAACCTTACTGGCTCATTTGATTGGGCCAGGTTTGAGTTCGCATGCATACACATGATCCTCATAATCAAATGGTGTTGACTTTGAGATTATTGTTGATATTCAATAATAAAGACTGAGAGTCGTGATTATTGACACTAAAATGAAAAAAGCTGGGATCCAACCAAGCACGATCCAGGGCTCCAAGCAACGTCGTGATAACAAAAAAAAAAAGAATAGTCTGAATGACGAGACTTTGAGTTCTCGCCATTGATATCCTGACTAGATTTTTTGCCTGTTCGATTGTCTCAAACGAGGAGAAATCGACAATTGTTCATGATTCGGAGTACATACAGAACGGGAATCAACCTCGCGGCACCCCGATAAATCAACACTTTTGAATCAATAATGAGGCTAGCAAAAGGAAAACATTGGACATGCCCACTAATGAATATTAATGCCACATCGGCAGGGAATCGAACTTGCAAATTCCTTCAACTTTAACGCACCAAAATCGGGATGTAGAGGCATATCCCTGTAATTTCCAGCAGACTACTTATATACTTCCCAGTGCTGAACTTTCCCCGCAGAAGGAAAAGTTGCCTGCATATTGCATATTACTATCCGCAGCATGCACACCGCCGAATCCCCCCCCTCCTTCCACCCAATCCTGGGTGAATAGGTAGCCGGCTTCACGTACGGCGACGGTCGGACGCGGGCTGGTAGACGGAGGCTATCGAGTATCCCGAGGAATTCACCCCATCGAGCGTACATCTGCACCTCTGCGTCGTCGAGGATGCGCCGTCGGCCCGCAGATTTAAATAAATTACTTACTGATGACATATTTAGATTCCTGTGAGAGAGAGAGAGGAATATTCAGAGTCTACGGGCCGACGGTGCCAGTAATTCATCGTTCTCGCTGGGATGTTTAGTGCTAGGTTCTGATGTTTGAATTTTTTCGCGTGGAGGCGTTCGGTGGCCAGGTCGAGAAGCAGTGCTGCGGCGTACGAGAAGGAATACTGCGGCAGACAAAACGATACGGAATGTGTGCAAGTCAATGCACACGCGAACCGCTCTTATCATGACTCCCATTACGGTATTCTGCCGGCCGACTCGTATCTTCATGCTGGCAGAGGCGGAGTACATGTAAAATAATTGGAGGGCGGGATATTCAGCGCGATCCTCGGGCGGCTCGTGTCGAGTTAGAAGATACGGTCGCACTGAGAGGTATGCGCTGGCGGGTGGATGATGTGCTGGATTATCGCCGGCGGCCGGACTCCGTCTCGTTGTCGCTATCAAAGTAAAATGAACGACTCGCCTGTGCAGCCCGGCAGAAAGAGTACGTGGACCATGGCGACCCCGACGGGGAAACCAGCCAGCTCATGATGACGGTTCGGTTGAAAGCAGTTACGTGACGTGACATGTCGCGTTTATCTGGTGACATCATTGCTGGCAACTCTCCACTCTTCTTTTACCAACATGTCGCGAGATGTGCGCAACCCTCTGCTCTTCGAATGCGCCTGGGAGGTCGCAAACAAGGTCGGCGGAATATACACAGTCATAAAGACAAAGGTGCCGGTCACCGTCTCCGAGTACGGCGACCGCTACTGTCTTATCGGCCCGCTGTCGTACAAGACAGCGCCAATGGAGGTCGAGGCGGAGGAGCCCACCGACCCACACCTCGCAGCCACCCTCGAGTCCATGCGTGCGCAGGGCGTAAAGGCCCTCTACGGCCGCTGGCTTATCGAGGGCGCGCCCCATGTCTTGTATGTTTTTTTTTTTTTTAAAAGAATTATATTTATGGCCATGCAGACTATTCGACACCGGCTCGCAATACGCACGACTTGACGAATGGAAGGGCGACCTGTGGAACCTGGCGGGGATCCCCTCGCCGCCCAACGACCACGAGACCAACGAAACGATCGTGTTCGGGTACTTGGTCGCCTGGTTCCTCGGCGACTACGTCGCGCGCCAGCTGCACACCGCCGTCGTCGCCCACTTCCACGAGTGGCAGGCCGGCCTCGCCATCCCTTTGTGCCGCAAGCGCCACATCGACGTGACGACCGTCTTCACAACCCACGCGACGCTGCTGGGGCGCTACCTCTGCGCGGGCAGCGTCGATTTTTACAACAACCTGCAGTACTTTGACGTCGACCACGAGGCAGGCAAGCGCGGAATCTACCACCGCTACTGCATCGAGCGCAGCGCGACACACTGCGCGGACGTCTTCACAACCGTGTCCCACATCACCGCGTACGAGGCGGAGCACCTCCTCAAGCGCAAGCCAGACGGCGTTGTCCCGAATGGCCTCAACGTCGTTAAATTTCAGGTCCGTGTTCCTCTTCCTTGCCTCTTCACAAAACTAACACCCCCCCACCCAGGCAATGCACGAGTTCCAGAACCTCCACTCTACCTCGAAAGCCAAGATCGACGAGTTTCGTCCGCGGCCACTTTTACGGCCACTACGATTTCGACCTCGACAATACGCTTTATGTGCGTCTTTTTCTCTTGTTTCCTTCGTTTTTGGTGGGGAGAGAAGGAGTTTGTGGGTGTCGCTCTGTCCGCGCTTCTGGGCGCGCGCTGGAGTCGGACGACTCCATCCCCCCGAGTGGATGGGCGCTGCGTGCTTGAGCACATCCCAGGCCCTCACGAAGCGCCCCGTCGCTCTCTGGACACCTCCCTCCCCGCCTCGTCTCGTCCTAGTGCCCATTTCGGTGCCGCCGAAAAGCGTGGGAGCGCGCAGGTCGCCTCGTCGCGACGCCCGCCTTGTCATGTCGGCCACCTGCCTCGTCGTGCGCGCGCACCGCCGACAGGGACGCGCCACGCCACTTTCCACCGGCTGCCTTTCCCCCCCTTCTCTTCTCCCCCGCTCCTCCTCATCCTTCTTTATTATAATATTAACCCAACAGCACTAACCCCCACCCCCCAGATGTTCACCGCCGGCCGCTACGAGTACCGCAACAAGGGCGTCGACATGTTCATCGAGGCGCTCGCGCGGCTCAACTACCGCCTGCAGAAGGCCGGCAGCGCGGTCACCGTCGTCGCGTTCATCATCATGCCCGCGCAGACGCACAGCTATACGGTCGAAGCGTTGAAGGTGGGTGTTTGCCTCTTCGTGTTTTTGCGTTCGCTCGCCAACTCATTATATTATACGTCTAGGGCCAAGCCGTGACAAAGCAGCTCCGCGACACCGTCACCGAGATCCAGAACCGCATCGGTGCACGCCTGTTTGAGAGCGCGGCGCGGTTCCAGGGGTGAGTGTTTGTCTGTTTCTCTTTTTTTTTCGCTCCCTTTCCATCTTCATCCGTTAATGTATCGATCATTCCTCCTTCATTCCGTTCTTCGCCTACGCTCGCTACCCGTCCTCTTCTCCACTTCGTTTCCAGTCCACCCTGCCCCTACCCTCCCTTCCCCGCTCCTTTTCCGACCACCCCGCTAACCACCCACCCACCTCACCCTTCTACCCACACCGCTAACTCCCCTCCCCCTCCACTTCCTACACCTCGTCTCCATCACACCCCGCTAACCACCCCCCAGCGACTCCACCGCCCCCCTCCCCACGCCCTCCGCGCTCCTCGCAGACGACGACCTCGTCCTCCTCAAGCGCCGCATCTTCGCGCTCAAGCGCAACTCGCTCCCGCCGATCACGACGCACAACATGGCCGACGACGCGAACGACCCGATCCTCAACCAGATCCGGCGCGTAAAGTTGTTCAATGCGAGCAGCGATCGGTGAGTTTCTGGCCCAATGTGTGTTATACCGTCGACGCTTACTCACTCTCCACGCTCGCCCTCCAGCGTCAAGATCGTGTTCCACCCCGACTTCCTGAACAGCAGCAACCCGATCCTGGGGCTCGACTACGAGGAATTCGTGCGCGGGACGCATCTCGGCGTCTTCCCCAGTTACTACGAGCCGTGGGGGTACACGCCCGCCGAGTGCACCGTCGTGCGTCCCTTCTTTAATCCCTCGCGCGACATACTAATCACCGCACCCTAGATGGGCATCCCGAGCATCACCACCAACCTCTCCGGTTTCGGCTGCTTCATGCAGGACCTCATCGAGCGCCCGCAGGACGAGGGGTGCTACATCGTCGACCGGCGCGCGCAGAGCGTCGAGGACAGCGTCGCGCAGCTCACCGAGCACATGTTCGCGTTCTGCGGCAAGACGCGGCGCCAGCGCATCAACCAGCGCAACCGCGTCGAGCGTCTGAGCCCGCTGCTCGACTGGAAGAACCTCGGCATCGAGTACAGCAAGAGCCGGCAGCTGGCGCTGAGGCGCGCGTACCCAGACGCGTTCGCGGGTGCGGAGGGCGAGGAGGAGGGGGAGGACTATTTTGGGCAGGAGCGTGCTGGGTTTATGCCGGCGAGCGTTCCGGCGAGCCCGCGGTTCAAGGGGATGGCGACGCCGGGGGATATTGGGACGCTGACGGAGGAGGTGGGTTGCGTTTCACCTTATTATATTCTTTCCACTCATCTTTGTTTATTAGATGCAGTCCCTGGAGACGAGCGACTACCGGGGGTACAACTGGCCGGGGGCGCACGAGGACGAGGAGGACTCATATCCGTTGTATGTCTTTCTGTTACTTCCTCGCAATCTCCTTGGTAACATGTTCCTCCGTGTAGCCCGCTGGTGATGAAGGTGCGCTCGCGCGCGGGGAGCGTCATGAGCGGCGCGAGCACGCCGGGCGGCGGGACGTTCCGCAGCCTCAGCGAGGGCGACCTGCAGAAGGCCGATGCAGCGCTGAGCCAGGTGAACGGCGCCAAGGCGTGAGCGTGCGTGTGCTTCGTAGGGCGGAAAATGCGGGGCGGCGAAAATGCGGGGTGGCGATGGTGTGGTGGTGCCGAAAGAATGCTAGAAGACGAGGATGCTAGAGGACGCAAACGGAGGGAGGGCGAAAAAGAAAGAGCGATGCGCTGTTCGCGCAGTCATGCATACATAATGGGTGGCGCGCTGGCGAATGGACGCTTTTTAAGTACTACATGAAAGGATCCGTATGTACATACCTGCTGTTGCTGATATGCGATAGGATTTTGAGTGCTTGAGCTTCTTTTTTTTCGGTCTGGTCTGCATTATTTTATTTTATTTTTTTGACAACCCGGAAAACCAATTCGGAATTGATCGGCCGCGGAGTATCGATCGAACCCAACCCTCAATCCTCTTACTATGGCCAGCAAACGCAAAAAGTCCCAGAAAGCCCACGATAATCAAGAATCGCCCACTCTATCAGAACTTCTCCGGGTCGCCGAGGGGCACTTGTCGCAAAATGGATTGCTCGCAGAGATTTCGCGTCGTCTTTGTATTCCTGGTAAGCTCTTGAAAGCAAAGCGTTTGCTAGCCTCATAGTTATCTCTGGTTGCATTGGATTCCGACAGACTACACCAAAGCTCGCGGTTTGAGGCAGTGCCATGAAGAGTTTGGTACCATCTCTGCAAAATTGCAGCAGGTCTTCGCCGGAAGTCGAGAATATCAGGCAGACGACGTCAGCGCCGACAAGCTTGCTGCCACTATTATTGCGATCTACGGACAGATGGGGCAAGTCGACACAATCCTGCGGAAACGCATCTTTGACGAAAGTGGTATGTCTCCAACATGCCCCGACGCCAACCAATACGAACAATTGTTTTTTTTTTTAAGATTTCCTCAAACACGCTACGACGCTTTTGCACAGCGATATCGCTAGGCGAATCGTGATGCCTACTCTCAGCCAGGTCACTCACTTCAATGATATCAATATGCTTCGGGACCTCTCGCGCTTCACATCCACTATCCTCTCTTGCGTAGAAGGCCAGCTCGATGACCTCGGATACGTGGAAAGCGGTGTTTGTGTTCTTAGCCACAGTACCTCCGCCGTCTCGCATGCAGGAGGTCATTGCTCTGGCTCAGAAAGCCCTATCGAGCGCGATCGCTTTCGTCAATGATGCCCCACTCGATGCTGACGAGATGCCTCGGATAGTTGCGTTCACTATACATCTCAATTTCCTCTTGAGAGGACATACCTTTAGTGATGACTTACGAGAGCTCCAGGTACGTTTTCCGTCGTGTTATCCTCAAGTTTCGTGGGATCCTGACCCTTCTTACTGTTGTTGTGCGTAGGCTTCTCGAGAGAAACTCTCCCTCGCTTACGGTGTTGCACGATCTCGTGTGCGTGGGTTTGATCCTCCTCCGATATGTCTGGCAGTCGATATAATTCTCGCCCGCATGCCCATCGCGTGGAAAGCCTGGAAGCCCGCCGTCGCTCGCCATACCAGCAAAACTGACTCGACAGCTAACGTCGATCCGAACGTCGACCTCGCCGCCTGGCTGGAGAAGCTCGATACCGACGATCCTACGGCAAAAATATTGGGGCTCCGGGGTGTTGACATCGACACTGTCAGAACTGGCTTGGCTCAGTTGCACCACTGTTCAGCGTGCCATTCTCCCAGTGCGGTTCTCAAAAAATGCGCTCGCTGCAAAAAGACAAGGTGTGTTCCGTCGATGCAATCGAGTCTCCTTTTTTTTAAAAAAGGAAGATCCTGGGCTTATATTTTTGATTCGTAGATATTGTAATCGGGAATGTCAGAACCGGCATTGGAAGGTTCATCGTAAAATGTGCGTGGGCGAGCAGTGATATGATTATAGTACCTAGTCCAGCATGTCCGGATAACTGCGTTTGAGCTAACCGCAAAAGATCCAGGGTGGAGAATTTCTGTCTGCAGCCGAGACAACTTGTCTACTCTCCGTCATATTTGATCCTGCCTAAACAGTATATCGGGATATGGTATCAAGTTTCACCCATTCTCAGCTCTGGACTTCTCCTGAGCATTAAACATATCCACAGCAGAAGCGGACGTGGAGCCATGGAGTCATTCTGGGGGTGAATCCTCTGCCAGTACTTCCTTCACAACTCAAGCATTTGATGAGAGATTTAATTAATAAACCGCTTCAGGCCCATTTCAGCTATATTTGTGGACCTGAACATCGAGCCAGCTCAAGTTCAGGCAGGTATCAATTATTTCGCAAGATTGATAAGTACAGGGAATATTTGGCAGGTCTTGGACACCGTCACTGCTAACTCTTACACGTTTTACGATGCACCTTCCAATGGCGCTTCTGACATTCAGAGTTGCAGTATCTACAAGGGAACAATCCGAGTTAGCCCTCGAATAACGCAGCCCCGATTGTCTCGAGCCCAGCAACGCATACCTAGTTTTCAGGCAACCAGAACATTGCTTAAGAGCCGCACTCGGGGAACTGCACGATGAGCAGCGACATAGCTGAGCTGGCCCGGTTCTGCCATTGTCGGATAGCACATCTCGAAGCGCGAAGTATTTGAACGTAGGGTCGTCGGTGTCAAGCTTCTTCAGCCACGCGGCGAGGTTGACGTTCGGATCGTCTACTGCGGGGTATGTGTGGCCGGCATGGCGAGAGACGATGGGCTTCCAGGCTTTCCATGCGATGGGCATACGAGCGAATATTTTATCGATGGCCAAACATTGCGGAGGAGGGTAAAATCCACGAGTTCGAGATTGTGCAATATCGTAGGCGAGGGATAGTTTGTTTTGAGAAGCCTATGAAGTACAGTAAGTCATTCTCCCGTCGACGAAACTATAACAAAGTTTTACCTGGAGCTCTGTGAAGTCATCGTTCAAGGTATGGCCTCTCAGAAGGAAATTGAGGTGGATAGTGAGCGCAATCCTGCGAGGCATCTTGTCGGCATCGGGCGGGGAATCGTTGATGAAAGAGATCGCGTTCTTGACCTCCTGAATACGAACCTCAATTGCCCTTCCTTTCAACATATCCTCGGCAATATGGTACGCGAAAATTGCGGTGTAGTGGAGCAACTGCTCTCGCAGGAAGTCGGTCAAATCGGACCCTTTTCCGCCAGGAGAACGGCACCGGTCATGTCGTCTGGCTTGCAGGTAGTCGCCAGAGCGTAGTAGAAAATGCCACGGAAGGATGCCGCTCAACACACGACCGGGCAAATGCGAATGCTTCGTTGAATTTCTTGCGTGCAATAAGGAACTCCCACCGCAGAATGTCGGCCTGGGATTGCGGCCCCTGATTTTCCCACAGACAATATTTTGATGAGGGTGGTGGGGAGGATTTTTTTTTTCTGCCTTCGGAATCGCCGATTGATGCCAACGGATTCTGGCACCGGGAATAGCCGGCCGAAGGCTGGGAGGCCTTAAGAGCCAATTAAGAGCGGTAGCAAAAGATCCTCTGAAAGCTTCAGGGTTAAGTTAAGGCCTCAAGGCGCTCAAGGCCTTAACCCTTAAGGCAAACACCGATTTTATGACCTCAACGTTAACCACCATCTTCCGATTTCATCCTTTATCGCGAAATAGTTGCCAGTGATGAGTGAGACTTGACTAGTGGGCCCAGCATTCGAACGCCGCGATCCATGGCAGCTGTTCTTTGATCAGTCAACATTTTTTGCCATCCGGACCATCATCCGAGTCTGTGCAAATGCAGATACTTAATGGTACGTCGTCTCGGCATACTTACTCGAAGTCGTTCTTGACAATGAAAAATAGCCCATGGTCGGTCTTGGGGCACCTTGTCATCTCGTGCGTCTGCAGCAGAAACGGCTAGTGAGTGGATCGAGTTAATTCCAACAATCCGGACAATTCTTACCTCGTTCTCAACGCTGATGACGGAGATATTGACATGAGTCTTGGCAACGTTTGTCCACCCGTCTTGGGCATAGGTGACAAGATTTCCGTTTATGATGTTCCGCGTGCACTTGTACACTGTCGGTGTGCACAGTCTGCAAACCCCATATACTGTAATTTTAAAATCAATTCGACAGTAGACTCGTAACCAGTCTGTAAAACGAATGCCGAAAAAATGCGGCCGTACAGCTTCTGCGGCCAAAGGAAGCACCTCGAAGAACTCGGCGCATCCAAGGGTTCGGAGTATTTCAACGTACAGTTCGGCATTTGGGTCTTGATGCGTAAAGTAGCCCCGGAAGCCTACTTCGTTGCGCAAAATCAGATCTATGAGAGCGTGCCCGAAATCGGAAAGGGAGCGACGAGGGTTCCTGGCGAAGTTGTCAACAAGATCGACAAGTTCGCCGATTCAATCAAACACCCTCTCATACTCGGTATTTCTGTGAGCCAGAGCCTGATGAATAATATGGGGCGGCTTGGATGCCGCTGACTGCATAGGGGACGCGGGGTCACACAATCCTATGAGAGCGCGTAGGGCAGCATTCCGAACACGGACATCCTGGGCTGGGGTGCAAGCCATGACGAAATCAACAGAGTCAGGAATGGACTGGAAAACAGTGCGGTGATAGCATGTCAGCTGAGAACAGAAGAAGTTGAAGTGCTCGAAGCTGATCGAGGTGGCAGTCGGAAGACGGACGACGTTCAGAAAGAAATGAATGATACGAGGCAAAGGGATCAGTGCGGCGAGCTCGGGATCGGAGCGCACATCTTGCAAGACAGAGGCAGTGCTATGAGTGAGAACGCAAACAGTGCTTTCCACGTATTCGAGGTCATCTAACTGGCCTTCTGCGCAGCAGAGGATAGCGGACGTGAAGCGTGAAAGGGCCTTGAGTATATCGAAATCACCGAGGTGAGTAAGTCTGGTGAGAATGGGCATCAAGACTACCCTAGCTATAGCACTGTGTAAAAGTGTTGTAGCGCTGTGGAGAAAGTCTGAAAGAAATTAGTTGGCGGCAAATATTAAGCTCTGAGATGGCATACCACTTTCGGCAAAGACATGTTTCCGCAGGATGGTGTCGAGGTGCCCCATGCGTCCGTAAATCACAATGATAATGGCAGCCAGCTTGTCGGCACTTGCACTGTCCGCCTGATATTCTCGACTTCCGGCGAAAACCTGCTGTAATTTTGCAGAGATTCAGATGGTACCAAACTCTTCATGGCACTGCTTCAAACCGCGAGCTGTGGTGTAGTCTGAAATCCGATTAGAGCAGAGCAATGAGCATGTGGATAGCAGACAAGTTTTGCGGAAGTGCTTGCCAAGAATACAAAGAATACGCAATGTCTTTTCCACCAAAGCTTCTGGGGACGAGGACGCTGCAGCAACTCGGAGAAGTGCTGGAAGAGTTACTGATTCTGGGGCGGCTCTCTTGGACCTAAGTCTACGTTTCCCTCACATGAAAAATGAAAGGGTAAGGTTTGAGGGGATGAAGATGAAGGACAAAGTCGGATCAATTCTATCTGAAGTAGGACTCCCACGCCACCAACTTTGGACCCACTCCAGTCGCTCGTCCGACTTTTGCGCCCACTCATGACAAGCTCTTCATACAATGCTGCGTTCGGAACCTACCCTAACGATATCGACCTGGAATCACTCCCGTTGGACTCCGAGCCGTTGGAACGAGTGGCACTCTTCCCATGCAGACAACGTGATGTCTTTCGTTTCTCCCCGCAAGGCATCATCGTCAAGGAATATTATACGAACATGGATCGAGGCAATCTGCACTCCTTCGACTCTCAATCGGGAGAACCACTCGACGTCCAGGCCTTATTCAAGCCCTTCGACTTCGAAAGAATATGGAACATCATGGAACTTGCGGGTGATTGCTGCGTCCCCATTGTGGGGAGAGCCTTCCGGGGTTCCAATGTCGTCGGGTTCTGTACGCCGATAGAGTCCCCGATTGATACGAGCCAAATCGCCACCAAAGAAGAGCGAATTCGTATTATCTACCAACTGCGGGACGTTGTTGCCAAACTGCATAGCAAGAATATCGTCCACGGGGATATTAGCCCCGCGAACCTTCTTATGCGTTCAGATGGCCAGCTTCATCTATGCGACTTTGATGACGCGTCAATCGAGGGCGATGGTCACGTTACGACCGGAATGACTTTTCCATACTGTAGTCCATTTCGGATTCAGAACATGGAGGCACCAAAGCGACTCACAGATGACCTGTATGCAACGGGATTGTTGGTACGTCGTTTATTGACTTATAGTTCTATTTTTTTTCATTTACTCCACGTAGATTTGGGAAATATATACAGGGCGACTACCGTTAATTTACGGGAACGAGTCAAAAGACGACCTAGCCATCGTCGATCTTCTTGAAAATCGGTGTCGGGTTGGATTCTTACCGGACATGGCCCTTGTTGATGATCCCGACATTTCAGCGCTCATTCAGACCTGCCTGGATGCTGCACGCGAATGCACCGACGTCAGAAATCTGATCGATGCAGTTTATTGTGTCGAGACGCGGTTCTCGTTCGGGTATTGCAAGGAGCAACCGAGCCACCTTTACTCGCGGATTACTCATGGCTGGAACTGTCATAAACGGTGCCCAGAAGGCGACAGGGATGTGCCGTGCGAGAACCCCTTCCTTCAACCCAACATCATCACTAGTCGGGTCGAACCTACTTGCCCCAGGTGTATAAAGAGTGTAGAATTTGTTGGAATAACTGGGTAATATCTACCGAGTTCCTTTTGGAAATATTACTCGCGCTTTTACAGACAAAGTTTGTCGCTTATTTTTTTCAGCCAATCCGAGTCCCCAGAATTCAAATTTAAAGTGATGTTGAAGAATTAGCTTGTAGGATCACTCGGGTTGTTTTTTTATGCCTGCTTCCTCGGGCGTGTCTCATACTCTTGATGTCTTCGCTGTTTACGCGACGGTGTGAAATAATGAGACCAGATTCTCTGCTGGAGTTCCTCCTCCTAGGAATCGTGCATGCATAACTGGCGCAGCAGCAGTGCGTGTGTGCACGCTTTCAGAATGCACAACACGAGGTCTAAAATGCAGGAAATGGCGAAACCGGTGATAGAAGTGTTGATACGCGACTTAGACTGTGGGTCCACATTGACCGACTCTTGTAATTACTCCCGGTGTCCGAGTGCTCCGGCCAAGCTTTTCCCCTTCTATATCATTACAAGGCATCAGCAACAGGTAGGCGCTACCGTTTAAGTGGGTCTTATCGCTGAACAAGCGTTTACTAGATCCGGATGAGACTTTTGTTCTACTTGGAAAGAATTCAACACTTGGACATCTCAGGCTCAGAGTCAGATGAGAAAAGAAGGCGTGGGCAAGTGATACCTGAGGTCTGGCGCCTCCGAAGTGCAATGGTTTCGATGAGAAATAAAGTGCACAGGCCGTTGAATGCAAAAGAGAACAAGGACGGGGATTGATTCAGCATGAGTCGGTCACGGGAAAGGCCCAAGATACTAAATCATGATCATACATTATTCCTCGCCGGAGACTCGCGAGCTTCAATTGATTCTTAACGTTGAAATCTCTCATTCACGGTGTTTTTTGGAACACAATAATCCTTCATGTTGAATTCTGCAGAACTGTTCCGCGTGGGTTCTTTTAGATGTTCCACTCGATTCCGTAATGCTCAAAGCACCCCAGGTGGACCAGTAAAGTTGACATTCCACTGTGATTTTCCAACATAAGATATAATAAAATATTAGATGTCCCTCGTCTAGACTAGGTGGGTTGTTCGCGCCGGCTGTCGAAGTTAGGTTGAAGGAACAGGGCATTTCTGTCGCCGTAATTCGTCCCTCTTGCGTACTTCATAACATTTCCTTCGTACTTCAATAAACCAAGGTACGAGGTCAAATGTGTTGTTGAAGCGTCTGTCTACGGGAGACTATTGCCTGCGGAGGTAAAATGCGCATATACGTCCTCTGTTGCAAGTCCTACCACCAACAGGCTGCTCTCCCAGCGACTTCTCCAGTGGCTTTGCAATCAAACGATCCCTCGCATTCTTCAGCGGCGCGTACCCATACATCAACACCTCTCACTGATCACGATAATAACGGAGCTGCTTTCGGGTTGTGCTATCGGCGTGGCAAGCGTCCTAGAAACATGCCGCACCGCTGATGATGGCACAGCAGCCTTCGTAATTTCGACCTGCGGCTGTCCGTTCAACAACGCCGTTTGCCTCCCGCAGTCTTTGATTGCAGGACCCTGGATTTACTTTGAATTTGCATGAGATTCCTTTCTTGAAATTGTCTGCTCGTCCCTTCTCCAAGTTCAAAATTCATCTCGTTCAGTTTGCGCATTTCTCCCTCCCGATTAGCCGAATTTCTGTGGCTGGACTCCTCCATACCCCCTTAGCCGAGCTCACGGCCGCAGTCTCTTGACCCACCGCGGTAGAATCAAAGGAAATATAGAGCAGTGAGTGACACAGGGAATATATAAAAGAGGAAGAAATCACACTGCCTCATTGAACTGATCGGCTGAGTGACTCGGTGATAACGGAGACTTGTTTCGCAATGCCACGTGGCTCGCTAAGACTTGCCACTTCTCGACGCCCACCATCACAAAAAAATCTGAGCCAATGGACACCCTATCCGAAGCTCCACGTCTTCCACTGGACATTGAACGCGTTATTTTGGAACTTGCCGCTCTTTTGCGTCCGACCACCATTCCAAAATTAATGTTAGTGGCCTGGCGGGCCAAAATTTGGTACGAGGTTACCTACTTCACCTTTTCCAATATTTACCGTCACATTCACAGGCTAGAGCCTCTTCTGTACCGTGTAGTCATGGTTTGGCCACGGGGCGACGACAAAACCTACAATGTGCCTGCCATTGCACCGCAAATTCTGCATCGTGTAATCGCAAACAAGTCTCCCGAGTTCTTCAGGAACGCCGTGGACCATTTGCTCATATACAACTGCATCGATTGGTCTGAGGGTGAGGTAGACGCCATTCTCACGGCTTGCAATCGCGTCACCAACCTATTTATATACACCCCTTCCGCGCGGCCCCTGCACGCTTTGGCAACATTACGGTGTCTTCAGCGACTCACAATTGCGAGCGTGGATTTGTCTGCCCTGTGTGCCAGTGGTACAGCCTTGGCTCTTGAAAATGTCACGCACATCGAGCTGCTTGATACGGACGACCTCTTCATGATCCATTCTCCTGAAGATCCCGATCTCTCTGGCCTAACTTCCTGTCTTGTGCTCATACCTTGTCTTACGCACATTGCCTTCAATTCCCCACTCCCGATCAACAACCCATTTACCATTGCACTGTTCTCAAAGGCACGGATACAGTGCATCGCGTGCTTGTTTCTTGATGGACTCGTTGAAAACCAGGTGGAGCCCCTCCGTCCACTCGCACAGGACAACCGCTTTGTGTGCATTGATCAGGGCCTCAGGTGGCGCGAAGATTGGGTACGGGGTACGCAGGGAGTTCGCGATTATTGGTCCCTCGCGGAATCTTTCATTGCTGCGAAACGCGCGGGCAATGTCCATAGTGAGCACTTGATTTTTGCATCTCATTTCAAACCGCCATTGATCGTCTTTTGCAGTTGCGGATTCATACAGTATCGCGGAGGGTGACAAGTGGTGGTAAGTAGGTAAGTAGGTAGGTAAGTAGGTAGGTAGTATTACACGCCACGGTCCCACTCAGGAACGTCAGTTTCCAAGGAGTATCCCAATAAGTAGCTACATCATGTCCCGGAGCCCCTCTGAATTTTCAATAAAGAGCTTTTTATCTCAGCAGGGGAGGTATTCAATGCAATGTGCTTGGTATTGGCATGTTAGTTCAGCTGACTGGTGACCAGAATGTACCCAAGCTTACACTCGACATATGTGCGTGCCAAGCCAATAAATTGACGTGTGCGTGCGACAAATTGACTTGCGCACCAAAATCCACGCATAAGTCAATCGAATGATCAATCCGCGCGGGCGCAAGCCAATTTGGCACGCTCAAAAGTGAATCCTCCCGCTTACTCGGTCGCCACGGTGTGAATGCAATACTAGTTCTGTGTGAAGCGCCTCTCACACAATTACTTTCACATGTTCGTTGATTCACTTTCAAGCTCAGCGAACGCGAAGTCAGCAATCTAATTAGTTCCCGCAGGCTATGTTTACAATTCATTCCTCAACGCAGGTGGGGGAAGCCGTCTAGCGTGGCCACTCCAATGAAAATTGGCACCTAACACGATACGGTGTCTATGGACATTCCCAGATGCGGGAAACCGCTTTTCTCAGAGGCGACCCCGAACTGGTAACTAGGCATGATCTGCCGAAGCGATTTGAGGCCAAAATTTATTCCCCTCCTCGAAGTATTTGCCTCGGCTGCCCACGTTCGAAACAGATCGAAGGTTTTTGGCTTACATTTCAGGGAAAAATAGGTGGAACACCGAATCGCCCACAGGTTGCGTTGGCTATGCAAGTGTTGCGATCAGGACTCAATTTTTAGAGCAGGGATTTGACATCGCAGTCATTGCGTCGACATCGGTAGATCTCGTCTACGTTGTGAATCTGCTATGTCCGACAATTATAATGCCCGGTGTTGGATCTTGCCAAGACATTTCCAGTAGGCTCGCGGGTAGAAGTCAACCAACCGGCTACGTGACTTTGAATGGATATTCCTGTGTTTTGTACGATAAACTCGGGCTGACAGATATAAAAGCAGCTCGTCTCGCTCGATTTCCCTACTCCTCTCCAAGTCCAAATCAGCAACACTCGAACTCGAACTCGCTCAGTACGAATTTCCTATATTTTTTTTTGCGCGAGGTTCACTGACCCAAAAAAAAATTACTCAGTAAACCACACAATGAAGTTCACCCCGACCACCATCGTGCTCTCTCTGCTCATCTATGGGCAGCAAGCGGTCTCCAAGGCTTGCAACGTGTTCGAAAACGAATGTGTCTCCCTCCATCGCGGCGACGATTGCCAGGCCTCGGGCTTCCTCACCGATTTCGTCCCCACTTGCGAAGGCAACTGTTTCCAGTTCGACAACTTCGACAGCGTCCTAGTGCGGGGCTCTGGATTCAAAGGCACGGACTGCCACATCTTCTCGGACATTAATTTCCAGAACGAGATCGTCGACTCGGGGAATGAGGAGCGCCAGCACTGCGAGAATACCCCGGGGGCGCAGAGCATGAGATGCTTCTTCGATTGCTAAGGTATGCCGCTGGCGCTGCTGGAATGACAAATCGCGACTCATACAAATGCAGGTGCAGTTGGAATAGAATCTTCGAATACCGTATAAGTTCACTTGTATACTGAACAAGCCGCAGTCTTAATTTGGTTCTGAATGAGTGATATTGCGAGATAGCTTACAAGAGAGCAGAACATGCTAATGCCACACCGGAAAAAATAATCACAGTTCGGATCCAATCATTTTCTTCAGATTGTTTCTGAAAACGATGGTTGCTTTCGGGGGTACCGTCCAATGAATTGGTGTCGATTTATGAGTTCCGAGGGTCCGATTGTTGCTGGTTGCTTTTCACAGCCGATCGAAGTCCATGTGACATTCATCCAAATATCTCGCTTTGACCGGATATTAGCCAGGAGCAAAACGGTGGATCTCCCCAAAAGCATTATTATTTCTTCCTGAAGCGCTACGCAGCACCCCTAATTCTATCATAGCGCATCTCGTACCGCGGGATCTTGACGAGGTACTCGCCGCGCAGGACGCACCACAGCAGGCGCAGGGGATTGTAGTGCGCGGCGAGGCGCGACCAGAGGCGGACTAGAAATAATAATAATAAAGGTGGTCAGCTAATTTAAAGGCGTAATTAAGTAGCGGGTGGAACGGCGTAGAGTGCAGTTGGGATGGCATACAGTTGAACGGAACAGCAGAGGGAGAACGGAGGAACGAAGGAGAGAAGGGACGAATGAAGAGGACGCACTGTACTGAAAGAATATCGATGAGAAGGGCACAGGGTGGCTCTGCGCGATCAGCGTTCAGTATATAAACTCCAACAAAGAAGAAATGGGGCGCAGGGCACCTTGACGACTAGGTGCGGCGCGGCGCGTGCGGCGTTTTGGGCTGTAGGGTATTCGACGGAGAAGTATATCCCACCTGCAGGTAAAAAAACGCGCATAGGGTTAGGAGAAATGTGCGCAGCTTTAAATTATAGACGGAGAGAAAAGAAGAAGGGATAAGACGCACCAGGCAGTCGCCACGGGTCCTTCGCGCGCAGCATCAGCGCGAAGAGCGGGAAGTGGTTCATGAACGCGAGCTGCGTCTCGAGGCACGCGTTGAGCAGGACGGTCGCGACGCGCATCTGGGTGTTATGTAGGATGATCAATCAGTAATTGGCACTCGACAATGATAATAAAAAGAGCAAAGGGTGCGTGAGTAACGATGGGGTAGTGGAGAGCAGTAATAAAGGAAGCGCGAAACGGAACTGCGGGTAAAAAAAAAAGGAGCGCGAAACTCACAAGTGCAAAGAGGGCATAGTACGCGAGCACCGTGGGGAAGAGGAACGCGAGCAGCGTGAACAGGATCGTGCCGAAGAGCAGCTGGTCCGTGTCGTACTCCCACGAGTCCGTGCGCCTGCGCAAAACATTGTAGCGCTTGCCTATTATAGAGAAATCAGTCAGTAATGTATATTGATTGTGAAGAGTGAACCCGATCATGAGGCACACCACGCACCCCGAAATAGCCTTCCCAGCCCGCCCGCCATGCGCAGCCCCCGCTCATACAGGACCCAGCTCACGACATAGCATGCCTGCAGGTGCAAGCCCGCGAGCGTGAGCAGGTCGGAGAGCAGCGCGAGGAGGGCGGTGAGCCCGCCGAGCGCGCTGAGCACCCCGAGGGTGTAGATGAGGGTGGGGAGCGCGGGCGCGAGGTGTGTGAGGAGGTCTAACAAATTTACGGGTTAATAAATATATATTTGTATTAGCATGATGCAAGAGGAGGGACGCACGCCCCCACACGCCAACGAGGTCCCCGAACGCGTGGGCGTAGAAGCGCGAGAGCTCCGTGTTGAGCTTGAGCCCCGCGGGCCAGGCATCGAGCCAGCGCAACGCGTCGCGCGGCCAAGATACGAGGATCGCCTGTCATACGGAGTGTTATTATTTATTTTATTTTATAAGGATTATACGTGAAGGGTCGAAGGGGTGATTAGAGAAGGAGGATCGAGGACGAGGACCAACGGTCTTGCAAAGGAGCGAAGAATAGAGCACCCAGACAAACACGCACCTCGCCGAACCGCCCCAGCATCCCTGCGAGCGCCGCGCGGTTCTCGCACAGGAAGGACCCTACCCCGACCCCGATCGTGAGGTCGTTAAGGATCAACCACACCGTGTTGAAGAAGCTAAAATAGAATATGCGTTGGTCAGTGCTCGCCGCATATAGCCTCCGGAACCAAACAGGCGGCGCGCACTTGGTGTACCGTGCTGAGAACACATCGACGGCGACGCCGCCGGGCTGGCGCAGCGCCACGGCTTCGTGTGTGAGGAACGCGAGCTGCGCCGCGCGTAAGTCGAGTTGTTGGACTGCCAAAAAAAGACCCCGTCAAAAAAAATCAATTATTTGGGGGTTAACAGACGCACCTGTAGATGAAAACTCCTTCAGCGTGCGGGGTACGCCGAACCTACCGCACGCGCCGCTGGCGCTTCGCAACATGCGGAGAGACGTATCCAGAGTGTCTAGAATATATGCGGAGAGCGCCGCAGGGAGTGAATTGCTCGGTGATTTGTTGTTCTGTAGTATGCCTTCGGTCGTCTTCGCGGCGTTGAACTACGTGGACGGAGGTTTGCATTACTTTTAGTTATGATTTACGTTCAATGCAGTACACAAACGAACGTACCTGGCGAATCATCACCGCGTCAATACCGCCCGGCTCTTTGCGAATATGGTTGGTGAAGTCGTGCTCCAGAGATGCAGCGAAGGCGGCGGCGCGCGCTGTGTGGTTCGCCGGCGGCGTCTCCGGGTCGGGCGCCGCGCCGTCGAGCGTGTAGTATCGGAGAGACGACGCAGCGTGTCGGCGGTAGTATATAATCGTGTGGTCTCTGTACCTTTGTTGTTCGATGTGGCAGCGGTGTGAGATTTACTGGACGCACGCGAAGCCGTCTAGCTGCGGGCGCCCAGCGCGCAGGGAGCAGTTCCCGAGCACGACCGGGTTCCCGCCACACGTTTGCGCTATTCGCGCCCATTCTTGGCTGCTGCGGTGCGCAGTCAGGGTTTCTGCAAGCTCGGAAGCGTCCGCTCCCTGCAAAAATATTGAATAGCACCCAAAAAAGAAAGAATGTGCATGGGCGCACCTCGACGACACCCGCAACACACAGGACCGGGGTCCGCCACCCGTAACACACGCCTGAGATCCGCACATCCTCGGGCCAAAACACCGTCTGCGCCGCCATTTACTCGCGTTGGAGAGAAGCGTGTGACAATCACGTGAACCACTGTTGGCCGAAAGCGGCCATCAACGGTGGTCAATCACCGCAAAACTTCTTCAACCACAACAAACGAATTCGTTCCTCCGTCGACTTTCCCACCAGCCTCGCAATAAATAATTGCGCCCTCATCCAGTGGTAACCCGAAGTCGCCCACTTCTGCCCCGACACGTCCCTCCTCTCCCGAGGTGCAAATGGCGAGGGGCAACATATGTAGAATGCAGCGGCGCGGATGCGACCTTGCACGTCGGGCGCAACTTGGTTCTTACGAACGCGCGCCATGCTCTTCCTGAGAGAAAGCTGAAGACTGGAATTAGCTCTTCGCCCTGCTGGGTATTTGCGCCTGCGCCTGCGCCCGTCCGTGCGTTGTTTTCGGGGGCGTGGCGCCTTCTTGGAATCGCGCGGCGTTCTTTGGAGGGTGGTATGACCTTTGTGTGCACAGTGGCACGTTATGGAGCGCGAATCGCTGCTCCTGCTTGAGCGGCACCGCGGATAGGGCTACCTCTTTATGACCGCGCGGCGAAAAGCTGCGCCTTTAGCCACGTGTAGTTCCCGCAGGCGCGCAGGGCGTCGCGCTCTCTTGAGAGACGTACGGCGACGCGAGCTTCTCGTGCGGCTCCCCCTGCGCCCTGGAGCGCGCGCCACGGGACAAAGAGCGCGGGCTCTTCTGCGCAGGCGATCGTCTCCCCAGATTCCCTTTCCACCAGCGTCATCAGCACAGCGTTATCCGTCCCACACGAGGTGTGTCTTATGGTTCCCGACGTTGATTGGGGTCTGATGGCCTTTTGTAGTGGATGTCGTCCTCTATCCACGGTGCACGTAAGAAAATCAGCCGCACTATATATGATATTGCTCCGTCGCGCTGGGATGTGTAAACGCGAAGAGCTGCGATCAGTACGAGTCACCTAGGGTGGCGGCGTCGACGCCTCAGTCCGCTGGACATCAATGCCCCATCTCGTTACTCCTGGGACTATCCCCGAATATCTGGGTGCAGCCCGCGAATTCATCCTGTTTGACGTCGAATCTGGGAGGTCTGTATACCCAGTCGTCGTCGTTTACGCTGTCTGACTCGCTCCCAAGCCCAAAGTTTTCTCTTCTCCGTGACGCCCTATCGATTCAAATTTTGCTAATTACAGTACAATAACATACAACGAAGCAACGAACGAAGGTGGGTGATAATAATACTCGATAAAAAAACGTTTACACAAAGGCTCTAGGGTACAATAAATACGGGCTTGAGTGAACGAGTGAATACACGCCAGCGCCTCCATCGGGGCGCGCGCTGTCGAATCGGGGAGTGGCGGTACTGGCACCTCACGACCAGTAGGCGCCTCACCCCACCGACGCAATCTGCCGCCCTTGGCGCCGCTTGTCCTTGGACGGCGGCGTCGGCGGGAGGCTGCGGATGCCGGTGGTGTTGGCGCGCGGGCGGCGCAGCGGCTCCAGCTTGAGGAACGGCTGCGGCGCCGGCGCCGGCGGGTGCTGCGGGATCGAGGGCAGGGGCCGCGGGCGGGTGTGTGTTTGTGGCCGCGCTTGTGTCGGCGTTTGCGCCTGCGGCGTCTGTCGCTGCGACAGTGGCAGCGGTTCGCCGGAGGCGCGGGGCGCGGTCCGCTTGGGTGGCGGGGCCTCCTGGATGATTGGCGGCGGGGGGACGAGCATCGTGAGCGACTGCGCCGGCGCGGGATTTGCGGACCGGCGCTGCCCTGCGGTTGCGGGTACGGCGGTGGGGACGGTAGGGACGGGCGGCGGAGATACGGCGGGGTGCGCGGGGAGCTGGAAGCGCACGGCAGAGGCGGAGACGGCGCGCTCGCGGCCGGTGGTACGGGGCGTGTCGGGGCCAACGCCGTAATACTCCAGGATGCTCCACATCGCGGAGTTGCCCGTGCGGACGGGCGACGGCGTCTGTGCGGCGAGGCGCGGCGTGCTCGGGGCGGTGTGCAGCGGCGGGCAGGGTACGGCAGTGCGCGGGCGCAGGAGCGGGGAGTGGAAGGACTGCGTCGCAGCGGAGGACGAGAGCGGCGAGGACGGCACGGAGAGCGGCGAGGGGAAGGCGCGGAAGAGGTTGCCATGCGCCCAGAGGACGGACATGCGGTCGAGCTGACTGAGGCGGCGCTGCTTGCGGCGGGTGTACTCGAAGTCTATGGTGATGAGCGGAACATCCGACGCCGCCTTCTCCGAGTCGTTGATGCCCTCCAGATATGTGTCGAACTCGAGCTCGGATTCGGGGGACATGAGGTCGGGGCGGACGAGCCGGAACTTGTTCGTGAAGGGCTTCAGCATGAAGTCGGCCGAGTCAGGGCCAGAGGGCACAGCGGGGAACTGGTCGATCTCCTCCCAGGCGGCGAGCTCATCCTTGGAGAGGCCCAGGCTCGACTGGCTGTTCCACGACTGCGGGTCATTGAAGATGCGATCTGCGAGCGCACTCGCTGGCGTCGACGGGGTGACGCCGTATATCTGGACAGGGATAGGGGTGGCGCGGGGAGCACTGAGGTCGAGGAGGTGGGCTACTGGCATCGGTCCAGCGATGTGAGGACGACGATAATTTGAAAAGCTAGCAGGACCAGCCTGCTATGATGTGGGCGACGGAGAAGAGGGCACATCGTTTGGGTCCGCGGGCTAGTAATGCTCGGGGCCCCTGTCATCAAGAAACGTGATCAGCGTTACAACGAGCCCGGTTCCCCAAATAGGCAGCCCGTAAATTGCCTTTTTAGGTCGCTAGGAGTTGCTATGCGACACCCATGACGGAAGCTCAACTTCGCTGGCACAAGAAGTTAGACCGTGCTCCCGCTGTCGCTAAATACTTGCGCTCTAAGCATTCATTTATCAACCGCCCTTTCTCTGCCTCCTTGCTAACCCCACTCTCCTCCTAGTAGCCCAAATAACTACGAAACACCCTGACAACTGCTGCCCGAGAAACTGCGCCCCTACGAGCTCGGTGGCGCCGAAATACTTGGCGCTCGGCGACTACATATATCAGTACCCCAGTCTACTCCACGCCATAACGCCGTGCGCGATCACACCGGCATCTTTCTAATTCCGGGGTGATTGACGTTAATAGACCGCGATCCGCAAGACTGCGATGGGTTCGAAGATCCGTGGTCCGTCATCTCCAGAAATTCAGGGCAGCTACTGTGCCTCTTTAATTGTCCTATCCCTAACTTGTAGTGAAGATTCCCATGGGTAGAGTAAATACGATCTCATATCCGCTCGCCAATCTTCAAGCTTTGGCAGGTGCTATTTTGGGTCAGGCCATTCTCAGGCTGAGACTAAATATACTCCAGCAACTTCACGATTATAACCCCATTGGTCAGTGAGCCTCATGCCACTGAATTTTGAACAGCCTATCTACCTAGCAACCCCACTCAGTACACCAGTAATTAACAATTGCATCGATACCTCGCCTCTCCATCGCTCCCACAGCGCTTTTATCGTTCATTCCCATATCGTCATTGCCAGCAGGTCAGCACCGCAAAGATATGGAATTATCTTGTTCCTGAATAGCAGTATCTGGTTGGTTACGGGGTGCAAAACTACGTTCAGCGGATCACTTGCGGGTTCTAGGTTGTGCCACTTCCAAGTGTTGCCTTGATTACTGAAATTCAAATGCTGCGCATGACCGCATGAATTGCAAAGGAAAGAGGTGAGAACGATAAACGCAGAGTTCGGAATTCGGTCTCAACGGCAAATACATACGCCCGGATGTGGCCTTCGGCCATTATGCCCAAGAGGCATTAATCAAGTTGGACGCCGGTTCCGTAACAACGTACACCGCTGTCCGGTGCCGGGAAAGGGTCAATTTGCTATGTGTCTCGCAGGAAAAGGAAGCCCTCGACGAGTAAGTTTTGTGTTCACTCATTTCGTGGACATATTTACCGGTGGATGACGCGCGGTTCGGGATGTAAGCCTCGAGACCGCTGGCAAGATCGGAGACCTATGATGTCATCGTTCGATTCAACACATCAAATCTTCATTATTATTATCCTGATCTCCTACTGCATCTGTACATCAAAAGTGGTCTTTAGAAATCCAGGATCTATCAGCCCTGGTGCGAAATATTCGCTTGAACATTAGGCGAATGGCCGGGAACCGCCAGATTTGGTTTCAGGTTGAAAGATTTATTTGTTTCGGGGAACATATGGGTTGCTGCTGGGCTGAATCAGAAGAGAAAGTGCAACTACAGTCGGCCGGCACTACCTAACGGCAATTGTATACCGACTCATTATCCACGATCAGGATTATAAAAGGAGGTAGATGGATAACTGAATTGCAACACTTAATGAATTCGGTCGCACATTACGGGCCGAGTGAAACAAAGAAACATAAGCCACAAAAGGATCAATAGACTGTGAATTTAGTCTCTGCCGCCCCTCGGTGCATGAAGCAGAGTGCGTAAAAACGCAGAGAGGTCGCCGCCGGAGACGGCATGAAATATTTCCGGACATAGTCTCAACTGTTTGAGGCTTTCAGCGTCAACTAGATTGGCATTAGCATCCGGAAAGTCGTGGCGAAGGAGAGTGTCTTACCAAGACAGAATACGAGAAGTATAACCTTTCATGCGGGTTTCCTCTGCACTGCAGGCGCAGCGCCACAGAAGCCGAATGCTGATGATAGAGAGCCAAAGGGGGACTCGTAGTCCTTCGGCGCTTGAGCAGATCCAGCCGGTGTGGGGACCGCGGCAGAGGGAGTTGCAGCCTTCAAACTTTTCTTCATTGAGAAGACGCTGGGGGTTTGTCCACCGAGCCCGTACGTGGAGTGGAGTGTGGCGAAAGCGGCGGCGTAGTTTTTGCCGGACTCGGATTCGTAGGACGACACGAGGGAAGCGGTGGTGGAGGAAGAGGTAGACATGTATGGGTGTGTAGGCTTAGAGGTGGAAGAGCTGTGAGGATGCTTTGGATGTAAATGAACTGAGACGCTGTTGCTTGACATGTTCGTGGTCGTCCCATAGACTTTATGCGCGTCAATATTGGCGGCGCTCACTGCGCGCACAGTTTACCGCGCAGTTCAGATATGTTGAAATTACTACCCCGGCCAGACGCGCAGCCGCTTGTTGCTGAGAAGTTGGGAAAATGGAATTAATGGTGCCTTGATCATGATCGCGATATCAACATCAATGACATTATCCTCATGCCCTTCAAGTTCAAGTTCAACCCAAGTTCAACCTGCTACATGCTGCGGCCCTGCACCAGGTACCGGGAGGCAAAAAAGGGCTAAGTAAGTCACTTATACTCGAATGCTCAATTTTGAGCCACACTTCGCAGCGTTGAGCCGGGCATTGAAATCTGCCTCCATTCGGCGACCTACTCAGAAGAAAATAAACCAAAAAGCGTGTAGACAGAAGAACAAAGATGCAATTCGCAGTGGAAATACTGAGGAAAGACGATCGAATTTGATTCGGTGGGATGGGAGAGATGAAAGTGGAATAGGTAGGTGCCAACTAGTAAGTCCTAAATGAATTGAGTATTGTGCGCGTAGGAGCAGAAAAAATGTCCCACTGGTGGATAAATACGTGAAGATCTTTTCACGATGTATAGCTGAATGATGTTTATCAATTTTGACGTCTTGCGTTGCGTTCCTAATATTGAATCAAACGTTAGTACAGTCAGCACTTGTGTAAGCATCAACATACTTCGTCTCTAACAGAACGACATGTTTTTACCACCTTCTTTACTAAAGCCCACCATGGATCACTCCTGCCATTGTACATGTATTCCAACCTAGTGAAGAGGTGTTCCAAATACCGAGCAACGGCCATGCATTCATCAATTGGATGACCGACGGTCGATGTCCCGAATTGCATCCCACTAATACAGAGGCCGATGAGAGCTTTTTGTGGAACGAGGGATGATGTATCAGGCAGGGGAAGTGTGATAGCGGATGTCAAAGACATCTGAATGGTTATGAGCTGACGACAATGAATCGCCAGGTGGCGAAGGCAGCGGATTGAAAGAGACTGTTTTTCTTTTTTGAGCCTGGAGAAGAGTGTCAATTCACGAATGTTTGGGCAGCTCTTAGCAACTTCGCATTGTACGTGTCGTTCAGCACGATAGGTCCATAGTGCATGATGTGGAGCTGCTGTAGATGGGGAACACCATCAAGAAAGCCAAATAGTGCGCCGAACTTTTCTGGCATTGATGAATTTTGAAGGTCAAGCGATATGACCTCCAACGACGCGGCCCAGCGTCCGGATAGCAGAGAGAAAACTGGCTTCCAGTCTCGGGGAGCCGCGATGGCGCCTTGGGCACTATAATTAATCCAGATATCCTTCAAGAGACTGGTGTCCAATTTGGACACTGTGGCAGAAATGAAATTGAACCTCCGTCTATGATGAACGCCTCGAGCTTCGAGAATCCAGATGAAAGGATGTGATCTGAGATATCTTTATCCCACTGTGGAGGGGCGGATAGGTGTAGCAAGGCCAGCTGTGATTTCGCGAGCGCGGCATCGAATTGAACATATTCAGAGAGAGGCATGTCTCTCACTGTCACTTCAAGACGGCGTAGGGTGTTGAGATTTGCGATACCCGCACACAGCGAACTTTCAACCTCACCCGTCAGATCCAATCGAAGTTCTTCCACCGTTCCTCCCATACCGGTGATACCTGCTAACAAAGCCAATACAATTGGATGATGGTCGGATTCTAGAGTGATGGCCCGAATGGAGGGGGAAAACAAGATGTGGGCTTCACTGGACAAACGTATACCGCTGATAGTTCTGAGACGAGGGAGAACGGGGGTGCCATGGAGTTGAGTGATCTGAAGGAACAAAGCCGAATGCTTGGAAATCTCTGTTGCGTCGGCGAAGACAATGCATCGGACTCGACGAGCATAGTAGTCGAATTTATCCCAATGGAAGGATTTCCTAAGTGGCTGACAGGCTTGCATGAGTACATCGCCTATTACGGAGAACTGAACATACCGTGGTCTTTTTTTTTGGAGCCGCTAGTCGGAGAAGTGGGATCAGCGTCTCAACCGTCCACCACAATTCGTCCAATGCCGGTTCCAAGAAAGCCTTGCACACCAGCGCTATGTTGAGAAGAGATCGGCTCTCCTGGGAGCCATTCATCTCCCTCGGAGAACAAATGAGAACTTCGCTGAGGATATCGATATCGTTGAGGCATTGCCACGCAGACGGGTGAGGCCCGCTGGCGACAGCCAGAGGAGTTGGTTCAACATCCATGACGGTGAGAGTAGTGAACCCTGTTGGATTTCTAAAAAGAATAGCCAGAAAATGTAGGAGAGTGTGGAAGTGAAAATTTCTAGGGCATGGTCGGGCTTGGTCGTATTTGTTCAACTAGCACGTTTTTCAACCACAGGTTCATTATGTAATCATGTGATGGCGAGATATATTGACGCAGATGTTGATACCGCGTCATTGTGCTGCTTATAGCAGTCAAAAGTACCGATAACTCGCGCCAGGTTGTACTCCCATCGCCACTCTTATATCCCCAACCTCAGTGCTGTCCTGCAAGCGCGTCCATGGAACCCATGTTCTCTCCAGACCCATTACCGGTCACGAATATGTCCGACGGCCGGCTGCCGGATAACAAATGCAGATGACGCCGAAGATATCAAGGGGATGGCCAGTCCGACGACGTAACAATCGAACTACTTTTTTTTTTTGAGGGAAAGAGAGACCAGGATAAAAGCTAAACCGACAATGAAATAAATGTATGACTGAATAAAAAAGTCCACAATATGTTGTGGAAGCCAATTACTACACCCACGACTCTCTCTCCATTCCAATATGCATCCGCATTCCCTGCTTCTTCAAAAACGGTAGTTCCGTACCCACCCTAATCGGGTTCAGCCATGAGCTCCCCACAAACTGAGTTCTTCCCTTCCAGATGAGCGAAAAGGACTCCAGCCGGACCGCATCCGCAGTTGTATTGTGCCACTTCCGGGATAGCGCACGTCCACCACGCATCCGTCGACGACGACGAACTTGATGCTCTTGATATGGGGCAGAAATAAGGGGACTTGGGCGAGCCTGCGAAGGACCGCGTCGACGTGGTCCGCGTACACCTGGATATCAAGGTGGCGCGGTTTTGGCAGGGCATCGAGGTACGTTATGGGCGAACCAAGCGGCGACAAGAAGTCGGAGTCGTATGGCGTGGTGAAACTCGTTATTTTGGGCGACCGCGCGAGGAACGCGGCGAATGTAGCGTGCGATTGTCCGTGGATTTCTCCCAGCTCGAGGCTCTCGAGCAGGGGGAGATGCAATTGCGTCAAGAGAGGGACGACGTCTCGAAGGGCCTCGTCTGCTGGGTAGAGGGCTAGATGGTGCAAGTCATGACGGAGTGGGAGGGGCACTGATGAATTAAGTGAATTAACGTTGGCGTTGAGCTGAAAGAATCGACAATCAACTATCCCTTGTGGAAGGGGGAATGCCCGGGGTGTAGGTTCGTCAATAGGGTCGGTGGTTGGATGGTTGTAGAGTAAGATAATAGAGGTATAAGGCGATAGAATAGGCCACTGGTAGAGTACTAAAACGGGGGCACGAGAGGGTAGCGATACATTGTGGAAATGGGCACGAGACAGATTCCGCGTGAATCCGAGGAGACGATGAGTTTTGTACGCCGAGTGCGCACAGCCGAGGTTACGTAAGACGAAATTGGACACGGTAGGACACGGAGGTTCGGCCGCTGAACCGCACTAGCTCACGATGAGCGTCGAAGGCAAGGAAGATGATCCATTGGCCTCGTGGGCACGTGTTTACAGGACAAACAAAAATGTACGTAAAAATAAAAAGTAATCTGTTTTAGAACCGAAACCAGCGTGTGGATGAATTTCCACACATCGGCCATATGGCTCTGCCACACCCTGTTGCGAGATGCAGAACGTCGAGACAATCATTGATGCAGTAGAACCAGCCAACAAAATGTGTCAACTGCGCCCATGGAAGAGTGAAATTTCGAGGCGCAATGCCATCTCGGAGCTGGACCTTGTGCAATTCGGGTGCTTCGCTAAAGGCGTGGATATGAAACTGCGCCGGATCGATGAGATCCACAACGGGGTCCGGGAGGTTACGGAAATTGGTAGTCCCAATATCGAGCGTTTGTAGGATCGGGAGGCTCATCTTGCTCTGGAAATCAGTTTGGAGCCCCCACACCGGTAAGCATAACTTCACGTCCTGCCATTGTAATGCGCGATTGATCATGAATCGACTTCGCCTAAGAGAGGATGTAGAGGTATTACCCTGTCGTCAACGTCATAGCGATGGTCCGAGATATCTAGGGACAGCGGAGAGCGCCTGCTCGAAGGAGCCAGTCCTTGGAGAGAGCGAGGTCTGGGTCATTCGAAGTGGTTGCCTCTGGCTTCCTCCGTAATGCTAGTGAAAAGGAGCGACTCCACAACGCCGGTGTGGAGGGGGCGCTCGCGGTGGCGCATCATGTCGGCGATGCTGGAAGTGATGTGTTTGCAATTGTCGATCCCGCAGAAGATTCTGTGACGCGCAAGCATCGTGGCTCCAGGATGTCGACCATCGTATATTTGCAAGTGGAGGCATACATCGGTGAATGCGCGTCGGAGAGTGCGTCTGGAATCTCGCCTGCGTCGGTGACACTCAAAGCAGAGGAGTCGTTGAACTTAGCAGAGCCATTATTGGAAAGAACATGTACGATGGCAGGAGGGTTCTTGTGAGAAGTACCCTGACGGCTGAAGCGGGGAAAGGGAATTGGCTTCGAGCTCCCAGAATCTACAGCCGCTTTCTTCGAGGCCCTAGGACTAGGAATGTCGATGGCTTTGCGTTTGACACCACCCTGCTGGTTGGGATAATACTTGGGAACTCGAGCAGGTGCACGTGACTCTGTGGACACCATTTTCTCAGCGGCGTCGGAGGAGGGAGTTGGTTCTGCCTGTGAAGAGGCAGGCGGATAGGCGACCGAACTGCCCATAATATACGCTGGGTCCACTCCACGGCTGTCAAGTAACGTGTCGATGTAAGAACCAAAGGGCTCCTTCCAACCGGACGTACCCCAACTTAGGCCCAGATGGAGTTCGGTAGGACGAGAAAGAACGCTAGCCAGAAAGACATGTTCGGTGGAGGTATTGTGATCCAGGTAGAGGGCACGAGGAAAGTCGCGAGACGTCGACTCAGAGTGGCTGCGCGGGTAGGATGCACGATGCTCCATTGCCAGTTTGTGCCGGGCCAAATAATGTAACTAAATAGAATGCTGGTATGTGAGTACATGATACGGCAGTAGAAATGCTTTGAAAGGATCCACATCATCGGGTCCAACTTCTCGGGCATATGAGGAGTGCATCGAGTGGCTGAGAAAGCCGCTCTTAACAATGGTGCGAACATCCCAGATGTTGGTCGTGGAATCCGTCATCAACGTATACCGCTCGATAGGCACACGACCAACAGTGGAAATGGCAGAAAGAGACGTCGAGCAGGAAAGTGGGTGGAAACAATTCACGAATCGCGATTTGTCTTGGACGCATTATATACCTGGCCAAGACAATAGGATCAAAGCGCAACGACATCAAGTACCTTAGGGCTCCCAAAAGTTAAATTCCGCGACCGATTTTGCGGCTTGACGCTTGACGCCTGACGCCCGAGCTTTGGCCCACTGGCCTTTGAAAATTGAGCCATCCCAAAAACTTGCAAGACTTGGCCAAAACTTGAGGAAAGACGTTGTACGGCGATTCCAAGAGGGACAGGGAACTGGGCGGCAAAATTAGTGTTGAGGATTGAACGCTGAGTCCGGAAAGCAAAGAAGATCAAAGCAGAAGGTGAGCGCTTTGACAATGAGCATCACCGTTTGGTCTTGTTGGTACTGGGACACGGTCACGCAGTCGTGCTTTACACCAAACCACAACCTCGCAATTCAATTCCAACGATCCTACGATGAATAGAGCTTTCAATACCCCATATTCCTTGGTGCGCAGTCATTCTGGCCTGGCCGCTTTCTCCATTTCTCACCTGCGTGCCACCTCAGAATGCAAACTTGATGTACCGCAATGACTCTGAAGAGAGCACAGAATCGCCGTTCGGATCTGCCCTCAACACACCAGCAGACGAGGACGAATTGCTATTTCAATCGCTTGCCGACGGTGCCCATAAACTGCTAGGCGAGGCCCAAGATTTGCCCTGCAAGACTCCCACCAAGCGCGTCAGTGTGTCCTTGTCGAGACAGTTCGCCAAGGCACTATCGGATGCCAATAACAACGTCCGTGCGTTCACCCAAACCATGTAAGTGGTCCTAACATCCCATAGAAGATCACAGCTGGGACGCTTGTCATTCCACCGGCCACAAACTCTAGCATCCAGGAGTACGAAGTCTGTATCCATCGTTTGAGATTTCGCGATGTGAATTTACCACTCATGGCAGGATTTGGCGCCGGAAAATGTGGATTCTCTCCAGAGCGATGTTTCGGAGGAGAAAGCGGTCAGTTCTCTGAAGTATATCATTATGCCGTAACTCACGGAATTCCGGTTGGGTCAGTCTCCATATCCAAAGGAGTTCACACTCTCCGAGATAGAAATGCAGGCCGGTGTGAGTCATATTTGAGTTTGTCTTAGCTGCAGCTCACTCCACTGACGAAGCAGTCCCCCGATGTATCCTCGAGCTTTTCCTCTGATGCCAATAAAACCGTCAGTATGTAGTCTTTCGTTAGATATTTATTGACTCACCCCCCACAGGCAACTTACGACGACATCCCCTTGACTCCCATTTCTACTGTGTCTGGGACCCGCCCCTCTGTCTTGCGCCGACGTGCCAAGGTGACTAGCGCTGAAGTTCGATAACTTTTATGGACACTGACGCCAATAACAGAGTAATTCTCTTAGTGTCGTATCAGTAGAAGGATCTCTTTCCACCAAGACGCCCGACGAACTTCAACCAGTCATTTACTCCGAACAACGTGGCGAAGACAAGGGTACCATGTACTCTGACTCGCCGATCTCACTTCCCACCCTCGCAACTCTCATATCCCCCGTCCTTCCCCTCAAAGTCCTGGTGTTTCCCCTGTGGTGTGCCGTTGTTGGTGGCGTCATCCTGCTCGCCCCCACGCACGCGAACTTTATTGCTTTCTCCACCGGCTTCGCGCCGTCCTCACCCCCCCCCTCTGGTATCCATGCGTTTGCTCACTGGGCAACCGTCGCACGCTACCACGTCGCGCTCTACTTGGCCGCCATCGTCGCCATCGCGTACGCCTACCTCCCGCTCGGCGCGCTCCTCGCAGCCGTGAGTGGGGCGCAGTTCATCCATGCGTGGGGCGATTTCAGCGTGGACCCCAAGTTGGCGCTCGGCGCGGATGTGCGGCAGACGCTGTACTCTGTGCTCGTTGAGTCGGAATGTGGATTTGGCGGAGACGGTGACGACGAGCGTGTGAGGGTCGAGCGCGTGGGAGACGAGTATTTCTTGGTGAAGACGCCGATTTCGAAGACGCGTGCGCAAATCCTGGAGTCTGTGGGGCTTGGAGACGATTCCGACGCGGAGTGAGTACATACTGGTTGTTTCGCGGATATTGCATCGGTTACAGGACTGTCAAGAATTAGAATTAGATGTGTAAACGAGTGTAACAATAATAGCTGCGGGGAATGGTATTCACCCATGTAGAATGGCATCAACGAACACTAGGGGCGCTCAAAGTAAAACACGCCGGACGCATTTTTCGCATTTTTCGGGGAATTGGCCATCACTCTCATCGGTGATTAGAATGACGTGGCTGGCTTAACACCGCTTGATAAGAATCAACATTGAGCTGAACTGGGCCGAACCCTTCGAGCTCATCGTCCACAGTGTTGTTGGCGACGTTGGTAACATCGGAAAACCGGCGTACAACCTATGTTTCCAATAACACTGCATTTGAAACAAGCTTACAGTGAATATTGATCTCAGATATGCTAAGTAGTGCTGCACAGCGACTTGAGACGGCTGCCCAACGTCGTCCAGCATAGTACCGACGACGTCGGGACAGAGGTGCCTAGGCGGGATCCAGTGCCAAGGGGCTTTGAAAACGCGAAAATCCGCACATACCTTCCATTTTTTTTCTCTGAGCCTTCGGGGACCCCTCCCTCCCTTAATGACAGCGTGAGAACTTCCCGATATAGAAACTGCCAATTCTTTTCTCCTCGAAATGAATGCCAGGACCGGCATTCATGCAGGAGAGTGTTTTGGATGATTCATGTAGCTCTTTCCTTGAACTGTAGCACCTATTTTGACTGAAAATAAATCTCAGTTTTAGGCCCATCAATCGGACACATGATATACCGGCCTGGTACGGCCTGATCGGCAACTTCCGGAAAACATTAACTTACTTACATGTATGCAGAGTTTATCTGTGTGAGCCGAGGCAGAGATAAATTGAGCCATAACTGACGGTCCTGAGAATCAAAGAGATTCAAAAATTAGTTCCCAAAATTCCAATTTTTTTCTGAAGCATGTTTTGCACAAATCTGAGCGAAGGAACCAGTTTCCAAATCTCATACAAAAAAATATTTTCAGACCTCGGGGGACCCCTCCCTCCCTGTCCATATAAGGAAATTTTTTATCTTTGAAGCCCCTTGTCCAGTGCCCAGTATTTGGTCGTCGTGCCAATCATTGCAATCACCGATGAGATTGATATCAGTGATGGCCGATTCCCCGAAATCCGCAAACTGTGGTGGCGATGTCATGCCGGAATTGTCGGCACAACGTCATAGTACCGATGATGCAGCGGATTTGCGCCATCATTCCAGTCATACATATTTTGAATTTCTTCCTGGTGTTGACACTCACGTTTCACACATCCTCGCACCTCGCTGTTCCCTCGTGATGTCCGTTGTCCGTTGTCGTCCGCGTTGTCACCGTCCGGCGTGTTTTACTTTGGCTCATGGACTATGTCTGTGGTTCTGGGCAAAAAACGCGTTTTTTCAAGTTGAAAAAAGAGGAAAAAAGAAGAAAAGAGAGAGAGATTTACTTAGATATCTGGAACCTATACAAATGCTAAAATCGAGCCCACACGTCGCCGTTCCGCCCCAAAAAGCAGCCCGAAGTCTTGATTGCACTATCGAAGCCGCTGTTCCGCTGATGATCAGCGCTTTCATGACCTATCGCTTTCGGAGTTAACGTCCTATCGTCAGCCAATGGGTTTCATTGTCAAGATATTCACAAAGCGTCCACGACACGTCGTTTTCTTTTCACCTCATCTGCGTGCACCATCTGGAGAAATTTATATCACCATCTAACTGTCTTCTGGAGCCTCTTGTACAGCATATAAGCACCGAAACCCGTGAGTATTATATTATTTGTGGCCTGAATCAAGAGATTTTTAAGATGTTTAAAAACGTTTTCTGGGAGTCGGATTTCGGTCTCTCTGGTTTTCTTTGCAGAATTCAGATCCTCTCAATCCCAGTCGCTGCCCGACACGAAATTCTGAACCGCCGAGGTTTTTTAAAAACCAGAAGAAGACAAAATAGTGCTGCGCACTCTGCCTTTCTACGAGTCGGCAGGTTTGCTATATTTTTTTAATCAAAGTCAAAAAAGTTGTATTGATAGTGCGCTGCTCCATTGAGTAGTATAGAATAAGCAATGCTGGCAGCTACAGAGTCTAATTTCAAGCCCCAGAACTGCACCAGTGTCGCGAGTCTCTGGCTGCACCCTGACTCGAAGAAACACCATATGCGGCGGTCTGAGTAGGCTGAATTATTATGCAGCTTCACTCCAAGCCCGCGTCGCAGCCAGAATTGACACCATCGGTCGCTGGACATTCGCGCATGTCACGGTTAATGTAGCCGGAGCGGAATGTCAACACGGGAACATAATGTGCACCTCTCCAGCAAACGTGCATGCTCTGCACCGGCTTATTTTTACGATGTAGTACTGGGTGTAACGGACTCCCATAATCACGGTTCCTTATTCGCGGTTGCGCTCGAGATCAATTCTCTATTCAATCACTACTTATATTTAGTGACCTGGGCCTTGATACGGGCAAAGTGTATCAAAGGCTGGGGCATTGGCATTTTCCATGAAGTCTCCAAGGCTCCCAGTGTCCCACTATAAAATCTAGCTATAAGACTTTATTCCCGGTCTACTGTTCTCTCACATTACATAAATTGGCCTCGTTTGAGCCGTGTTTTGAAATTATTCTAAATCTTATGTTTCTCCCACTCTCTATCGGCTTTGTGGACTGCAGGATATCATTGCGTTTTGAAAATTTCTGATGCGCCTACTGAAAAAGAAAACCAAGATATGCGGGAGATTTTTACATTTCATCCTCTTGGCTGGAAAGCATGCAGGAAAAAAACAATTATAACATGAACCTGGTTTGAGGCTGTTCATAGATCTGATTTTTATCAAAATCCAATGTCCCCGAAGAGTCACACAGGTATAATTTAGCGGATTTCGTCTTACTCTAAGAAATGCGGAAACCGCCGGCATGCGGTGTCAGGATCATGCGGATCAAGAATGGGATCATATATCAGCCCGGGTGCAGTACCTATAGGCTATCGATAGGTAACCACAGTGATGGACTATGAGCCTTTACTCTTTGAGCGCCCCTACTGATCCCTGACCACCACCTCGAATCCTCGATGGCGGGCCGACGACTTTGCCGGCCTGGCTTCGGCCTCCCAGTCAACTTCAAGCCCAACTCCGGCCAATACAAAGCAGGGCTCATGTATCCCAACGCCGTCCTCGGTTGGTGCCCTGACTCGATGACGGTTCGCGAGCGGAACATGCTCGAATTGATGAACCGCCTCACGGACAAGACCGAATGGGAGCGCAAGATATTCGACGAGCGCATCGTGGAAAAGTGGCGTACGGAAGCGGTTGCGGACCCCCCACAGCTTACGTCGTGGACGCGACATACGTTCACCAATAAACAAGGTTTCACCACCAAGATGTTTGATTTCGTCAGTCCTGTCCACCCGCACCGTTTGTCTCCATACCGATCCTGCCGCAGTGCGTCGCAGAGCTCCGGGACAAAGCAGAGCTGTACAAAAAGAGCAAGGTTGTACGCGTCCTTGACACCGCGGCTTGCGTAGTCAAGTCGGATATTGCTATCTCTGGGGAATTCGGGAAGGAAATCAGCAAGGCGGTAACGGAGCTCCTCGAGGATGTCCCGGACCACCTAAAAGACTGGCATCCGGGCTCCAATCAACAGGTCCTGGACCTCGTCCATCCGTCCCTCTTTCCCCTGGTCTACGGCCGCACGCGTATCCTGCCTGATTCTACTATCGGCGTCGACGACTGCCTCGCGGATCCTCGCGCAGGCGAAGTCGTCTTGGTGCCTCCTGCCAGCGAAGGAGAGGAGAACGAGTACATACAACTCATGTACCCCTCTAAGCTCTGGTCGACGAAGTTCCAATGGCTCCCGTGCGATGTCGGGTTTTCCGCGGGTGGTGGGGTCAAGGTCGCCAGCTATGTCAATAACCTGCATCCCGTTAAACACAGGACGCTGTACCCGCTTCTCGAACAGGTCATGAGCGCTGCTGTTCCGCTCTGGGACGAAGTACTAGGGTTCGTCGGGTCGGATCCAGACATAAAGAATTACAGGCGGATGCCAGTCGACCAGGCGAACTACGAGTACGATAAAAATGTACGCGAACCTGGGGATGCGGAGGACGATTGGACCCCTGCACAGTATGCGGAAGAGATGGACGTGAATCGCACTCTCATTCTGCCTGATTCGCCTGCATACAGCGAGGACGATAAAAAGCTTAGCGCGACATCCCACCAGGACCATCTGCGGCGGCTGTTCGAAACCGAGGGACTGCAGGTCATCGTCAAACTCGCGAACGTTATGCTCACGCCGGAGAAGCCGGAATACCCTGGCAGCTCGTGGCATGTCGAGGGCCAGCTGAACGAGCGGATCTGCGCGTCGGCGATCTACTACTACAACAGCGAGAACGTGACGGACAGCTACCTCGCGTTCCGGCAAAAGGTCGACACGTATGGGCCCGAAGACAATGCTGAGGGGCAGGTGCATACACTCGCTTGGTACCTCCCGCAGCAGCGCTGACCGTCGAATAATATACCTGACAGGATGACTTTGGCGGCCTCGAATTCCTCTTCGACCTCACGGCGTCCACCTCCGCGGTCCAGGATATCGGACGCGTCAAGACACCGGCGGGGCGCCTCATCGCCTTTCCAAACGTCATGCAGCACCGTGTGACCCCTTTCGCGCTGCAGGACCGCACGAAGCCCGGGCACCGCAAAATCATCGCCTTGTTCCTCGTCGATCCGCACACGCGCATCATTTCGACTGCGAACGTGCCGCCGCAGAGGAGGGATTGGTGGGCCGACGTACGAGAAGGGGACCGGGACTTCGTGGAGGGGCAAGATTGGCCGATTGGATTCGAGGAGGCGAACGAATTGAGGGAGGAGCTGATGGAGGAGCGAAGGGCGTACGCCCCAGCAGTGGAGGATGCGATCTCCGGCGATGAATTCAATTTCTGCGAACATTGATTCTCTCTCGACTTATAATCAATTCTCTCATCATTTTGAACTTTGAAAACTTTTATGTGACGTGTCCGAAGAGAGGTATGCACCACCATCTTGTCATACATGATCACTGGCTAACTTAAGTCGGCGAATTTCTACCAATACAATTAAAAAGGGTTTATTATATATATTCAGGGTAGCGAGCGACTCAAGACGATGTAAAAGAAGACCACAAAACAGAAAGTAAAACCCCCCAAAAATTGAAAAATCCTCGTGTCCATACGATTCTGCATTCCTCGCTCAAATAAACGCATGCCGCTCTGCCGACGCACTCCTGTGGCGCTCGACATCCTTCAAAACATAGTGATCAGGGCTCGCAGTGAGCCGCGTGGAGCCGAGCAGGCGCCCCGGATGCGCGAAGTTGAGGACAAACATGGCGATGGTGATCATGCCGCCGTCAAGCACGTTGAAGTAGACCTCTGTGCGGAGGATGCGGCCGTCCCAGCCCTGCGCGAGCTCGACGATGCGGTAGATGGAGCTGCCCATGCGCATTCAAGTCAGTTGGCAAGACGAGTATGTGTTAGTGAACACGAAGCGTAAGCTTACCGGATGGTGAGGACGAGCGTGGAAAGCGCGAGGCCCGCGATCATGGTGTTCGCCTTGGCGTCGAGGGTGGTCCCGCGGCCGCCCCGTGCGGGGTTTATGGGTCTGTCTTCGCGGTGGTGTTTGATGAGGTCGACTGCCAGAGAGATGTACACAAGGATTGCGACTGATGGAGGTGTGAATAGAGTCCGGAAACTCAGAATATTGGGCAATCGTACCGAATTGAAAGAGCAGGCCAGCGAGCATGATGTGGGAGCCCTGGCAAATCGCGTGAGTACGGAATACAGCTGCAGTGAATATCGAGTCGGCACGCACGAGGGTAGCGCTGGTAGAGTCGGTAGCGCTAGCCGCAATCCCTCCGCCGGCGCCTTGGATACCGAGGGCGACGAAGTCCTGTGGGGCCGAGGTCAGTAATCAGGTGGATCATGGGCACTCAGGGACTGACGCTGGCGACGAAAACAACGGTATCTAGAGCCAGTTACTAGGTGCGCAGACATGCGGATGGAAGGGAACTTACACATAGTGGGCGACAGGCGCGCATAGCACGCTCCGAGGCGGCTCACGAGCCACGACAGAAGAATGAAGTTGGCAGCGACGAGGGGCGTGGGGGAGAATCGTGCAGGTGATCCTGGCAGACATGCACTCGTTATCCACTGGCAAAGGGACATGTGGGGTGGGGACGCACTGCATCATGAAGGGGTCATCCAGGGTGGGCGAGATGGAAGACCACAGGCGGCCGCTCCAGCCCGCGATCTGCGAGGGCCTCACTTTAGCTGGAGGTGCGTGAGAGGGGGGTTTATACGATACCTCGCCCATGCCGCATAGACACACCGTGGGGAATAGCCACCACATTCGATAGTAGGTGGCTTGTCCGATGTGGAGGACTGTAAGGCGGTAAGGGGGATGGTGAGGGAAGGTTGTTTTGGACGGGTCACTTGTGCTGATGCTGAATAGAACGACGAATATAATTGCGACGAATTGGGTAGGCACGTATCCGTATTTGCTCTGGTCGTCGACCGACACCTCGTCGGCTCGCGAAGTGAGGACTGGGAGTTCGTCAGATGTGCCGAGTAGAGCGAACGTGCGGCACTCACAGGTCGATATGAGAGACATTGCTGTGGAAGAACTGGTGGGGGAAACAGTGGATGAGGAAAACAGTGGATGAGGACTACTCTTCTTATGAGCTGGCAGCCGATACCGTTATGATGGTTCAAAAAAAAAAGTACAATATTCGGAGGCGGTGCAAGGCTTGAGAGGGTGCGCAGTTGAAGTGCCCGCAGCCTGATTAGTGCAGCCAACCACGTGAAGAAAGAACAGAAATTTAGCTCACCAGGAACTCTCAGAACGGCAACCCGATATCCGTAGCTAGAAACCGGGTGTCCGTCTCAGCCAAAATCCCATAGATTGTGTGTGAGAGCAGTACGTTGATCACGCCAGGAGAATATGAGAAAGTTATTCATTCCGGCGCGTCCCGGGGAGGTGAAGTTTGGCACCGCAGTATGCAGGCGCAGCCGCAGCATGTAGGCGCAAAATTTTCTTTAAGCCAACCGAAATGCATTACTTCAGGATTTTCGGGATGCTAACGGCGAAATTAAACCGCTTGTATCCAGTGATTCGTGGCTCATAGTACAGCGCCGTTTAAGGTATCATTCTTGCGTGGAGGGGCTCTTGAGGATCAACCGACACCAAAAGAGCGACGTGAGACTCTCGCGCGGTGGTCAAATCGGCCCCGCAGCACCCCTGGCACACCCAAAGAAGAGGGAAACCCCAATTCCAACGCAGGCAGTGCAGAGGACGAAGATTTTTTTATAGCCAAAATACGGCAGTTCGCGATTCCGAGAGCAGCGTATATTTTGCCGTGATCGCGAGAAAATGGGGATTCGCCCGTGAGTAAGCTAGAATCATTGTCCTCTGGGAGACCAATTTCGGCCTGTCAAAACAGATCCCTAGGCAGCGCAGTGGCAGAGTTCTCCGAAATAACTCCGATATGGATAGCTGGAGAGGAAGATCCAGCCATACGATTCAGGATCCAAGAAAATGAAAGGCGCCTCCAGACCGATTTGTTTGGAGTACTATTGTTTTTTTTTTCTTTCTTTGGCGCGAGGCTTGCACCCTTGAAATTCAGAGAAATGCTCTGCAACGAGCAGGTGGCTAGTGCGCAGTCGTGCGCTTGGCGTTACAGTATTGGTTGGCAGACGTCGTGTACAGATACAGCGCCCATGTCGAGTTTGGCAGAGTAGGATCGCCCGAGTCGGTGGCTGCGAGGAAGCCCGAAATGATCCGACATGATCCATGTCTCGTCGGGCCGGGATCGCCGGACTGGCGGCGGTAACTTCAATTTTTTCTTTCTGATGGACCCTGCCGTCCATCAACTCGGAATATTTTTTTCATAAATGGCCACACAAAACCCGCAGAGGAACTTTATTCCCGATTCCATACTTATGATGGACAAGACGAAGTATGAATTCAAACTCTCATTCTAATTTATAGTACGCTATATGAGATTATTTAGAGAGTAGCTCATTGTTTCCTCGACCCAACAACCGTGGTCGAATATGGGACAAATTGGACATGGCGCCTTCCTAGACCTCTTAATAAAATCCAATAAATGTTGGACTGTAATTTAGGCGGCGCCTAAATTACATCCGACGGACCGAGATCCGATCCTTCTCTTTGCTTCTTCCGTCGACGTCCGTTTCTGCCACTCATGCCTCTGACCGCCTCTCGCGACGCCCGGCCCCAAAAGCGTCGGAGACTCGCTGACAACACCTCGTTGCAGCCAATCATCACCGTCACCGAACCCATGGCCAGTCCCACAAAACAGAGCAAAAACATGGCCGCAATCTGCACCTCGTGCCAACGCGCCATAACCGCGTTGGCGGGCGTCCTGCTCTGTGCACGGTGCGTGACGCGTCCTGTTCAACTTGGAATACTCAGTCACTCACTTTCTGATAATAAATATAGGTGTGCCTCTCCGACATGCGCGATTTGCTCCCGCACATGCACAGCGAGCATGCCGTCACCGCCGCCCACCCCGCATCTAACGTGGTCGCCTACCCCCACGCCCTCGCCCTCGCTCTCTCCGCGGCGCACCGTCCTCGCGCTCAACTCCGCCAACACGAACTCGGTGCTGGCTGCGGCACACACGGCACCGACGGCAGCGAAGCGGAAAAAGCACAAAGACGACGAAGAGGCGGCGCCGGATGACGAGGCGGATTACGGGTGTGGATCTGGGTGTGGGCGCAGCGTCTGTCGCGAGTGCTGCTTCGAGAACCTGCAAGAGTGCGTTCAAGGCTTTATCCTTTAGCGACTCGTGCTCACCTTGTTTTTTTATTTCAGGAGCACAACGACGTGCTATGATTGCCATGGCCGTTGATTGCATGAGGACGGACGTAAAATGGCTTTTCTCCGGCTCATTTCTTTTTATCTGAACGCTCTAAATGCTGTACAATTGCTCTCAACACCCCCGTATACTTACATACCTACGCACCTCATTCAATTTATTTCACTCACACCACCGCGAGATTATTTAGGATATCAACCAAAAGCACCGCGGATGCCTGCAGGCTCGTCGTGTCCGCTCAGTTATGTCCGTAATCATCGGAGTTTGGTAACGTGCTTCTAGTGTCTCCACCGCGACATGTTTTCCCGTTGTACCTGCCCAGACGCGTAAAGATACCTTTGGAATGGATCCTCCACCGGAAATTTGGCAAACTCCGCCAACTGTCCGCCGTTACAAGACACTATTCCTGCTGTCGTCCGGCTCCCAGTGGGCACTAAGGCGGCCTCGCGAAATCCATTGCGGGTAGGTAGGTGGAATTGCAGTACCGGTCTCGCTCAGGAATGCCAGTCCTAGGATACTGGTGGTCCCTCCTCAAACTCGTTCACAGGATATTGACTAAATTGAGCTTGTGCCTGCACTGGCTTTCCTTCAACTATTGCAAAATCGGCCCCTTCACTTAAAAAAACTAGAAAACGCTTTGCTCATTGACTTGGGATACTGTCAGAACACAATTAGTGGCAAACGACTATTACTATTATTATTCGAGTGCTCGGAGTTTTTACGACGCAGGGCGCGACTTGCGCTCGTTGAAAACAATCCGGTCAGTTTCCGGTGTCGAGCCCCGTTCTGTCGCCGAAACAGTCTCCGCACCTGCACCTGGGCCCTCGTCAGCGTCCTGTCTTCCGGTCGCGCACAGGAGTGTAGACGTCAACTTACCCATCCCGGCTACCGACGCACGTCGCATGGTAATCACCCGCGCACTGGCGCATACCGTTGATCAAGCCCTCGTTCGCGTCGTACGACCGAGCGAGTCCTGAGCCTTGAACTTGGTCTGCTCCCCGTCGGGCAGATGGCTCGGGCGGCACCGGCCCTCCACGTAGACGCAGCAGGTGCCGTAGCATCGATATCCCTGAGAAATAATGGTGAGTTCTCCTGTCAGCGCGCGCAAAGTGGCGACGTACGACAGTAAGCCCAAGGCCCGTGAAGAATACGTCTCCAGAGAGGAAGCAAGTGCCATTTCCCGTATAGTCAGTTGATCAGCGCGGGCTACTCTGCACGGTTTGTAGCTAACAAACCGGAGTTGGCGTTATACAGTGAGTTCTAGTTGTCCAGAAGACGCCGACAGTCCCTCAGCGACGCGTCTTGGGTCGTGCACCGAGTTTCTCAGCGCTAGCAAATGTGGACCAAAGAAAAGCCATGGCGAAAATGGGGGAGATAAACATTAGTCGTGGAGTGTCGAAGTTCTGAGTTTTGATGAAACACTATTGCAATGCTGACCTTCATACGGGGCCGTACGTTGGCGAAGTTTTAATGCTTCAAAACTCCTCACTCCTATAATATATTCGGACAGGACCCCATGCTCCGGAGTCCAGGGTTTTCATATTCGTATTAATTCTACCTGAAGTCTACGCAGAGTCTCTACGTAGAATTGGTCCCAGCAGATCCATACTAATATCGTGCCCTATGGGTCTGAATCCTCCCTGTGGTCCTGAATTTGAATTTTATCTTTTTCAAAAATTAAGCAATCTCTTCGGTGTTTTTCGGAAAGGGTATCGACACATCCTCTTCTGCTCTCTGTAAATTTACAAATGGATTGGGGTCGAGGAAGTGAACGAACCTTCATCGAAGAAATTTGATCCCGAAATGTCTCGGAGTGATGGTTTGATCCCATTTCTTCACTTTGCGCCGTCTCCTACACCCGCCCGTGCCCCCCAATCACTTCATTATTTAACGAGAATATGTACCGGTATCCATCCCGAAAGAAACCGAAGCAATTAAAGCTCTAGAAAAAAACATGAAAAATGAAATTCAGCTAGACAGGGAGGATTCAGACCCATAGGGCACGATAAGTAGTAGCTCTCAGAGTGTTCGAGAGAGTTCCGAGTTGATGCCGGACTAAGGACTTGGTTCCAAATACGGAACCAAGGTTGATGCAAAGAGTCCTCTCAGTTCAGCAGCCAATCAGGTACGTCCAATTATTGCTGAAGTGTTCAATCATCTCGGAACTACTTGGAATATTGGAAGACGAGCATTGCTACCTACCTACCTACCTACCTACCTACCCTGGAACACATGACAGCGAAGACTCGTTCGCTACCAAATTTCCGGCTGAAGCTCAAGTCAAACTACCAGCAAAGAAAAAACTAGTAGTGGTGATCATGAAATTAATAATTATCGGGGGGTTAGCTGGGTTCTATGCAAGCGGAAAAAAAATGTAGGTCTGATCAAATCCTGGACCGCAGGCCTGGGGGAAAAAAACAGACAGTGTCACAGTGGCCATTTTACATCCAAAAGGCCTGTTCAAAAGTCCTGACAAAATCCCGCCAGCTCACCTCTTGGAGCGAAAGTTTCGGAGCAGCCGAACCTGATCTGCGGGAAGGCATACCATGACATGGCCACACACAACGTCGAGGACGGGACGGGTGGGCTTGATGCCTCGATCCATCTGCCTTGAGCATGTCGACGGCGCTCTATGCAGCTTCCGCACGGGCGATCCCGCCTCGCTGCATCACGGACGGAAAGGCCAAGCGACACCAAATAGACTTTGTGCGGACTCCACTTTCACTCGAGATGCTCCTTCACGAGCTTCGACAACGTCTATTGGATCTGAATGCCACCATATCTCACCATGAATCCATCCTCCAGGAGCTCAAACAGCAAAGATCCGCCATCCTATCTGAACTCAATCTCGTCGTCTATCCCGTCCTCACACTTCCTCCCGAAATCACCGCTGAAATCTTCAAGTGGTGTATTGACACAGGAAAGCGTCTGCTTCCGTCCTTAGCACCTTCGCTGCTCACCCAAATCTGCCGTGACTGGAGGGCCTTGGCTCTCTCCACCCCTGCACTTTGGGACACGATCACCGAGATCGAAGGTCACGATCCTCTGCAAGTGGAGAGGCTTGTTACCACGTGGTTCAGCCGCGCTGATACTCGTCCTCTGTCGCTTGGATTTCTTAACTCCCAGAATCCCGAATCGGTTCCCTTAGAGTCCATCATCCGTCGGTACGCATCGCAATTGCAATCCCTCGATATGATGACCAACTCCGGTGTTTTCTCCGACTTCAACGCCATACAATCCTTCCCGCTTCTCCGCGACCTCACGCTTTGTTGTCTAGGTGGCTATGAACCTGATGGAGGCCAGATCCAGCTTTTCGACAGTGCTCCTTCCCTACGCCACCTTTCCCTCGACAGTGTGCCACCGTGGGCGGTGGCCATGCCATGGGCGCAACTGACGAAGATGACTATATCCTTGACATCACTTCACGACTGCCTGAATGTCCTGCGATGGGCGACCTCGCTTCACGAGTTCCGCCGCCGAGGCCCCCCCCGAGGACGAAGAAGACGACATGCTTCCTCTGGAGCCCGTGCACCATTCCTCCTTGAATTCCCTCGGCATTTCCATCTTCGGCGGGGATGAGGACATTTTACAGTTCCTCGTTCTTCCGGGGTTACAGAAGGTCGAATTGGGAAGGCGCTATATAAGATGGGAGAGCTCCCTTGACGCCGAGATCGTCCCGTTTTTGTCGCGAATATCCGGCACATTGCGTACATTCAACGTCGGCATGTCCCCCACAGTCCCCGTTCATTGGTTCTACCCCTTGACACACCTCACGACACTGGAGCTGGTCCGTTCCATGGGTTTGCCATTCACAACCGATGTGATTCGTGCCTTGGATCATCGCACTACACCTGATTTTCTGCCAAAGCTCCAGGCCTTCGTCTTCCTGGATTGTGGGTCGGACCAGGTAGACAACGAGCTGCTGTATGCGCTCACTTCTAGATGCGATGCGAGGGACGCAGCACACGCCAAACTCGAGTCCTTCAGCCTCATCTGGCCAACATACGAATCTGGAGTCCCTGTTGTGCGTCTTCCTCTTGTGAATGTCCTTCCTCTCCGGGCACTGGCGGCACGAGGGATGCACATCCACATTGGGATGCGGGGACAGAACAGTTTTTACTGACCCGGTCTTGCGGCAGGTTATCTTGATCAATCACTATTCGCTATTTTCTGACATTCTCCGTCATCCATAGATCCTCCCCTCAACAAATTCATATGAGCGAAACAACACCACCAGCTTTCTAGATCAATACAAGCGCTAATGATACTTTTCTTACAATTTTGGCACAACATGTAAAATTTCGGCATAGATCTGCTGGAACCGTTTTCATCTTTCTTGTGGATATCTTATATATTTGCTGCCTCACGCACACGCCAATTTGTCGTCTTGGCCCACCAACATCACTTTCAACCATTTCGGCAGGATAAAAGCTACTATGGCCCCAAATTGGATATGAACGTGTCGGGTGCCTCATCAATACCTCCTGTGAACACTTGGCACTGGGTGACTGGTATTGATTTCCTTGCTTTTGAGTTGGTTTTGAGAGTCGAGACATAACTTTCTGGATCGATAAAGGTGCGTACGTGCACGCGAATTAGCTTTTTGACCATGGGCGTGGGCTTTTAGTGGATTCTCGTTGATGTCGTACATACATATACAATTCCTGTTCAAGTTCGTCTAATCAAGTCGCTCGGGACGTTCAAAAACAAATCGACGCCACCTCCTTGAACTCAATATGTGGCGGCAACGCAACATCAAGCGATCCTTCAGTCTTATCCAAGCAGCCGGCTGAAAGTTCCCATCGGCTGTAACAAACTGCGACTATTACCCTACGGCGCGCAATCTGACTTTGATTAATTGAGAACCTGCGCCCATGTTGGAGGTGACTCGTACTTGCCCTTCTCCCTTTTTTTCTCAAATTTATTTATTTATCTACAGACCACCAACGACCTCCTAAGGCACAAAGATGGCCGATATATATTGCTTTTCAATGTACTAGGTCCGACAAGCTCAGGAACGCCGTCTTGAATAACTACCTCCTCAATATATCCGGGGAGCCCCGTAACTGACTTCCTGCACACAGGAACATTATAATCGATGGCCAGAGGATATGGTAAATTCAGAAACACAGCAGTGAGTTGGACAGTCATTTTACGACGGGAAAACAATCTTACCAGACGTTCGCCACTTTCTCGGCATGGAGGAAGAAATTGAAGCGACAGCTAGTCTCGAACAGCGTGGAAAATCACACATTTCCTCTCATCTCTCTCCAATTGGAAGATGGTCTGAAGTTCATCTCCTTCGCTCTGGACACAACACGAGGTATGCTGCAGGCGGTGCAGAGGGAATTAGAAATTGGGCAAGTTCCAAGAAAAGTCAGGGCCGTGGGATATGTATCCTTGAAGAGATTTACCACTTGGGGCTTCGCTTCGAACCTGTTAATTGAACACGTTCAACGGTTCAATTAAACAAACGAGGTACGAAATATAATTGTCGAGGCATAGAGACTATACCTATGGCTCAATAAATGGGGAAATTAATTTCCGTTCGTCCTCGTCGTGAGGATACTTACCTCGAGGCTTCGTACTGAGAGGTGTGTTCCCCTCATTTCGGTCGGTCGCAATCCTATAAGTACCGTGGGAACCTCGTGTGATCGCCATTTTTTCTATTGAAATTGGATCCGATCGTTCACTTCCGCCTTCTTGTGTACCTCTTTCAGTGGTTCACTTCTGCGTCCGTCGACTTTATTAACTATCTTTCGCACAGGGCAAGCACAAGGATTCTGTCAGGATCGCCAAGGAAACCAACTGCGCGCGATGACCTCATGCTGATGATCTCAACCTTTTGTGTGTGTGTAAACGGGCAACGCGTTCCCAGCCTTTCTTTGTTCTCGACAGCTTCTTTCTTTATTTCTCCACCATGGCAAGGCCCAGGGCCCGCTACTTTGACGACGACACGGAGATCCGCGCCTCGGTATTCGATGTCTTTCTCGAGCTCGGCGCCTTGGACGCGAACAGTCGGGTCGCGGACTGGATGTTTGCCGACCCTGGCTCTCAAGTTCCTAGTATCGATTATGATGACCCCAGATCGCCTGTGGCCGACCCCAGAGCGGGAGAGCAGACGCCGACGAAGGACATGAAGAACGAGGCGGAGTCGTCACGGCCGCGACAGAAACCGCCGCCTTCATCCAAATCCTTCGCCCAAAAATTCTCGCCAGCGCGTATCACGACGTGGGCCAAAGCCACCCCGCCTGCCACGCCGCCCAAACGGTCGCCGCTGGAAAGATCACCCAGCGGTGACGGGTACGAAACCGACGAGGGCTACGCCTCGGCCACCTCGCCGGGCTCTCTAAAAAAGAAGTCCAAATCCAAAGCGCGTTCTGTCTTCAGCATCCCCTCCGCGAAGTCCAGCCCCACGCCGCCGCCGAAGCCGCTGCCCCCCATCCGCGAGATGCTGCAGCGTGCAGAATCGGCCTCCACGGTCACCTCCACGACCACGACATCCTCTACCCCGTCCACGAAGCCCCTGCCGCCCATCCGCGAGAAGCTGCAGCGCACGGAGTCGTCCTCGTCCGTATCCAAGGCCAGGGCGCTCTTCCGCAAGCCCAAGCAGGCCGCGGCCTCCGATGCGCCACAGCAGGCCACTGGCGACGACCTCGAGCAGTGGCTCGAGGTCGGCCGTCTGACGCCGCGCGTCTTCAACCCCTCCGCGCTCAACGGCGTGCCCCTCGCCCCGCCCAGCAGCTTCCGGTCAGCAGCGGACCCATCCGGTGCCGAGACCTCCTCGCGCCGCCAGAGTCTCACGCAAAGCCTCACGCTCCCCCTCCCCCGCAATCTCATCCGCACGCTCAGCATGACGAAGCGCCGCCCGCCGTCGCTCGCGCTCAAGAACCCCCCGCCCGAGCCCGAGCGCCCGCGCTACGCGTCGTCCCTCCCGCCGTCCCCCTTCATCCTCGTCACCGAAGACGGCGACGGCGGCGGCGGCGGCAACTCCGCGGGCCCCACCACGCCCTTCGCGTTCCTCACGCCCACGCCGCTACGGTCGCGCTTCTCCGACGTCACCGCACTCATGGCGGCAGGGCCCGTGTACCCGCTATCCATCCGGCGCAGCATGGTGCTAGACAACAGCGTGGACCAGTACGTGCGGCCGCGCAGCAGCTCCTGCACCTCTCTGCAGGACGCACTCGCCGCAAGCCTCCTGTCCCCGTACGACCTGTACAACCGGCCCATCCCCGCCATCCAGCGCGGGCGCGATGCCCCGTTCCCCATGCGCCCCGTCCTGCCGTACCCGCTGTCTGAGAACGGGGTCGCGATGACGCGTGAGGCGACGATCCAGCGCTATCGCGAGTTTTCGCGATATTTGGACGGCGTGGGGACGACGCACACGCAGCCGACTCAGGGGTGTTATCATGACGATTACGACTGCTGATGAGATGAGCGCAGATGAATTAATTGGGAATAAATCTAGAAGTGGCGTTCGCTACATATATGTACTCTAATCCTGGTGCTGTATCTTTGGGGCGGCTTGAAGCTGAATATAAACGAATGGCTCATAATTGTTATCATCTGTTTATGTCAGCCGGCTCGGCCGACTCGGCCATCTCACAAGTTACATCTCTAACGCGAACCCCGAACAACTAGCGCTGGCTAATCCTAGAATCTTGACGAGTCGAATCTCTGACTTACTCGTAGACTCCGCTGGTCGGAATATTCATTTTACTGAGAATTCTGACGAGAAACTTGGATCTGCGACCTGGAACTGGTATTCGCATTAGGGTCCAAAGAGCATTGTACAACGCTACGTGGTCCCTGCGGCGCAATTCATGATAGTTGACAGCCATGGGAATGGGCTGGACAGTATCTACATGCAGTTGACACCGTATTTTCACAACAAGTCCACACACGTTCGGTCTTCTGCGGCGAAGAATAACAACGCTAACGCAAAATGGCAATACCAAGGAGAAGAATTCTCATAATTCATACATTGACTCCGCAGCGCATTCCGCTTGAGCTCCCTGGAGATGATGGCGATCGGCGTTCGTGGGCGGCTGCAGCCTTGGATCTTCAAGTTCTTCGGCGGCAGCGGCTCGTCTCGTCTCGTACGCGAGAATGAGTGACCATCTCTTCCGTTACCGGCTGTAGAGTGTCTGGAGAACGTGCTATTCGACCTCAGGAATCGCCTCCCGATGATTACCTCGCTTCCATGGCGGCTTTGCTCTGCATACGGATGTTTCGTTCACGAGCAACATCCGATTCACAATGACATGAGAGGGGTGTTCTGGCCGCGCTCCACGCTTTCTTGGCACCTGAGAAGTACTATGGGAATTTATGTTTACTTATTCTATGAATTTAGATTGACTGACCGCCGCAAAATTGGATTTCCTCCTACTATCACTGGCTCTGGGCTCTATATTTCTGTGGGAACAGTGTGGAATTCTTCTAGTATTCGCTGCTTACTGTCCTGCAGTGCAGTGTGCTTGGCTACACTGCATTACTGCAACATTTACACCCAAACATCAGCAAACATCGCGGGCTTGTCGGAGACCGGAAGAACGCCGTGTACTTACCCCGGCACACCGTACACGGCATTCTTTCCGTACTAAGCGGGGGTAGGTACACGACGTTCTTCACGTTGGGCCCACAATACGCAGTTCCCCGAATCTCCGGCGGCTAATGTGAACGGAAAGCCAAGAGAAACCGTATCTCTGACTTGCACTACTTTATTACTTTATGTGCCATTGTACTGATCAAGTTCTTCTTCAAAATAAGCAAGATCAATCGTGAATCAATGAGACTCAGAGCATGCAAGGTTCAACGCATCACGTGGTTTCAGTTCAGTTCAAGTTCGACTGCAGTCAGCTTCAAGTTAATTTTGCCATATGTGCACCGGAATACGATCAAGAGACATGGCTGAAGTTACGGGTGAGACACGGTTCAGTATTGCGACTCCGATTGCAAGTCGTTACTAATTCCTCACAAGTCAACCGGCCTTAAGAAAATACGCCGAACGGAGCGACCTTCTATTCGTAGACTCGCAACACCGTTAATACAAGTGATTATAATCCCGATCCTGTCGAAACTGATGTAATTATTCCAGATCTATCCTTTCCGGCGATATCGCCAATACAAATCGGGGAGTTGCGGGCGGTACTCCAATTCTGTTTCTTTCCCTCACACTTCCTCAAAATGAGCACAACCACTAGTTTTGATTATGTTGTCGTTGGAGGAGGAACTGCCGGCTTGGTTGTTGCGACGCGTCTGGTCGAGGATCCATCCGTCAACGTTTGTGTTCTAGAGGCCGGCGAAGATGTTACAGCGCAGTTGGATTGCTTAGTCCCCGGTATGTATACACATCACGATAAAGTGAATATCACAGCCAAATGGCTACAGGTTTCTGTTTAAAGAACATAGGTAATCCGGCAGTCGACTGGGGTCATGTGTCGGCGCCCCAGGTGAATGCAAACGGGAAAGTATTTTATTTGCCTAGGTGAGCCAACAAAATTTGAACTTGCCGTGTCCTCGTGTAACAATGTATGCAGGGGGAAGGGACTCGGCGGGTCTAGCATAGTGCGCGTCTTATTATTTTGGAGATATATACTGAGCAAGGCCAGCTAAATTTGATGACCCTCGGAAGGTGAAGGGTTTTCGCTCATATTCGTTCGCCTCTGAAATTGTTGTAGGGGCCATGCTTTGGAGTACGATGGTCCGTCATCTGCACTCACCGAATCCACATGAAGCCAATTTGGATCATTTTAGCGTTCGAAACTCTCGGATCGCCTGGATGGAACTGGGAGAGTTTACGCAAATATTTTAACAAGGTATTCGCGGATATCACTAGGCCCTCAAAGTTGTCAAGCTGAGCCTTGTAGTCAGAAACGTTCAGCCCCAGTGCCGAAGAAATTTCAAAGTTCAACCTCAAAGTGAATTCAGATGCCCACGGAACGAATGGCCCCCTTCAACGGACCTTGCCGAGAGTCGTTCAGCCAGTGCACACACCGTTGATGGAAGCCATGGAGCTACTCGGAGTGCCACATAACCCCGACAGCGTAGGGTCCGATTATCTCCAGGGTCTCATTATTGAATATTACATGTCAGTTTTCCGGGAATAACACAGGAGTGTGGACCAGCAGTCATTCGATCGATTCGAGTGCAAAGCGTAGTTCCTCTGCATCGGTACCACCCATTCCATAAAAATATTCCTCCATTCATAAATGATCATATTTGCAGGCATACTACGAACCTAACAAGGCAAAGCCAAACCTCGTGGTTATCACCGGAGCTCAGGCAACTCGCATTCTCTTTAACTCTTCCTCTGACGCCGCAGGGAACATTGTCGCATCGGGTATTGAGTATCATAAAGATGGTCAGCTGCATCTGGTCTCCGCGAAATTAGAGGTGTTGGTTTGCGCAGGTGAGATGTTTTGCACATGCACCTGGACGAAGCTAAAAGACTTGCATAGGTAGCTTTAAAACCCCACAGCTGCTCGAGTTGTCAGGTTTGCCATTGTCGAGTCATCGTCTGCATAGACAGAACCTCATCCTTAATTAGGTATAGGTGATAAGAAAATTCTAAACGGCCAAGGAGTTCCTATGGTTTTGGAGCTACCAGGAGTCGGAAAAAATCTACGTGAATAAGTTTCTTATTATCTTGAGTCATTCCCATGTGAATTAATACTTTGTTGCAGAGGTCATTAATTCCCAAGCCACAATCGAAATATATTCATAAGCTCGTCAGGATCACTTTTGGTGCCCTTTCATAGCGGAAACGAACCCAGAGTATGAGTCTCTGGAGGCGATACAGGACCCTAAACGAGCGGCTACAGAATTGAGAGTTTAGTGGGTGGCTCTTTCATAAAGAGCTTGGCGTTTATCTGATATTATTAGTGAGGAAACTCAAGGCGGAATGCTATCAGGAACTACAAGCACCATCTATTCTTTCCCACTCCAAAAACATCTCGGCGAAGACACTGCTGGGATCCATCGCGAGGCTAGCTCTCTCGATGACGAATGGCATATTGAGAAAGGATGGTTGAAAGAGGACAAGGTCCCATTCATCGAGTATGTCCCGAAGATATCTACCTGTTGTTGCATTTTCTGATGCACTTTTGCAGAGTAGCCCTGTTTGCTGGATTGCTTCCCATGGTAGAGGCGACAGCGGAGGCGGGAAAAAGTTACTTCTCCTTGCTGTTGGGGCTCATGCACGCCTTCTCCAAGGGGACGGTCCATATTGCCTCCCCCGATCCGCTTTCTGCGCCGACAATTGACCACTGTATTCTGAATAACTCGGTTGATGTAGAAATGCTGCTGTGCGCCATCAAATTCGCCCGAAGACTAACGGCGTCGGACGCCATGAAGCGTGTTGGGGCGCGAGAAGTTGTTCCTGGTCCAGAGGTGAAAACGGACGAGGAAATCAGGGAGTTTATCCATAAGTCAATTGGCACGGTGTTCCATCCGATTGGGACGGCGAGTATGCTGCCCAGGGAGCAGGGCGGGGTTGTGGACCCTTCATTGAAAGTCTACGGGACTGCGAACCTTCGAGTGGTCGGTGCTATTAAATATACAGCTTTCCTGAAGCGCTAATTGGAAGTCTAGGTTGATGCTTCTATAATTCCGGTGAACATTTCGGCTCACATTCAAGCCACTGTGTATGCGGTTGCAGAAAAGGTGAGTTGGTGGATACAACTCGGTTGCATACAATGCTAAGAAGCGGCAGGCCGTCGATATTATTAAGCAAGAGCATTTGTGAATGCATAATTAGCTGGTATAATGGAATTCAGACCCTGTCACCAAGGTCAAGTCCGAATTTACTGGTCGACACCGCCGACGTTGTTGGAGAGCACAGAAGCTTGTTTAATCAAATATATACAGAGTTTTCCCCCTTGATCTTCGATTAGTGAAAGTGCCTAAATGATAATTAGGCGTTCGGCGCCACAGTACAGAGGCGAGATCCAACAAGGCAAGGTACCCGGTCCTGGGTCTATCCGGATTCCGGAAACAACAATCAACAAGCTTTTGATTGACTTTTGACGAACCAATTGGACCAACCTCATATAACTCGTCAAAGACTCGCCACCCTGCTCTTACCTGGTTCTACTATCTGCATAGTCCAGCCTGAGAGCTGGTCCAGACTCCAGAGCAAGCTCCAGGATGACTCGCACCTGGGATCCTGGCAAATTGGACGGTCACTTTGCGTTTCTGCGCACCACGTCCTTGGACAGAATGGAACGTGTGCTCGAAAAAGCCGAATACAAACCAAAGTGATGCTGTACGCGTGACCAGGTATTTTTCGTTTGTGCGCAGTCTTTGACGCTCGCAGCGAGTCTGGGCCTGTCGAACAGCGCGAGCTGTTGTGCTTCTTACATATTCTCGGTGCAACAGGCTCACGGCTATAATGGGACTGCGTGGAGCTTGTGACGAAGTTATGGCTGCGAGAGGAGATCCGAGCGCGAACACAAACCGAGCTACGCCGACGGCAACATAGGACATACAGTCACAGCCTAAGTTGATCAGCTTCTGGCACGCCAGCATCAGCCAACACTCATAATGCATACATTGATGCAAGAATTGAATACAGAGGCAACGCATGATGCCGATACAAAGAAGAAAGAAGGAACGGAACTCTGGCCACGACTCAACTGTTAAAATTGACAACTCCATTCAAACACGCCATCCTGGAACTTCAACTCGCATGGGCGAAGAAGACACGGACTTCTTATGCGCAGGTGCGGGCGCAAACACAGCAGGCATTGGCCTTGGAATCCGCATCACACTGCTGAGCCAGGCCGCGTATTGCGTGAAGTGCTATTCCTAGAAGGGAAACGTCCGAAGCACAGATATTATAGGAAAATAAATTGAATGAAAAAATTCAATGTGTCGTTGGGTCCAGCTCGTCTGGCCGGAAACGAAGCCGGGAGAGGAGGACCGTGCGTTTACTGGACCCGATATTCGAGATCTTGCATATCCTCTGCGTCACCTCATCAGTCCCCTCCATCGGGAATGGCTTGAAATAGCCCCACGCTTGCCCCGGCTGTCGTGAGGAGACGACATGGAACTGGGTCTCGAAAGACTGTTCCATGCGGCAGTGAGCTTCATGCGCATTAGGAAGTAAGTACACTCACTTCCTCCGGATTGTCGCTTCCATGATTCACCAATAGGGCGTGATCTCGCGCGTTCAATGTACCAACCACTAACAGTGCATGTCAGGAATTGCACTGTACGCCAGCAAGCCCAGACCCTTGCGTACCTAAGAAGAGCTCCTCCCTTAAGCATTCCGGATGATACGCCTCAACAATAGCCTGCACATTCGCTCGGAACCACTTCTTCATTACATCGAGGTGCTCGAAATATTGATGCTCGGCTTTCTCTGCAATCAGATGTGCGGTCTCACCAAGAGCCGAAATAGCGTAGGTGCGTTTGACGACGGGGGACGGCCCGGGTTTGAGTTTGTCGATAAATTTAATGCCCCTAGTTTGTAGACCCCGGTCCGACTGGTTGTGTTTCTGGATCACGGGTTTCTGGATCACGGCCGGGACAATAGAGAGTGCGGAAATTCCTGACATGCGACCATTGGACGATGCAGCTGGGTTGCGGCAGCTGAAGAGCGTCCGGAACGCGCCGGTGGGTTTTGCAAGGTAGCCAACTGCACCTAACTCCACGAGACTTGGTGTCCAGAGGGGTAAAGTCACTAATGAAATCAATGCCTCAGAGTTAAACAGGCGCGACGATTAAGAATTTGGTACTCACCACTGAGATGTTCGAATGCATGCGAGAGGGACATCCTGTAACGTATCTCAGTTGCGGCCTTCAGTGGATCAATTGGCCGGTCATCAGGCATGCTGGAGTCAGCGTAGGGATCGTTGCCGATTGAAAGACGGGCATTGTCTGTCGAGAGTGGGGTCGTGATTGCCGTTCCCCCAGACCAGAGAGCGCTCGCCGAAGAGCTACTTGATGCTATTTTTGCCAAGCCTCAGAGACAATCGGTTGAAATGGGAAGACACTCACAAGGCGGTTCTATTTGGATGTCGGTGCGTACTCGTTGAAAAGTCCCAATAATCACGGGAGGGCTGGTTGAAGGATCATTTTGTGTGGCTCTTTTAAGGGCCTCCAACGCGACCTCCACAAACTGCCTGTCCAGGAGTGCCACCTGCCGTGCCGGAATTCCATCCACGGGCCATGTCAACGTACGGATCCGAGGAGAGGGTGAAGAGGTGCCCGGCGACGCCGGCTGCTCATGCTGCTGCCGCTCTAGCTCTCGAAGCAGCGCCGTCATCAAGGTTGGCGCGGGCATATCTGGACTCGGGATCTGGAGTATGCGGGTGACTGTACGGTTGTCCGGCGCATTCAAGGCCGAGCGCAGGACATGCCGAAGGTCGTCGATATCGCGCGCCCGGTCGGCTTCGTTCTCGATCTGCTGTATGTGAAGAAGTTTATCGCTCAGACTCGATAGGTCGTCCTCGCCTTGGAGTGTCTCCGGACTGCCATCAGCAGGGAAGTTGGTCAGATGGAGATCCTCCGGATCTGTCTCATCAATTGGGAGGGGAGAGGGGGGATTCGTCTCATCTTGTGCAAAAAGTAGGGATACTTGTTGGGGAGTGACAAGTTGTTCCAGAATCCGCTTTGCAAAGGCCATCTGAGAATTCAAGGCATTATGTTGTTGGCGACACAAGAAAGAATGGAACGCGAACTTACGTTCCGAAGGTTTACACCCATGTGGAAGAGGGTTATGCAATCGTTGACCGATTCGTTGTGCCGGACGATGTCACGAAGTATATCATCCCTTTTGAGATATAGGTGTATAAAGGACCATTCCACCAGGTCCTGGAAAAATTTCTCGATATCCAAGAAACTCCTGGGAAGCACTCATGAACATTTACAGCATATTGAGATTGTAGCGGGACTTACTGTTCAAGTCTCTCTAAAGGCGCCTTCAGCTCATCAGCGACTGCATCCCCAGATCTTGCGACTTCCTCTTGAATAGAAATCAAGAGGCTCGCGCAGCGGTCGGTTAGGCGAAGGCATGCGGAGCGATTCGTCTGCAGCTGATACATAACACGGAAATGTCAAAAATCCAAGATGTACACACCCTTACCGCGCTGACGGCTTTCCATATGCTGTCCAGGATCTTTGCAGCTGGCGCGAGACCGGGAATGGGAACGACAGACAAGGCCTCTGCCGCAATTGGGAGAACGTTGTCGCCAGCAGCTTGTATGATTGAACCTAGTGCTTTGGTAACTTTCTACAGTCCGTGTAAACAATACGAATCTCGGCCTCAAGTGGTACACTCAACTCGACGAGTGCGATCTAAATCAACCTCGAATCTCGAAGGACTGCTGTTCCTCCGAGAGCCTCCTTGGCGGGGTCTAGCGTGCAGTCCCCAGGACGAGTGCCATGAGCTTGACAGTGAAGGGCTGGCATCAGCATCCGCCTTGAATGCAGGCTCGGAATTGGGTGTGGTTGGGGGAGACGAAACTCCTGAGAGGTTAGAGGGCCCTGGTCCAGGGGAGGATGCACGTCTGCTGGATGGATGCATGGCTGTTGGGATGTGGGAAGATTGCCAGGAATCGTCAATTCTTTGTCTTCGCCAGCGCTAATCAGCTCGGGCTGTTTATACCCCATCGGGGTTAATGAGGCTAGCAGTGAGGAGCGCCAAAGCACAGCAGAACTAGTACTCGAACTTCTGCTTGCGTGGCAGATCGAAGGAACAGCTTTCAGAGAGGGCCGACCGAATAAGGTTGTGATCAACATCATGATCGGGTTGTGAGTCAGAGAACTAGTACGGAGTAATTGTCGAACGCTCCACGTCACGTTCGTCCGAACGGCAAGTCCTTTATACACCGGTATAAGATTAAGATTGTGTTTGAATGCAGACAGGATGGAAAATAACTTACAGAACAGATTATTTAACAGGAAGTAAGTCGTCGACTTCAGTTCCACGTCGTTCTGAAATTCCAATTTTTCATTTCGATAAGTGCTTCCGCTCCCTCCAATAACAAAAGATCCAATCCGTCCTGACGGAGTGCATGCAGATCGGAAATCGTCGCGGAATCTGGTTTGAGAGCTTTCTGTATGTGCAGTGCGGCGGCCTTGAGTGTGCAATGCTCTACTGTCCACCGAGATTTCAATGGTTGCAGACTGGTACAACTCGGGACATTGCATTGGGCTGTTTCAAGCTTGTCCTGGCAGTCGCACAGGTGGCACCTGGAATAATTGTGTTAGCATGTTTAACAAACATAAAAGATGGCCGTAAACCACGTCCATTCCTAGACTCGTAACCAGTCTGTAAAACAACTGCCGAAAATATGTGGCAAGCACTTCGGTGTTTTACAGACTGGTACACCTCGGGAAAGGGGATCGAGCTGCCAACGGAGTTTGAAATTTTGGCAGGTGCCGTGATCGGCCGAAAAGCGAGCGATCAAAAACAATCAATTCTGCCCTAAAGTTGATGCCCTTTCCATCTCTTCCACATACAATTAAAAATATTCTGAGGAGGCAAATGTGTTTATTTCTAGCATATAAAAGTTCTTGATAATTCGAATTTGGTTTATGGGCAAAGTGCAAGAGAGAACAAGGGCCTCAGCAAAATTTCAATCTCCGCTGTCAGCCCGATGCACGATCCCGAGATGTACCAGTCTGTAAACAGCCGAAGTGCTTGCCACATTTTTTCGGTATTTTGTTTACGGACTGGTCACGAGTCTAGTCCATTCCCTTCTCACCCGGTTGGATTCTAGAGACGTTGGCAGTACAAATAATGGAGAGGATGCACAAGTTGAGCCTGCAGACAGGATTCCGAGGAAAGAGTTATTCATTTCTACGTAGGTCTGGTGAATTTTGGGCCGTGTGACAAACTAGCTAATGAAGCAATGAATTAAAAGGCGTTCTCAGAGTCAGGAAATGCAGGCAACAGTGATTTTATTCATTTAAGTAGCGCATCTCAATCCTTTTCACTTCTAGCGGAGGATTCCACTTGACACGAGAAGCGGAATTGGGGTTTTGCTTTCTGCTTCTTCGACTCCAGCAGTGTCACATTTTTTCGCTTTTTTTGACGGGTGCCCGCAGCCAGTCAGTCCTGCCAGCCCTGCGGTTGTTGCTTAGAGTGAATTTCAACTCTCTGTGAATTAATTATTCACCACTGTTTCGTGAGGTTCCCTCAAGTTTCCGTGGGGCATAGACTTCCGTGGCAGAGAGTCTTCAGAATGCAAATTTAATTTTACCTCCACCTCGCTAAAAACACACATAAAGCGCTAGGTGATTCTTCTTGACTAGACCGATAAACACTGAAGTTCTTGAATGCACGAATAAATCTTATACTATAATACAAAACGATTCCTAAAGAACTTTTCCATGATGTTCCAAATGCACACGGTCGCCCTTCCTCGGGCTCTTCCACACTTCTTCCCACCCAGATTTGGTTCAACAGTCTCGCTCACCAAGTTCCGACGCGCTCGGCACACAACCAAATCATCTGCCACAATCAACTTGGGCGGCACCCCGTTCAACTAAGGACACTCTCAATTTATTGTGCCATGATTAGCAAGCAGAAGCGTGAGCAACAGCCTGAGAAGGAAAAAAGCCGAGGGAGCTTAAATGGATTTCTCACCAAGTTCGAAGATACCAAGCGACCCGTATTCAATTTATTATGCCATCGGTCTACACTGCTTAACCACATCTAAGGGCCCAGGAAACAAAGCAGAAGGAGCCGACACCAGTTCAAAATATATTATTCCGTCAAAGAAGCTGGTGAAGCCATAACAGGTCCAACACACATGTCTCGCCAACTACAAAAAGCTCACGTTGAATGTGGCCAACTTAACTGGCTCATAGGCTCATCATGACATGGCCAGATCCTTCGACGGCAAATTGAGAGGATGAGAATAAAATAAGAAGCTGCTGGGTGTGATGCTGAACTTGGATGACGGGGAAAGCTATAACGAAGAGGGAGAGCTTGACCTAAAATCAAATCCTGAAATTAGTGATTTGATTCATTGAGTGGCGAGAAGCTCAAAGCAAAGTTGGTGTAGCTCAACCACATTTTCAGTTTTTCCATGGATTTAGCTGCTGTTGAGCTTTTAATTACTCCAAAGTGAGACCATGTTTTCTGCGAATTTATTCGCGGGCACATTCTAGTATAATATAATAAATTTGAAACAAGTGAATCTCCACCGGGCCCCGGCCGTTTCAATTTGGGACCGCGGGCCGGCAATCCTCCTCTTCCACTAATATTTTATAACTTACGAGGATCATTCTGAGAGACTTTAACGTATCCCGATCTCGGATTATGCTGGACCGAATAGAGTCATGGGATTCCAGAAAAAGAAGCTGGTGTTAAGCCGAGCTATACTGTAGAGCCAGTATATCTCCGATGATCTCGGACCTCCAATGAGGAACCGAAAGCGGACCATTTGAATGGTACCACCGAGAAGTGTGCACCGGGTACCGTGTGATTTCATTCCACTTAACATAGGATATTTTTGAGACTCAGAGTATCTACCAACAGATATGCTTTCCATAAAAAAAAGGTAAACTCTTTAGAGAAAAGGATCTAGCGCGGCCAAATAATGGGTGACTTTCCATAACGATAAAATATTCCTGGGGAGTATTTGAGCAATTTCCGCCGCGATGCCGAGATAGCCGTCAGGACTCCATCACTTTGAACGTACACAATTCATTGTGAACCTATTTGAATCTGTAGAAATCTGTCCAGGGGGTACCGACCCCTCGGACATATTCCAATAGACGCAGAATTTCCTGAATAACCCATTTGGGTCAAATCCTTCCACAACTGGGGCGTGAGTAACGTGGAGTATGCCTTTGCGAATCTGAAACGTCTAAAAACACTTTTGCACTGCGGGGTTTCAGCTTCCTGGGCATCATCCACGCGTTCATGTACGCCCGCGACGCGTCTCGACGCGTCCATTACGTGTCTCCGACGCGTATTTACGTGTCTTGCGACGTCTAAGCCACGAAGCTCCCAAAGATTATTCTCCAGCAGAGTATGGCGACGTGAAGATGTGGTGCTCATGGAACCAGACAAGAAAGTAATAGATATGGGTGGATGAGGCAAATAATATTTCTGTTGTGCTTCCCACAAGAATATTACGACTAACTGATTTGATTCTATCAATGGCACTCTCAAACAAGCTCGGATATTGTTCAGAACTATTTTATCGTTATGGAAAGTCACCCAATGCATCAAATAATGCGTTGAAATTTCATGGCAAACAATTTCCAGGCGCAAAAATGTATCACATGATAATAATTGATTTTAATTGCAAAATCTATCTGTTGAACTGTCTAAATGGTCCTGAAAAATGTGTACCTGTGTGCGTCTGCATTTGTGGAAAGTCTTTGAACAATGTAAATTTCATTTTGCCTCCACCTCGCTAAAAACACACATAAAGCGCTGCGTAGGGGAGGTGTTTGTTCTTGACCAGACATAGACGCCGAAGTTCTTGCATACACGAATAAAATGTAATATAATAAAATTGACGTGATGAAACCGCGACAAGTCTCTATCTGAGGGACTTCTGAAGATGAAATCCCAAGGGAAGTTGACACGTCAAACGCGTTTCGATCTCGGATTATGCTGGACCGAATAGAGTCATAGAATTCCAGAAAAAGAAGCTGGTATTGAGCCGAGCTATACTGATCGACTCAACACTGCGGTTAAACTGGCACGTAAGTAAAGTTCCAAGTTACGGTAAAAAGTTCCTTTATTCACTCTCTTAATATACAGGTGATTATAATCCCGATGCCGTCGAAACTGATGTAATTATTCCAGATCTATCCTTTCCGGCGATATCGCCAATACAAATCGGGGGAGTTGCGGGCGGTACTCCAATTCTGTTTCTTTCCCTCACACTTCCTCACAATGAGCACAACTACTAGCTTTGATTATGTTGTCGTTGGAGGAGGAACTGCCGGCTTGGTTGTTGCGACGCGTCTGGTCGAGGATCCATCCGTCAACGTTTGTGTTCTAGAGGCCGGCGAAGATGTTACAGTGCAGTTGGATTGCCTAGTCCCCGGTATGTATTCACATCACGATAAAGTGAATATCTAATAGTCAAATGACTACAGGTTTCTGCTTAAAGAACATAGGTAATCCGGCAGTCGACTGGGGTCATGTATCGGCGCCGCAGGTGAATGCAAACGGGAAAGCATTTTATTTGCCTAGGTGAGCCAACAAATGTTGAACTTGCCGTGTCCTCGTGTAACAATGTGTGCAGGGGGAAGGGACTCGGCGGGTCTAGCATAGTGCGCGTCTTATTATTTTGGAGATAGATACTGAGCAAGGCCAGCTAAATTTGATGGCCCTCGGAAGGTGAAGGGTTTGTTCGCTCATGCTCCGCTTGCCTCTGAAATTGTTGTAGGGGCCATGCTTTGGAGTACGATGGTCCGTTATCTGCACTGACTAAATCCACATGAAGCCAATTTGGATCATTTTAGCGTTCGAAACTCTCGGATCGCCTGGATGGAACTGGGAGAGTTTACGCAAATATTTTAACAAGGTATTCGCGGATATCACTAGGCCCTCAAAGTTGTCAAGCTGAGCCTTGTAGTCAGAAACGTTCAGCCCCAGTGCCGAAGAAATTTCAAAGTTCAACCTCAAAGTGAACTCGGATGCCCACGGAACGAATGGCCCCCTTCAACGGACCTTGCCGAGAGTCGTTCAGCCAGTGCACACACCGTTGATGGAAGCCATGGAGTTACTCGGAGTGCCACATAACCCTGACAGCGTAGGGTCCGATTATCTCTGCATGGTCTCATTATTAATATTACATTTCAGTTTTCCGGGAATAACACAGGAGTGTGGACTGGCAGTCATTCGATCGATTCGAGTGCAAAGCGTAGTTCCTCTGCATCGGTACCAGCTATTCCACAAAAATGTTCCTCCATTCATAAATGATCATATTTGCAGGCATACTACGAACCTAACAAGGCAAAGCCAAACCTCGTGGTTATCACCGGAGCTCAGGCAACTCGCATTCTCTTTAACTCTTCCTCTGATGCCGCAGGTAAAATTGTCGCCTCGGGTATTGAGTATCATAAAGATGGTCAGCTGCACCTGGTCTCCGCCAAATTAGAGGTGTTAGTTTGCGCAGGTGAGATGTTTTGTACATGCGCCTGGACGAAGCTAAATTTAAGACTGGCACAGGTACCTTTAAAACCCCACAGCTGCTCGAATTGTCAGGTTTGCCATTGTCGAGTCATCGTCTGCATAGACGGAGCCTCATCCTTAATTAGGTATAGGTGATAAGAAAATTCTAAACGGCAAGGGAGTCCCTATGGTTTTGGAGATACCAGGAGTCGGAAAAAATCTACGTGAATACGTTTCTTATTATCTTGAGTCATTCCCAAGTGAATTAATGCTCTGTTGCAGAGGTCATTAATTCCCAAGCTACAATAGAAATATATTCATAAGCTCGTCAGGATCACTTTTGGTGCCCTTTCGTAGCGGAAACGAACCCAGAGTATGAGTCTCTGGAGGCGCTACAGGACCCTGTGCGAGCAGCTACAGAATTGAGAGTTTAGTGGGTGGTTCCTTCATAAAGAGCTCGGCGTTTATCTGATACTTATTAGTGAGGAAACTCAAGGCGGAATGCTATCAGGAACTACAAGCACCATCTATTCTTTCCCACTCCAAAAACATCTCGGCGAAGACACTGCTGGGATCCATCGCGAGGCTAGCTCTCTCGATGACGAATGGCATATTGAGAAAGGATGGTTGAAAGAGGACAAGGTCCCATTCATTGAGTATGTCCCGAAGATATCTACCTGTTGTTGCATTTTCTGATGCACTTTTGCAGAGTAGCCCTGTTTGCTGGATTGCTTCCCAGAGTAGAGACAACAGCGGAGGCGGGAAAAAGTTACTTCTCCTTGCTGTTGGGGCTCATGCACGCCTTCTCCAAGGGGACGGTCCATATTGCCTCCCCCGATCCGTTTTCTGCGCCGACAATTGACCACTGTATTCTGAATAACTCGGTTGATGTAGGAATGCTGCTGTGCGCCATCAAATTCGCCCGAAGACTAATAGCGTCGGACACCATGAAGCGTGTTGGGGCGCGAGAAGTTGTTCCTGGTCCAGAGGTGAAAACGGACGAGGAAATCACGGAATTTATCCATAGGTCAATTGGAACGGTGGCCCATCCGATTGGGACGGCGAGTATGCTACCCAGGGAGAAGGGTGGGGTTGTGGACCCCTCATTGAAAGTCTACGGGACTGCGAACCTTCGAGTGGTCAGTGCTATAAATATATAGCTTTCCTGGGGCGCTAATTGGAAGTCTAGGTCGATGCTTCTATAATTCCGGTGAACATTTCGGCTCACATTCAAGCCACTGTGTATGCAATTGCAGAAAAGGTGAGTTAATGGATACAACTCGGTTGCGTAAAATGCTAAGAAGCGGCAGGCAGCCGATATTATTAAGCAAGAGCATTTGTGAATGCATAATCAGCTGGTATAATGGAGCCCAGACCCTGTCACCAAGCTGAAGTCCGAATTTAGTAGACTCAGACGCCAGCGTGACGGTTGGAGAGCACAGAAACTTGTTTAATCAAATATATACGGAGTTTTCCCCCTTGATCTGAAAGTGCCTAAATGATAATTAGGCGTTTGGCGCTGCAGTAAAGAGGAGATCCCAACAAGGCAAGTTGAACTTCCGGAGTATCGGCCCGGTCACGGGTCTATCCGGATTCCGAAAACAACAATCAACAAGCTTGACCAACCAACCACCAACCTTTGGGGATTCTGCCCGCCATATAACTCGTCACAGACTCGTCACCCTATGTCTGCTACGATGGATCTTGGGATCATCGACGTGTTTCTATCGCATTCCAAGGCGACTCGTCCAGCCTGAGAGTTAGTGGGATCCTGGGAATTCTTGGGAATTGGACGGCGACTTTGCGTTTCCGTGCACCACGTCCTTGGACAGAATGGAACATGTGCTCGAACAAACCGAATACAAACCACAGTGATGCTGTACGCGCGGCCAGGTATTTTTCGTTTGTGCGCATAGTCTACTAGTCTTTGACGCTCGCAGCGAGTCTGGGCCTGTCGAACAGCGCGAGCTGTTGTGCTTCTTACATATTCTCGGTGCAACAGACTCACGACTATAATGGGACTGCGTGGAGCTTATGACGAAGCTATGGCTGCGAGAGGAGATCCGAGCGCGAACACAAACCGAGCTGCGCCGACGGCAACATAGGACATACAGTCACGGCCTGAGTTGATCATTAGCCAACACTCATAATGCATACATTGATACAAGAATTGAATACAGAGGCAACGCAGGATGCCGATACAAAGAAGAAAGAAGGAGCGGAACTCTGGCCACGACTCAACTCCATTCAAACGCGCCATCCTGGAACTTCAACTCGCATGGGCGAAGAAGACACGGACTTCTTATGCGGCGCAGGTGCAGGCGCAAACACAGCAGGGGATGACGATCTGACGCGCGGCGTATTCCGCTTGAGTTCGCTGGAGATGGTGGTGACCCTCGACAGATCGCGCGGCGTTCGTGGGTGGCCGCCACCTTGGATCTTCAAATTCTTCTTTGGCAGCTGCTCGTTTCGCACACAAGAATGAGTGATCGTCTCCTCGTCTTCCTCCCCTTCCTGGATGACCGTCAGCTCGCGATGCTGGGGGTCCGCTGCCCATGTCCAGGCTGCTTCTTTGCGGAAGATGCGCGAGAGGCCGCCGGAATCCTCCCCTCTCGATGCGGTTCGTCCTTGGCCGGGACTGCGACAGCCGAAGGAGAGGACACCCAGCCCGTCGAACTCTGAGCCGTCGGCGTTGAAGATGCCGCTGAGTCCGAGGCCGAGTGGGCGGGCTGCAGACGGAGAAGGGAGGGTATGGGAGGTGTCGGAGTCGGTTTCGTCGGAGAGCGACGTGGAGGTGTCGCTGATGGCGGAGACGTCGAAGGAGCATTCCGGCGTCGATGCGAAGGTCGTGTCCGCGTCGTCGAATTGTCCGTTGCGTGGTGCTTGCATTTGGGCAGCCGTTTTGTGTGGGGACGTACGAGGTGGCTGACACGCTAACACGACTAGGGAATCCGTCATCTGGACGTCGGGTAAAGCCTGGTACTTCCATCAGATACTGGTTTTGCGTCTGTGCTGGAGAATAACTCACTTTGAGGCCCGCGTGCTCGGGCGGCTCGTCCGATACTTTATGCCGCAGAATTATCTTGCTGTCGGGCGCGTGCCAGCCCCAGTACCCTTCGAGGACGCTGGTGGGGCGGGGATGCATACTCGCAGAGCTGGATAGCCGGCATTGCGTGTGAGCGGCGATGCGTGCGGTGCACATGTCGGGGTCGCTGTGGCTGCTGGGGAGTAAGCCTGGGCGAGGGGCGGTGGACGGAAAGAATATCCGTGATATGGAGCCGAGGAGGGTGATGGAGAAGCTGGCCATGGTAGTCGCTGCTGAAGACCTGGAGGATAGGATAGAGGATGTGGTGAGGGTAGGATGTGGTGGTAAGAACAGAAAAGAACGGAGAATGTTTTCCGCTGGTGTGGCTGACATGTTGGCTGACAGTGGCTGTTATTGTGGTGACTTCAGTTCACAACCATGCCGATATGCTAGACGATTCTTCAAGACCACGAAAATACTCTCCAATCGACTATACGTATACGTACCGCTGAACGTGAGGCGTACACATTTTGGTGGGATTGTGGCAAAATTGTGGTTGCATTTTCACGATCACGTGTTAGCTCAGCTTTGCTCACCGTTCAAACGACACAAACAACTCGGGAGTGATTGTAATTAGCTGGGCGAGATGCACTCACTAGCAGAGGATTTCATTGAAGGGCATCTCTCTGAGCCGCAAATTCCCAATTTCAGACGTCTGCGTTCAAGACCCTGTGTATTTATGTGTATAAATGGCGCCAGGTCACCACGACTCCATCACCCACAGACTACGGAATTACAATGCAAATCCATAATTATCGTACGGATCTGAGATCTCATCGCTCTTCACATCTTCAGGAATATTCGCCTGCGGCACTGGCCGGGCATTTGCCTGCGGCACTTGCGGTAACGCCCGCTTGTATGGAGGAGGTTGTTCTACAATATGCGCCCATTCCAGGGGAACACCCTGGTTCATATACTTAAGCAGGCGTTGATCATCAAAAAAATAAATAAGGGACACCCACAGTGTACTTGCCGCTGACATGATCGAATCCAACGTGCACGCGATGTACGAACATTCGCGGAAGGGTCACATCCAAGCCAACAGAGTAGCGGGAGATGTCGTCTTTCCAGTCTAAGAAAGAGAAATGAGAGGAATTAGTCGTGCACAGAACAAACTATGCGCACCATATAATTCATTATCATTCTTGAATTTCAACAAGTAGCGCTTGGGCCCTCTAATTTCGAGAATGAGGTCGTGATGATTGTCTTCGGTGCGCTCCACACTTGTAACATCACGCAGCGAAATGACGACTCGAGGACGCTGGCCCGGACCCTATCAGGAAGAACTATCGTTGAGACGGCGGAGAGTAGCTCGATGAACAGACTCGCCTGGGATTTGTAGAGCGCCAGGGTAGACTCCGTCAACACAACCCACTTCACCGCAGCAGTCCTCAGTCTGCCCTCTTTGACGCGCACAGGGCCCTGTCGCACCATTGGCGATTTCTCTGCTTCACCGCCTCCTGGGCTTGCGAGCTCCGCAGGACCATTCCGAGATCGCACTTCGAAGCTGAACCGAAAGTGAAAATTGATCTCCCAAGATCGGAAACGAAGGGACATGGCGGCACTGCAGAATGAAGGGGACGTACAGGTGAGAGGGCTCCTTTACTTATACTGCCTGTAACCTTGAGAACAAAGCTGTTGAGCGAGCGCTTCGTCGACCAAGCGCCAGCGTCACAAGATCTGACTTGGTAATGAGGTGTCTATTTCGGACTGAGGATTCAGAGCAGTAATTGCGGGGCAGCCAAGGGGCAGCGGCGGCTAATGACCGCGGAATTTGAACAGCACAAGAGTTCGTAGAGCGGCTTCATGGGGTTGTCGCGCTAGTGGCGGCGGCAATTGCGGGTCCGCAACAGCCTAAAGGCTGTGGCTTGTCGCGTTGCCAACACTTGGGTGAGAGGATAAAGACAAAAACTTAAAGAGAAACAATCATCCACAAACGCGGTCACGAGATCAGATGGCGCTTGTCGCCAGAAATGTCGAGACCCACACCCGATGAGTACCGGATTCAAAAAAACTGAGGTAAAGAGCAGTCACAAAAAAGCCCAGTTTCATTTTATCATCGAGGGCGCGAGAGTCAACAACACAGTAGTCCTACATAGTACATGCACAAGACGCACCACCCCCCCCAAGTCCATACAATTTATTCTTACCCACTTTGTATTTTCGTGCGGCACGTACAGTAGTATCCCCCCCCCCGCGCAAGCCATGTATCAATCAGACCACATGCAGCGCCTCGATGTTCCAGTAAGCCTCGGCGTACTCGTTGATAGCCCTGTCCGAGCTGAACTTGCCCATCTATCGAGTTGACGGGGTCAGCATATACGAAGCGCCGGCAGCATGCGCTTAAACCCACCTTGGCGGAGGTCCTGATGGACTTCTTCACCCACTCCGTCCTGTCGAGATACGCCTCATCCACCATCGCCAACGCGGCGATGTCTGTTCATCGTATAGTTAGCACAGCAGGAAGCGCGAGGGGAGTACGCTGCTGCTCACAGGAATCAAAGTCGTCGGAGAGGAGGTAGTGGTCACCCTGCCGGATCGTATTGAGGAGCGGCTCGTAGACATGCGCGTCCCCAAAGAGGCCTGCGGAGACCTGGTTTAGGACATGCGCGAGCGCGGGGCACTTCTCCTCGATGGGAACCGGGTGGTAGGTGTGCTGGTAGCGGAGGTCCTCGACGGCCCTGGAGAGAAAAAGGCGTGATCAGTACACATCGCGCTTCCGTATGCCGAGTACAACTCACGGCGTCAAATGGCCGAAGAAAACTGCATGAAAAAGTCAGTCTCTGCGCGAAGGGATAGGCATATAAGAGCCATATACTCACAGACATTGCTCTCCCCAACCTCCTCTGCGATCTCGATGTTCGCACCATCTACAATTCCACCAATCAGCTGTCCGTCAAAATACATCACACAGCGGCGGGACTCACCAACCGTGCCCAGCAGCAGCCCGCCGTTCAGGCAGAACTTCATATTAGACGTCCCCGACGCCTCCGTGCCTGCCGTCGAGATGTGCTGGCTGATGTCCGAGGCGGGGATGAGCACCTCCGCGAGCGACACCGAGTAGTCAGGGAGGAAGTACAGCGACAGCAGGTCTTTGGTGTCCGGGTCGGCGTTGATGATGCGCGCGACGTTCACGATGAGGCGGATGGTCTGTGGCGCCGAAGTCATCCATTAGCAATCGACGAGATACATGGGGCGGACGGTACGCACGAGCTTCGCAATGTAGTACGCGGGGGCGGCCTTGCCCGCGAAGAACACGACGCGGGGGTTGACCTTCTTCTTCTCCGCAGCACTCATGCTCTTCAGCGTGAGGTACCTCTGTAAACAAACGTGCATGAGCAACTCCGAGCCCTGCGACCACGAGAAGGAATCTCACATGGATAACACCAAGGATATTGAGCGTTTGACGCTGGGAGCATGATTAGCATCGACGCCACGAAGGAGAGACGGCATACACACCTTATACTCATGCAACCGCTTAATCTGCACATCAAACATCGCCTGCGTGTTGATAGTGAGCCCCAGCGTAGTCTGCACATGGTGCGCCAGGCGCTCCTTGTTGCGCTGCTTGATCGCGGCCCACTTGTCGCGGAACGCCGCGTCCTCTGCGAACGGCAACAGCTTCTCGAGCTGGTACAGGTCCTTGAGCCACACGGCCTTGTCGACCTTGAGCGTCGAGGAGATGAGCGCGCTGAGCTCAGGGTTGCACTGGTCGAGCCAGCGACGGGGAGTGACTGCAATTGAATGTCAGATTCGTTCATGAGGAAGAGCGGAAAGACCTACTCCCGTTGGTGACGTTGCCGAATCTGCGGAGGAGCGCGAATGAGCAAACATGGGCTACCTCAAGGACGATACGACGTACTTGCTGATCCCCTCAAACTCGACAAAGTCCTTCATGATCGTGGTCTTGACGAGGTCGCTGTGCAGCTGTATACGAGCGACACGATCAGTCGCAATCAGCAGGGCGAGGAGGACAACGTACTTCAGCGACACCGTTGACCTTGCGGCTCCCTAATATGCCCGATAAGCACCGATCGCGGAATTTCAGAACAAACGGGACGTACCAATGCACGCGAGGAACGCCATGCGCACCTGCTTCGGGAACCCCTCCTCGATCAGGCTCATGCGTCCCAGCCGATCGCGGTCGCCCGGGAACTTCTTCTCCACCGCTGCCAAAACGAAAATGAATCAGCACCACCGTCACCAAAATCGGGGGAGACGACGCACACTGCAAGAATAGCATATTGATATCGTATATGATCTGCAGGTGGCGCGGGAGGAGGTGCTCGAGGAGCGGGACGGGCCACTTCTCGAGCGCCTCGGGCAGCACGGTGTGGTTCGTGTAGAAGAAGGTGTTGGTGACGATCTGCCACGCGGTGTCCCATGGCTGATCCTCTCGTCGATGAGAATGCGCATGAGCTCGGGGATCGCGAGCGTCGGGTGGGTCTGGATGGCTAGCATCAGCAAGTTGTTGTACTTAGAAGGTGTGTGACACGCACGTCATTCAGCTGGATCGCGACGTCTATCGGTGGGTGGCGTCAGCGAAGGAGAAGAAAGCGAAGGAGGAGGACGTACAGTCGGGGAACTCGGTGATGGGCTTGCCGATGTTTTTGAAACGGCGGAGGATGTCCGCGAGACTCGCTGCGGTCCAGAAGCTATGGCGGGAGTAAGAACACGCTCCCAACGGTAAACAAGAGACACGTACTACTGCTGCTTAAGACGGAGCTCCTTGCCGACTACATACGCGCAATTAGTCTTAGAGTGAGGGTCAAAGGGCGGATGGACATACAAGACGTGTGGTCATTCGGATACAGCACGCTCGTGATCGCCGCCGCGCTATTGCTCGAATCGACCGCCTTCTCGTAGTCGCCAGCGTTGAACGAGTTGAGGTCGAACCCGCGCTTGGGCTTGCTCTCCCACAGGCGCAGGTTGTTCGTCGTCTTAGTGTAGCACCCGGGGATCATCACGTCGTACGCGACCGCGAGCACCTCCTGCCCGCCCGACCACACCGCGCGTGGCGTCCCGTCGTTCAGGCGGTCCGCCTGTCCGTAGAAGCGCACCTCGTACGTGACGTCCAGCCGCGGGAGCTCCCATGGGTTCTGGTTGTCCAGCCATGGGTCGGGTGCCTGGGAGTAAGCGGGTTAGCGCGGTATAAGCAAGTGGAAGAAGAACACGCTTACCTCGAGCTGGTTTCCCTCGGGCGAGATGAGCTGCTGGAAGATGCCGTACTTGTAGCGCAAGCCGTACCCCCAGACAGGGAGCTCCTGGCTCGCACTCGAGTCGAGGTAGCACGCGGCGAGACGGCCGAGGCCGCCGTTCCCGAGCGCGGCGTCGCGCTCCTGCTCGAGCACGTCCTCCATATTGAAGCCGAGGTCCTTGATGCCTTCGGTGTACTTGTCCTTGAGGCCCATGTTGAGGCAACGCGTTGTCGAGGGTGCGGCCCATGAGGAACTCGAGCGAGAGGTAGTATGCACGCTTAGGGCGCCTTGCGGGTGTATTGCAGCGAGGTCTCGTTCCAGTTGACGAGGAGGTTGTCGCGCACGGAGAGGGCGGCAGGCTTGGTAGGCGCCGAGGTTGTCTGCAAATCCAGTCAGCAACTGAGATTAACCAGGGACGCGTTTCGAATATTCAAGAGCCAGTGGCATATTATGAACCATTAGCCGTCGATTGCAGATTCCAAAGATCGAATAAGCCCGCGGTTTTTCAGAGCGTCTCCGCGATCCATACAGAAATAAAAGAGACAGTCAGATTTGCTGTTGGGCCGGCTACCGCGCCATTTGATCCGCGATTGACGCCAGAGATAACGGAGAATCGACAACGCCCGTCCCAAGAATATTCAAAACATGCCTAGTCTGAGACCTACCAAGATTGTACGGCTGCCTGGCCAGAGAAGTCTGGACATGGTTCACCATGGACTTGGTGATCGAGGGGACCTCTGGGCGATATCGCTGTCAGTACTTTGAACGCCACGCCGACCCAGCTGGGCTACATACCGGTATGGACACCGCGCATAGCTTCCTTCCAGACCTTCTCGTCGCCTCTAGGGCCACTTTTCTTTCCCTGAGGCATCTGTCTCTGGCAGATATCCTAGAAACTCGGTGTAAGGACTACGCAAAAGAACAAACAGCCAAACTCGCCTGTCAGAGTTCGTTGATGCCGACGCGGCCTAACTGGTTTCGAAATAGTCTTTGGATCGAAAAAGTTGGACATGGTTGAGGACAAGAGCTGGCGGGCGTCGCCTTCGTAGAGCAAATGAAGAGCTCTTGGTGAGCTCAGTATTGATGCGACCGCTACTTATAGTGCTTCGGAGCACCCATCAAACAATACGTCATCTCAGCATTCGCACTTAACTTCCATGTAAGTACCTTCTGCCACCGTGGCAGCGACGGTTGAATACAGGACATGCCTTCAACCTGGACTTTAACTCGTGTGCTACTAATGCGCTGGCTGTTACCCCCACGGAATAAGTCTATATTTCTTACTACTATGGGGATCCAGCGGCGACAACTCATCATCTCGTCGTCATTCCAGCCAGGCCGCTGGCACCGGCCCAGGCCCAAATGAACTGCCGACGGCATAGACTCCTATTGTCTAACCGATGTTCGTGCTCTTCAACAGACCGTGTGCTGGCAAGAATTCAAACGACGAAGAGTGACGCAATCGAGAAGTCGAGCCACACTACAAAGTGACGATTGTCTTGCGTTTGAGCGCTCATTTCCTGGAACATCGGACCGGTTATCCTCTGGAAGCCTCTGGCGTCGGGGTTGTGAAGTAGGTCGAAGTGGAGCTCTCGCACATACCGTTACCGACGCCTATCATTTTGATCCCCGTGGTCAGGTGAGCGGAGGATCTCCGTAATTTTGCTTCTCGTTCGCTGTTCTATCATGAACGCTCATGTTCGAACTCGTTCCGCCGCTGTACGGCCCATCGTCAAGCTTATCTTCCCAAACGCCGACGGCAAAGGCAGCCAGGTCATACCTTGAGCTGCCGCTTTCGTGTCGGTTCTCAGGTCCTCACGCCAGTTCGATAAAGTGCCAATGATGAGTCCGATTGCAGATGAAGGAACATCGATTTGGCCTCACCAGCTGCTCGAACTTCCTCCTCCCGTCATTCTCTCGTATTCCCCGTTGTTGTTTTCGCACAGAAATAGATCGGTACAGGCAACCAAGTGATACCTTGAGCTACCTTGGGGCCACTTTCATGTCGATTCTCACTGCTAGATATCGCAATCCGCATCCTTCAATTACGATGGTCCCGCAAACCCGAGAAATGACAAGTCCGATCGCAACATCAAGTTGGCCTCACTATCCTTTGGCACTTCCTCCCTCCCGTCGCGCATAGGAACAGGTCTGTCAATGGATGCTCCGACTCTCGCGCAATTTCCTACTGCGTGGCATTGGTTATTGCTCTGGTTCGCTATTCCCAGGATAATTCATGGCGGTAAATTTGCACATTTAAATAACTGCTTTTTTACCACTATTTTTAGTTGAGCTCGAATGCGGCTATTTTTTTCTTAGAACCAACATCCTGCTACTTTGGGCATTTGTTTGGCCCGCTACATTTCTACAGGTCGTCGGCGTTCACCGCATTGCATCTCTGATGCGCTTAATGGGTAAGATAAGATACGATAAGATAAGATAAGCCTGATGGTTCGATTAGGGAAGAGAACGGTAAGCCAACAAAGGAGAAGCGGCGGAAATCACTTCCATCTCACCTAAACTATTCAGCTTCGCCCTTCTCAGTGCATTTTAGGTTGACTCTGAAAGTCTTTCAGCTGCAACTCCCCTCAGAATTGGAATATCGATTCATATGGTACTCTCAACGCGACTCTGAGTGCTTTCGTAAGAATCGGAGCTTCTGTGATAGTAGATAAGTAACTGTCAATCCATCCATAAGCCATGCGAAAATCGCGATCCAATTGACTCGTAAGACGTCCCAGGTAATGCTTTGTCAAATTGACTACTATCCTCCCGATTTGACTGCAGCTGCTCTAGCTCCATATGGCGCAGAACAATTTTTTAATTGCGGCTGGGTATAGGCTTTGTACAAACATTTGGCTAGGACCTCTTTGACAAAATGGAACCAAAGTCATCCGACCGACAAAACAGAAATAACAGCACCTCGACCAAATTGTTCTGTCATTTCTCCTCGGATGCTTGAGCTTTTGGGTGGTAGGTGTACTGCTGTTTCAGAGTCATAATTCCTGGTTTCGTACTCCAACTTAAATATCTGTCGCCTTCGATCATCGGCTAGGCGGCATTTTCATTGGTTTCATTCAAAAATAAATATTTCCACGCTGTTTTCCCACAAGCCCCTCGGCTTTGCCGGCTATTCAACGGTTTTTACTTGTGAACATCTGTGCTCCACTACCGCTTCTCCAGTCATCATTCTGCACGGATTTCCGCTTATATCCAGTTCCGTAGTACCCCGTGGTCCTACTATGAATTTGCTGCAGCAACTCTTGAGCAACTCACACTTGAATAGAAAGGGTAACTGTCTGAATGTCTGTCCGAAGAGGCCTCAAATACTGATTATGTCTCACTGTGCTAGTTACTTCAGCACCCCTGTGTCAATTGTTTAATCTCTGCAGGAACGGTTGTTCAATCATATCTCATGACCACTGGCAGTTTCACTGAATCCTGAACCCATGGCAAATAACTGGAAGATTCCTGTTGACTCCCTCCCTTAAAGAGGGGGGATGCATTCCTTTTGCATCGAATAGAAACGATGACTAGGGGGTGCTCAAATTTTATTCCGTGGGCTCGTCCCATGGGTTTATTTGTTTAAAACAAATAGAATTGAGTCCTTTGTCGGAACAAATAAATCCACGGGGCGAGCCCACGGGCTAAGACTTGAGCGCACCTACTAAGTGTGTATCAGTTTTTTTTTAGCTCTCAGCTTGAGTAGCTCTTCCCGCTCAAGGCCGTGCTTCCAACCACCGGCTAAAAGAAATTACAACAAATATAATTTTCATCATTAAATTAGAAAAACATCTCCCGTAAATCTATAGCATGGATTCACAAATGTAGATAGCTGAAATAAAAGAATTTCTTCGCTCAAATCTGTGGCTGCTTCGTCGTGCTCGAGACTGCGTCGCCACTAGTCACTAAACAACTCACAAGAATTGAACATCATCGGCGTATTCCGCGTGAAAATGACAAGTGTGAAGTCATCGGTGTAGCATTTTACTGCTAAATCGCGACAGAGGATACAGACTACCCGGAGCAAACAATTTGCATGAATCAAATATTTGTCCGATAACAATATTCTTGGTTCCGAAATTAGGGACCAGGTCTCCAAGACGCCTTTGTCTGTCCGTTCCTCCAAAATCGTGGCTTTGTCATGATGCCATCACTTGATCTCGAAAATAATTATATTTATTCAATATTTTATTCTTAACTTTTTCCCGGCTGGCAGTGTCATAAGTACTTCGTTCAAAAAAAATCCTTTCCCAAAGGCTGCTCCCACACAAATACTTACCATCTCTAATAAAGCAGCCTCCTCCATCCGCGAACTCAACCTGTGCGGAAGTTCCAGGAGTCTTTTAAAATTATAATTCCAGAACTGCTTTGAACTTCGTTGAAAGTACGAGTGATGTATTATTGTTATTATCACGACTGTATGGCAGCACCATCAATTCATACTGTCTTTTTTTCTTTTTTCTTGGCTGACACTATTAGCGCAGTTCTGTTCTTTGTCGGCTATTAAGACATATTTAGCAAGTGCTGGACCAGCTAGGCTGGTCCTCGGGTGCGGACGGTGTCGGGAGTCGGCTGAGGCGGTTATGTGGTCGTGTTAGGGTACCTGTCGTAGCATAGCCGCATGCATCCTTGACCACGACCGCCACGTACACTGCTCCTGGCGACCTGACGGTGCCTTGGGCCACTCTGGCTACTCCATATGGTGATGAGAGTGGTATTCGACGACACAACGGCTGCCCTGCCTGGCCACCAGTCATTCTGAGGCTCAGATGACTCCGACACCTTATCTCGTGACATCTGCTTTTCATCCATTATTTGCGACTACTACGGCTTTATTCACTCATACCCCTCCGATCGAATTCTACTCGACGCGCGGCACCCGGATTTCATTCGTCAAGCGAGGCGATGGTTAGGGACGAGCACCCGATTTGACCAATCCGTCAAATGAGGCGGGTTGGTCGGCAGTAGCGGACGGCAGCATGGACTCAGGCGAACGACCCGCAAATCATTACCCCGAGACGGCCCACGACCTCGTTTAAACTGTCCGCTTCCAGTCGTTGAAGGCATTTTACACTGATGGCTTCCAGTTGGCGGAGCCCCCGAGACTGAAAGACGGAAGAACAACGTGAACAACGCGAACACTGCGGCATATAAAACCACCAAAAACCACCAGTCTATCGACGAGACACATCCTATCGACAACGGGTCGGGCGGGACATTTTTCGGCGGGGAGATTGAAAGACGGGGCCTGGAGTCGACCATGGTGGGACTGCCGGGATTGGGGAGACAGGGAGCCGAAGCGCGGGGACCGCGCTTCACGGGAGGGGGGTGCATGGACCAGCTAGGCTGGTCCTCGGGTGCGGACGGTGTCGGGAGTCGGCTGAGGCGGTTATGTGGTCGTGTTAGGGTACCTGTCGTAGCATAGCCGCATGCATCCTTGACCACGACCGCCACGTACACTGCTCCTGGCGACCTGACGGTGCCTTGGGCCACTCTGGCTACTCCAGTGCCAAGGCCCAGAACATGCACCTTGCATTGACACATCAAGCTCACATATAATCGTGAGTGACGAGCGATTAGTTGCCTCTCCTCCTGAAGAAATTTCAAGGCAATTGTAAAATCATGAGGGTAACAATCATTATATCTACCGAGGCCCATGGCAGACAGCCTTGTGCTTTGTTCGTTATTCGGACCGTGCCGTGTATTGATACCTACCTACCTACTGACAGCAGCACTCTCGAGCATGTCTTAGTTTGGCCTTAGTCCGGGGATTATTATTTTCCTGCAAGGAATCCCAGTGAATTGAACTATGTCCTAAACATTTCAGAGCATGGAATGGTTGAAGAACCAAGTTTGCCCAGAGGGCTCCTGTATTAATACTTAGGTAAGCTGAAAAATCGCATACATCTTCCAGAGGAAATCGATGGCCTGCATTTGTGAAGTTTTTCATTGTGGCCAAAAGGCAAATAGCCATTCACCTCCCAAAGGCCAGAAGCAGAGGAAAATATACAACAGCGGCCCGGAGAAACCAGGTATGCCCATAGACTCGTAACCAGTCTGTAACCAATGTAACCACCGAAGTGCTTGCCACATTTTCGGCTTATTGGTTACACTGGTTACGAGTCTAGTATGCCCAGAGGGTGGTACTATTGGAAAAGTTTCTCTCGAGAGGCTATACTTCTGCGTTGCTTTACCTTACTTCTAACAACCTGACTGGCACAGCCCAACGCGCCGATTCTGCCCCTGGGAAGGAAGAGAAACTTGAAGTAGGAACAAACACTAAAATCATGAAACTAAATAGCCCATGTGCCAGCCAAAACGTACAAAAATATCCCTGCTATAAATTTTACAAAATAAACCAATGACCCAAGAAAGATCTTCGAGCTCAGTTGTTCACCCGGTGCGCAAAATTACTCTTGAATCAATAGTTATTAAGCGATGCCTAGATCGAGGAAGAGGCACATACACACCTTCTCATCAGACGGGGGCAGATCATCGGTGGCCACTTCTCGAATGCGAGACATCTCGATTGCGATGCTTGTTTCAAACTTTGATCCCCAGTTAGTATGAATAGTGACTTTCGAGACCAGGCTTCCCCTACCTTCCTATTATGGTTCGCGCGAGAGGACGAGTTAACAGTGTCGGCGTCGACTACCAGGTGTGACTTCCCATCACGATGCTTGGAGCGCGAGTTCAAACTTATTCCAATGAGCTCGTATGTACAAAATCTGAGGGAATGTACTCACGAGGCCAACATAGAATTGGCAAAAACTGAATCGAATGGTAATCTGTCAATAAGATGCGGGAGAAGAAGGAAATAAGCACCCACGTCGGGGAATAATGAGGAGCATAGTGAGCCACGCGAAATTGGCCATCGTAACGAACTGCCCAGTGGAAATTTAGCTTTGTGTCGGGTTCAATTGCGAGACTCTGACGCACAAATATAAGCATCATAATGGATGCCGCACTAGTAATTAACCCGGTGTTGATTGTCCAGGCCATGAGTGAGTCGATAGTCTGGAAATGTGTCCAGCCCCCATCATCGGGTCGCGCTTCTCGCAGGAAGTAAGAAAACGAACCTGCCGAGTACTAAGATCGCGTCAGTCGTTGATTCGGCATATTGCGAAGAGTAGGATGTTCACCTTTGAACACCGCTCCTATTGCGCCGCTGCCACAGCAAAACACATAACGCCACAGCGACCACAACATCGACAGTCGTTGAAATGCCTATGGACGCCAAAACGAGCCAATCCCACTTGGCCTTGAATTCAGGGATGAAAGGTGTGGTAATTGTTGCGGCGCAGACGGCAACAAGGCTGAGCATCCGCAGAAACGAGAGAAACCAGCAAATGATGGGTATTATCCAACTCCCCGACAGGATTAGGACGCGATGAGCAAAGAAGACCTAGATGATTGTTGTGATATTTCCGTAGTTGCCTCGTGGAAGAAGTTACTTTCCTGTACTCCCGGACCTGTGGTATGGAATCAGAAAACTTCATGCGTGTCCATAATAATATAGTAACAACATACCGACAAGTGCTGGAATGCGGTCAATAAATAAATAATATCCGATGGTCAACACTTGCCAGAAATTATCAAAGAAAGCCCGATAGCCTTGTGGATGAATAGGACATGTTCCCCCTCGCCGAAATGGATAACCGTGGTGTCATAAAGACCAACACAGCTGAGAATTACGTGTGCAAGCTCAAGGAACCTGTTGACTACTGAAATTTGAGTTGATTATGGGTAATGAACGTATACCATAGGACAGCGATCTACGGCTGAGGATGAAGAGATTTGGTTGGAGGATGAGAGGGATGAGACTAACAATGACTTTCAAGCGTTTGCTGTCGTGGGGGAAATCACTAGAATCAGATAAAGTCAGAAAGTGGAGATTATATTTTTTGGAGCGGGTGCGAACCTGAAATAATTGAAAGCCTGGCTCAATATGAGCTGAATGTTGGTCTCTAAATGTACTCAAAAGTGATTGACCTGGACAGTGAACATTCCGAACATCCACGCGCCAACAATGACACCGACTTCCTCGGGCCCAATTGTCGCATTGAAGTTAATTTCTTCCGCCATGGTGAAAAAGTAGAGGCAGGAATTTAAAATCGATGTGGGAGGCCTGTGGCTTATTAGGCGTCTCAATCTTATATTCTTCTGTGTCCACCGTTTGATGATAACCATCTCATCCCATCAGCGGGATCATCTTGTATCCCCATGCGGCCGATCGAAGAACCAGCCGTTTACACTGCCAAGACCCACAGCTCTGAGATTTCCCAAGGATATCTCGAAAGCATCCGGCCCGCTGGGATCAACTCTCTAGAGACAAACGTGATGAAAATTGACGCAGTGACATGAAGACGCGTAAAATCCTCCAGAGACAAGTTGAAGCCAGAGACAAAATCGATAGGAAGTAAGGCGCACATCAGTTCCACTTGTTGAGGCGGTCCGTAGGACAGGAATAGTAAAACTGAGCATGAGGCGACGTGGAGTGCTCCCTGCATTATAGACGAACACAGCGCCGCTCATCATACTTGCGACCCGCACCAACGGAGAACATGATTGATGTGTCCCCCCTTTTCCTCTCCGCTGGTTAAATTCAGGATTCCCCCGCCCGTCGGCCTGTTGTCTAACTCGTGAGATGTCTACTTACTGTATAGTAGGTTGGCTACCGCAGCACCATGACAGCCGATGACTGTAGCGTACATTTGGATGTTGTGTACGTAGGTACAGTACCTGATTCCTTTTAGGGACCCCCACCGCAGTAATACATCCTCCTCATCCTCTTTCATACCGGTGGAGTAACAATGCCAGTGCTCTTCAAGTTACAAAGAAACAACCCTGGCGGCGTCGCGGCTTGATGAGCAAATTTGCAATGGCTGGGTAGTCAGACCCCCGCCGATAGCTCGCACCGAGCAGCGCATGAAGAATATAACTCAGCCTGTGGAATTATGCTCTCAGGAGGCAGTGCACAGGGAAGTCAAAGCGGTCTCCGGGGGACCGATTCTGGGTCGATTCTGGTCTCGATTCTGGGGCCGATTCTCAGGTTAATTTTGACCGCAAATCGCTCCAGAATCTGCAGAATCCAGAATCAACCAGAATCGGTGTTCTTCCAGAGATTCACTGCGAATCGCGTTCGATTCGTGAGAACGTCGATTCTGACACCAAAATCGACATCAGAGTCGATGTCAAAATCGACGCCAGCTTTGACTCCCCTAAAATTATCCCGACACCCAAAGTAGATGACGTTCGCTAATGGCCGGAATCTGCCGGAATCCAGAGGGAGAAACGCCTTATTGATGCTCTTTCTTCAGATAAAATATTGGTCATGAGGTGGACTCACAAAAAAGCGGTTGACGCATTAATGAGCCCAGGGCCGTCACCCACGCGCCTAAAACCTAAGGTTCCCAAAGTTCTCACCATCAGGGTCTGCTCCGAACAAGCCCTACAGTGAAAGGGCGCTAGATGACTAACCACAGCACCGATACGTCTTCTTCAACGGGATCTCTGCTTATCTTATCCCAGGTTCCCGCCCCAATCACTGCCAGTGACTGTGCCAATCTGAAAAATGTCCCATCGCTGGAGAGTAATCAGTAATGTCTGATAGAGCTGTAGAGCCATAGGCACGTACGCATCGCTATATCAACTTGATAGGCTTGTAGATCTGCCATCAGAAGAACCTACCTGCTCTTGTCTGAGCCAGGTGGGGGACACCCGGTTGGTCTGAGGCTTTCCGCCCCCTTTTTGGTAGTACGTGTGTTCTAATTACGACACGTAACTTCTTAGCCTATAAAAGTCCCGATGTCGTATGTAGCAGACTGACTGTTCCAATTGTGGGACCGTGTCAGTATGATATATCTCCTCCACATGTGCACGTGGTTCCTAATTGCATCCGAATTCAATCAAGCGATAACGTCTCTCAATCACTCGTAAGTATCAGCCTTTTCACAAAAAAGTTGTGGGGTTGTCAAGTTTTTTGGACTTTTGAGGCTTTTTACAAAAAAAAAAGTGGTCAGAAAAGAAAAATCATCCGTCATGGCAATGATGAAAAAAAAAAAAGGAGGTTGTCAAAAATGACCTCGATGTTGTCAAGTTGCCAGCTTTCCCAAGTTTTCGGGTTGTTTGGGCTTTTTGGGGCTTGTACAACCCTAAACGACTTCCACAACTTTTTGTGAAAAAGGCTAATCCCGGTCCACTACCTCGGATTTGGGAGAACTCTGAGAAGAACGAAATTGTACAGGGTACGTAATAAAGTTGTAGTAAAGTCTAGTAAAGTGCCGGTTCACTATCACGCGCTATCAAGAAGACACTCTCTCGATAGAAAAATGATGATCAGTACATATGGAGAAAGGGGATCAAAAACCCATTTTTCTCTAGACTCCGGCGGCCATTAGCAAGCGTTATCTATTTTGGGACGTCGGGATAATAGTGCACTGATTCCTAAAAGGGCTGAGTTATGTTCTTCATGCGCTGCTCGGTGCAAGCTTTACGGCGGAGATCTGGCTACTCAGCCATAGCAAATTTGCTTGTCAGACCGCGCCGCCACCAGGATTACGAGTCCTGATATCTTTTAGGCTTCGGTCTTGTCAGCTCTCCACCCATCAAAATTCAACCCATTTTCAAGATTGTAGTTAGAACTCCGACAGGCCTTGTGCAGGTCTAAATCAAGGAAAAATATCCCCGAGAATTATGCCCGGACCGCGAGATGGAAAATGCCGCCCGGGGGCGCGCAGTTCAAAGTTGAACTACCAAGAAGGAATGGGCTATGTTCAATCTTATTAATTCAGGGCCGATTGGTCACCAGGACCTCCCAGTACTCTGATAATAATGAGTCTGCGAGGGTGAATTATCTGATGGCGCTTTTAGCCTTTGCTTTTAGCAAATTTTTACGCAGCTTTACCTTGATTATTATTATTTGGGTTAAATCTGTTGAGCAGCTGGCAAAAAATGACTTTTCTCATCGACGAAGCTTAATACTTGATCACTTATGTTACTGCACAGAGCACAACTTCGGTTCACATCTGATTGAACATAAATTGCAGTCACTCCGGTCTGCATTTTTTTTTTTCAAAGCTAGAGAGACTTCAATCGCCGGGTGTAATAGCTGTGAAGGAGCGGTGAGCTTTCCAAAGCTTGGAAAGTGCTCAGTGGCTGATAAGTAGGGGATTTTATTTCTGTCGTCTTCTTGCCTCATCTGCCAAGCACTTTGCAAACATTCTAGTGATCTGGAAACACTGAAATTATTTATACATCGTCATTTTAACAAGAGGAAAAAATGATTGGACTCGTACTGCCATGCGAAGCATTAGCCACATGCCAGTTGGTTTTTATACAGCTGTAACTTCACTGGTACGGAGTTCTACGGACCGCCTCAGTTCAAGTGGTGTGCGCTTTCAGATGGTTATCAATTTTGTCTCTCGCTTGTCTCCGCTTGTCATCAATTTTGTCTTTGGAGGATTCTACGCGGCTGCATCATTGCGTCATTTTCATCACGTTTGTCTCTAGAGAACTGGTCCCGTGCTCCCAGAATGACAGGTACTATTTACGGCGAAGTCAACATACTACCGCACAATCTCACTTGGCAGCTCGGCTTCATTGGAGTTTTATTTGGCTGAAGGGAAGTACCGTAAGCTTCACACTTGGACGGGAGGTACGCATGGGTCGAAGGCATCTGTGCAACCAGGAGCTGATAAGACCAAAGGGAATCGAGATTTGCATCTGATATGGACCATGGTCAAAAGGGGGAAAGAGTCTCACTAACGGTCGCTTCACAGTTCTATCGACGGAAAGAAAATGAATACATCATATTTTCGTTCATGCTCATACGGCGTTAACACGGTGCTCGGTTCCACGGCTATTCATCCAAGTCTCCGGTCCCTATAGTCGTTCGTGAAGAAAGGTTGCTTGAATGTGTTACAAAATGACTTTACCGTGCGATTCTTCATCCTCTGATTTTTTATCCGTCTCGAGAACCATTCTAGCGCAGTACACCCAGTGTCAAAATTCCTGTCGGGTGTGCGAGCAACGGCATCGGCGATTAATTTACTGTCTTCCACCAATGCGCGAAGCACGATATTGTTTCCCGGGCGAGTAAAGTAGACCAGCGACCACCTTTCAAACTGGGCTTGCTTGCCAGGAGGAGGACTGCATATTCAGATGAGAATGGGTCAAAGCGCTTAATAAGAAAGACTTGCACAACACGATGAAGATTAGACCGAAGAATACCCCCGCTAAACAAGGCGAGCGCATCACCAATATTGCAGATTGCGTGCCCGGGGAGTGGCTGGCAAACATGAGCGATTCGGGTGTATAGATTATATAACGAGCACCCACCCTGATGTACTGCCATTCTTCCGCGCCAGGTACAAGGACTTGAAGTCCACCTAGGCGATTGTGCAGGAACGAAAGTGTACCGAAATCGGTATGAGCTCCTATGGCTATTTTGAACGGCGCATTGGGCGACGGCGGGTTTTTGATGCAACGGGTCTCGCTTCCGCTGAAGTCTTCCATAGTGTGGCGCTTCAACAATGCATCGGGCGGCAATTTCAGCTGGTCGTTGAATATCTGAAGCAGGGTATTGTTGACTTCGATGGACTTTTTGACGAATGGAGTCACTGCAGTCGGCATATGGGCGCCGACTGTAAATGGATATGCACGCCGAGCCTGCTGAGGCCACGCAAGAGCATCATCTTTGGCAACATTGATGAATTCTACGGTATCCGGCTGACCGCTGGCATCCACAGCATTTGCCCCCGCAGCTTTATACCTACACAATGTGAATAAGTGGAACATGAGCCGAAAAAATGGGCTGCATTGACACAAACCCAAAAGAGTTGCCTGCATCGCCTTGTTCAAACTGTAGTTTCTCCTCCATAGGAAGCTTCATGGTCTCAGCACCCATGTTGAACATTGCCTCCACCAAGTCATCAGCACCGTGATTTTTCAGGCTGGGACATCATAAACATCCGCTATAGCTGATTGAAGTTAAGCGACATACTACCAGAAACCCAGACCTGTGGCTGCTCCCCAGAGTTTCGCGATCTCAGACGGATCGCCCGCACGGAGAAGAGCATAATCAACTACAAGCAACGGGTGGGTAGGGACATCGGCAGGGAACTCGGGGAGAAGAATAGAGGGCATTCTGTGAGTAAAGGCAAACGTCCGGGGCCCACATCTGCACAGCAAGATATGGTGGTCAAGTGACGGACGTGTTCGACTCGACCCAGATTTAGCAGACTTTGTGACAGTTCCACTAGTATATTTGCAGAAAGCTTCTTCCATGCATCACTGGGAGATATTGACGGGTGTTTACTGATTGATTATCATTGCCGTATTTCTACCCCCTTCCCCCCCGTCCCCCCCTGTTCGAGATTTCGAGCTATACAACAGGTTACGCGTTCCTCTGGAATGAGCTGAATACATGTTTCAACGCGTCGATCAGTCGATAAACGGAGAGACATACTGAGGCGTTTGTTGGACGTTTGTGGGCCTCTTCTCTCACTCCTGACGGCGGAAACCTGATGAACTATCATACCTTCCCAGATGCTCGCGTGGATTCAACATTGACCCGCACCGAAACGCCGGGTTGCTGGCAGCTGCGTGGTTCTTTGGACACCCTTCTTATTTATCCTCATGTAAGCTAGCGCAAGAACTTTCTTAAAAGTCAAGCCGTGTTGGTGAGCAAAACATCTCCTCCCGGTCCAATGTCTTCCAGTGTCGCCAGTAATGAAAAATCCGCGATATCAAATTCAATCAAAGCCGAAGGTCTTGGAACACAGATCGATGAGGCCCGTCTATTCCGCAAGCTCGATTGGCGTATTCTTCCTATTGTGACATTGCTGTACTTGTTATCGTTCATAGACCGCACGAACATTGGTCAGAATTGGGTGCCGCGTTATCCACCCATGTAGACTGACTTCTCCATCTAGGCAATGCAAAGATCGCGGGGCTCCCCGAGGACCTCCATTTAGTGGGGCTGCAGTACAATGTTTGTGCCGCGGTGTTCTTCATCTCGTACTGTTTGTTCGAAGTTCCGAGCAATATGGTTCTCAAGAAAGTTCGACCTAATCTTTGGTGTACGCTACGTATCTCCTGAACTGGCACATTCGCTGAACCTTGGTCCTTTCCTCAGTGGCTTTCATTATGTTCGTTTGGGGCGTCATCATGCGTCAGTCGTTCAACCCTGCGCTTCATTATTCCTCTCATCGAGTCTGGTCACAGTTTCCATGGCTTTTGTCAAAAATTACACACACCTTGCTGTTGCCCGTTTCTTCCTCGGTGTTGCAGAGGCAGGGCTACTTCCGGTGAGTGTTTTATCCTGCGATCTCCACCTGTTTTTCCAAATTCTTGTTAGGGAGCTACATTTTATCTGTCCCAATGGTATCCTCGCCAGTATTATGGACAACGGATGGGACTATTTATTAGCGCATCCACGATGGCCGGTGCGTTTGGTGGGATACTTGCCTTCGCGATCCAGCAGATGGACGGGTACGGTTGCTTAAATATTCACGGCATTCCGAAAATATATTAACGTTGTTTCAGACTCAGAAATTTGCGAGGCTGGAGATGGATTTTCCTGTTAGAAGGAATTGGTGCGTCTGGATCAATTTACCGCCTACCTCCGATTAATGCCCTTTTAGCTACTGTCGCCATCTCCTTCCTTGGTTTTCTCGTCATGCCCGATGTGAGGCCGAGTTCGGGGATCTTCTGTTTCTGAATATTCTCTCATTCTTCTTATTAGTATCCCGAAGATGCCAAGTTCCTCACGACTGAGGAGCGTGATTATCTTGTCGACAGACTTGCCAAAGACTCGGCGGGACTTTCAAAACGATTTGAGATGAAATTCTTTTGGCAGGCGGTGACAGACTATAATTCGTATCTCTACTCCCTGCTGTTTTTGACGTAGGTTCGGCTTGTCACCCTGTGTTTTTATTTACTGACCAGGCCCATTCTCGTCCAGGACTGTGATTCCAGCCTACTGCTTTGCCTTGTTCATTCCCACCATCATTAAAGGGCTGGGATTCTCTTCCGCCAAAGCTCAGCTAATGTCCACTCCGCCTTATGTTTTTGCTTCAATAGTTATCATTTTCACAACACGCTTATCCGACAAAACCAAAATGCGCGGACCCTTCATATTAGCAGTCGCCATCGTGGGTATAATCGGTTATTCCGTCTGGTACGCTTTGACATTCATCAAGTGTCAATGTTGATATGATATTCTTACAGGTACAGCACAACATCAGCAACTGCTGGATATGTCGCTGCATTTTTTGCATGCACAGGCACATTCACCAACATCGCACTCATACTTTCTTGGGCCGGAAGCAACACTGGAGGTGACCTAAAACGCTCTGGTACGAATATTCTGATGTTATACTATCCTGTCGCTCATTAAGTAAATAAGTTGTCCTGGCGATGGTGATTGGGTTGGGGGGCCTCGGCGGGTTTGTCTCTGTGGCCTTGTTCAGTGTAATCGATCTAACTGCCACATTAACAGCATATGCTCCTCGTTTGTTTTCCGTACCCAAGATGCGCCTCGATTCTTCCCCGGACACGGGACTGCCATTGGTTGCATTTGCACGACGTAAGATGCCTCGTCGTATCTGGTTGAAAACGGATGAGTGATTTGGTCCTCAGATTTATAACCGCACTCTTCATGATTTGGAACTATCGGCGACTGAACGTTATCAAAGACCAGAAACTCGCTGATGACAAGGATACCCAGGCGTTTACTGAGATGGGCGATGCTTCACCTGAATACAGGTGAGTCCAGTCTTTTACTGCATAGGATACATTGGGTCTGATCACTGATACATAGATATCTCATTTAAACAATGAGTGGAACTTGTCAAGTTTCAGCTTGCTTCGAAGGATGTATTTCGTTTGGGCTCGCGTAGTAAACATTACAACAGGTTTGGGTGAATATAACGCAAGTCCTCTTTGTAGGCCGTTCGACTATATATTGTACTATGGAAAGCGAGAGCACCACGCAAGGGGTGACCACTAATATTCCCATCATAATATGTCATGGTCGTGAGAATGTGGCAGTGCTCATAGAGCTGACCCATCGAATCGCAATGAATTTAGCCTAATTTAGCCCAAAAATGTCGAGAAAAAATGACATACCATTGTGGGGGTTATTCTCACGACCACCCCAGGGGGCTCGGTAATGGTGTTTGTAGGGGCTTAATAATTATTAATTAATAAACCAAATTAGGAAATAAGGAAAAGAAAGAAATAAGAGGGAGGAAGGTAGATTTCAGTGTACTTGAGCCTGGTATCAATAGTACGAACACCATCGGGGTTAGGAGGCGTACCCCAAAAATTCTGCTGCTGCGCGGCGTGGATTTTTGAGAAAGAAATAAATCAGCTGATCCTGTCTGAGCAAGCTGCAACAGCTTAGAAATATGTTCAGGATACCTTAGCCATTGTGAACCATTCAACAAAGCTGGCTCTGCAAATCTTCCTCATTCGAGTCACGCATGGTGCTTTTATATTCATCAAGTAAGATTACACCGTTAAGCATATTCACAGTACTGAATATTTTTGGAAGCAGTTTAATCAACATCTGCTAGGTCGTTCTTCTATTTGAAAGACAGGCATGACCACTTTAACTTTCTCCTTTGTCTGTCCAATAACAAATTCTGTGCTGGTTCCAATTTATCATAAAGATAGCTTGAGATGAGTTGGTCGCTGCAAGCCAACTGAAAGTCTCAGAAATTGAAAGAGAAAGGCTCATCTGCTTTCTGCAAGACACTGCGCCGCTACCTATATTTTTCAACCCTTGCATGAATTACAACCCATCCAGAAACTAATGAGAATCGGTGCTTCTTTTTTTTCGGTTCCGAAAAAGGAAAGTCCGGCCGTGATTTCTTTTTTGGGATACATCAAAAAAAAACCAATTTGGTTGATTGCCAATTTGGCCGTGGCAGTGCTCAACCCATGGGACAAATACAGAAGAGTCAGACCCGGCATTTAAGCGAGTCCGACTATTGATGAGGCTTGCTGATGTGCCATCAGCTTCGGCATTGGCGGGAAGGACCCCCAGACCCTCCCTTTCGCTAGTGCTGCCTTTTCCGTTGGCGCGGGGCCCTTTCGCTGGCGCGAGGCCTCTTACGTTGGTGCGGGGCCTTTTTATTTTATTTTATTCTATTTTTATTTCATTATTTTGCCCAATTTTGGCGGCTCAATTTTTTTAGGTAGATGGGAGACTCCCTGGCGCTCGCCGCTAGGGCCCGATGCGCAGAGAATTTTCGCTCGCCGCTGGTCCCACTGCGTGGAGCTGGTGCCTGCGGCGCCAATGCCGGAGTTTAAATCCTCTGATGTGATTATCATTCTCGGCAACGACTTGGCAGCTGAGTCCGACTATTGATCACGAAGCGAGAAGTAGCCGACTCCGACTCCGACTCTTCTCGTCATTCCTCATCCCGAAAACTGGCTATCTAAGATGATTCTTAACAAGTTAGGACTTGTAACCATCTCTCTAGACTCGTGACCAGTCTGTATACAAAATACCGAAAATATGTGGCAAGCACTTCGGTTGTATACAGACTGGTACATCTTGGGATCTTGCATTGCCCGTGTTCTCTCTTGCACTTTGAAATTTAAGGAAATTCAAATTGTCACGAACCTTTATATGCTAGAAATGAATGCATTTGCCTCTTCAGATTTCTTTTCATTGCGGGTGGAAGAGCAGGAAAGGCCATCGAGTTTGGGGCAGAATTGATCGATTTTGACTCTGGATGGCTTATCGGCCGCAATTTTTCAAACTCCGTTGGCCCTTTTACCGGTCCGGGTCTGTAAAACGCCGAAGCGCTCGCTGCATTTTTTCGGCATTCATTTTACAGACTGGATACGAGTCTACCATCTCTCCAAGTCCAGAACGTGAGCCTCCCCCCAGACATCTCCCCACAGCGTTACCAGCCATTCTGCACTGGTCTCCTTGGTTGATTTCGGTGTTATTCTCCCTTCGGCACTTCCTGACTGGCAACATGGCAGCGTATGGGTAGTAACATATGTCCCCAAAGTCTAGCTCAAAGATCCGTGGTCTCGGCGCTGTTAATAATAACGAGGTTGACTGAAAATGCTTAGGCTCCCCCGGTACCTCCCGGTACAACTGGACGCACTTATCAGACGTCAGTAAGTGGCTGTCGCCACTCATTTGATGTAAGGTAATAATGGTACCTATGTAAGTCGGTACCAGGAATGCAATCGAACAAACTACATGTCCCAAGTCCATTTCCTATCGCTGGTTTCAACGGCTCGTTTTATTCTGTTTTCATCCCCGCCTCACAAACTTGGCGCCTCGAATTCAGTATTTATATCAAACAGCAGCGAACAACTTCCTTGACTGGATACCCCGCGCAATACAGAAAAACCCGGACCCTACCAGTGCGACGAGGCCCTGTATGTGGGCAAAAATAGTATTTCAGTGAGCACATCCCCATAACATGGACAAATGAACGACTTGCAGAGAATAAAATAAGGTGCCTAAAGTTCGGGATCGTCTTGTGGTGGATGAACAGCCCCGCAATCGGCGCGCCCGCGAGCGCGCCGGTGGACATGAACATGAACACCATGCCGACGCGCGCGCCGACCTCTTCGATGGGCGAGATTTGCGCGACGCAGGCCTGGTGGAGGGTAAGAATATGTATGGTATCAGCGATTACATATGTACGCAGGATGAGATGGGAAGGCCGAATATGTAAAGAATCGTTGTAAGGAATATATTTGTCCATACGAATGATTGAACGGAAGGAGGGGGGGAATGAAAATGAACGCACCGCGAGGAGGGAGAAGAACGGGCCGGACGCGAGGCCGTAGAGCACCGTGAAGGCGATGAGGTTGGGCTCCGCCTTGGAGGTGTACCATAGAGCTATGACAAAAACGCCCGAGAGGGCGGTGGAGATGCACATTACGTTGAATCTATAGGTGCGAATAATAAATCAGCGAAGAGGTCTAGAGTATAAAGTATGTTTATGAAGAAGAGCATGCACCTCCCCAGGCGATCCGCGACGAAACCCGGCACGATGCGCCCCACGATGCCCGTCGCGCACATGATGGCGAGGTAGTACGGCGTCAGGGGCACGACACCACCGTGCGTCACTGCACTGTAGAGCCCGACGTAGAAGAAGGGATTGAAAACGGCAAGGATTGTGAACCAGCCGCCGAGGCAGAGGCAGGTGTATGACGGGTCGCGTAGCGCGCGGAAGGCCAAGAGCTGAGAGAGGCGGGGGAGCGGTTTGGGGGGGCGCGGGGTGCTCATTGTGAGGGAGGCGACGATATAGCAGGCGAGGACGATGAAGGCGATGATGCGGACCGTCCAGCCTGGTAATTGTTTAAAATTGGAAAGCTGGGTATTTTCAAAAATAGAGTAATTAACCCACCGAACCCGATTCGATGGATAATCTTACTGATCATGATGGGGTAGACGATTCCGCCGAGGCTGGCTGAGGCGATGGGAAACCCGAGGGCAAAGGCCAGGCGGCGCTTGAACCAATGTGCGCAGACCGCAAGAGAAGGGAAGAACCTGGATGAAACGTACCGAAAATCAATCGCAATGTGCATGTGGGAAATCGTTACCCACGCAAATGCGGTCCCGAGACCATAAAGCACGGCATGTGTAAGATATTGTTGATATATCTGCTGAGGCTTAGATATAGAGAGCAGGAACAGGGACAAGGAGGCCACGATTCCGCTCATGGGGATCATGTACCGTGGGCCGTAGGCGTCGAAAAGAGCACCAGAAAGGCCTGCGACTGCAGGGACGAATCATTAAAATTATGAAGCTGAGGCAACCCGAGACTCACAAATAAAAATCACGAACAGCTGTATGGAGCCAATCATGCTAATTAGCGTCGCAGAGTAATGGGACAAGTATGTCTCCGTGTAATAGTCATTGAATGCGCCGAACGCGTTTGCGGTTCTGACAAAATGGAATTGGAATTCATCATTGCGGGCGAGTTGGTAAAGTAGAAGTTGAACCACAAACCCGAAAGTCGCGAACGAAACGAGACTGGCGCCGAAGATGGTCAGCCATGCGTGCAGTCCGCCGTCCGGAGGACCGGGTACCAACCCAAGCTCGCTGGTCTCCTCGCCTATTTCTTTCTCAGCGTCGGTACGACTTTGACCGTGACTTTGCAGTGTTGGGGTCGGACTCCTCGACTCAGCTGAGCGGCGAAAGTTAGAGCTACTCTCCATGAATATGTAGAATGGTTCAGAGGCCGTCTTGAGGGGTCTTGATCGTCATGTCTACACTGGCATAGGTTTTTGTGCGAGATCCTGTAAAGATAGTCCAAAAATCACATCATTTACTTCCCGTCTTTCAACAGAAGATGCAAAGAAGATGCCACTTACTGTTTGACAAGTGTTTGTTGTCACCCGCCACAGGCCACGTTATAACTCGCCTAAATGACAACAGGATTGCCAGTCATCGAATTCAACCATCATGTGGGCCACGGCACATGCTCAAACAGCGAACTTGCCGTGTTCCTCCAAGTCGAGAGATCACTGATTTTTCTGCCAGTGGTAGGCAGGAAATCAATGTAATGGCGTTTGGAACAGCTTGCTTGCGCATCCTGTGAAGTGAGCTAGCTTTGATACAGGAGGCCCGCTTCTGAGGAGGACGTGTTATCAGAAGCCGGGCACTGTAAGCCTGTCGTAGGGTGTGAGGCAGGGTCTCGACGGCGACATGGGCAGAAGTTGAAAATAAATGCGACGTCGGGGAAGGAGCAAGACTGCCGGGTGTAGAGCGGGAATATGGAATGCTGACGCTTTGAGACCACCCAGAAGTTAGAACGAAAATTTGGGCCGCCCACATTCGCCCCCTAATTACTTGGACGTTGGATCCTAGGCATTTTACAGTATTAGTGTTGAAAATTTAAAATCGCATTGAGAATTATAATTATTGTGGGCGAGTTAAATAAAGTCGTGCGGCACCGAGGAAGATCAGCCCTGCGTGCTTAGACAGCAATATCAACTCGATTGCACTACTACGCATCCTAGGGCACTCAGAAATGGGCAAACATGGTGAAGCGGAATGCTAATATTATATTGGGAAGATGAAGATCTGTCCATGCCCAAAGCTCAAATCTGAGTCCAGGGATCAAAATTTCGATCAAGCCTTACTTAACGGTCCTAAGCTTATTTCCTATGTACTTTCAACCGCATGGTTCAAATAGCTCCGGTTTGGATTTTATTTTTTCCGTACAAAAATGCATGACGCCTCGAGTTGAGTAGATTATTACTGAATCTTGCAGCAGCGAACAGCTTCTTGGACTGGATATAATACCCCGCGCAACGCAGAAAAAAAAATCCCGATTGGCCACGAGAGGGTATTAAGTAAAGAAAAGAACAGTGAAGTGCTCGCTACAGCAAAAGGAGAACCTGCGCCGAAAAACTGTGCGGGAGAGTTCCAAGGCCGCTGGAGCTATTCCTCCAAGTGGAATATATTTTGTGTCTTGCCAAAATGCCCCAAATAGCCAGGCGGGATGCACCGGATTGAAACCCAGCCGTCTCGGGGTGGGCAGGCAGCGGCGGAAATGGGATATATAGAAACGAGCAGTTACATAATTTGATATTGGCCCGTGCAGATATTTCCAAGGGAAGCCGATTGGGCCGCCAGGAGGGGCAAGAGCGCCGGGATATCAAATATGCTCGTAGCGATGAATTCAGGCGGCAGGGAGATACAGAAGCACAGGACACCGCCTCTTTACTTCATGAGATACAACTGTCCCAAGAATTGGGGCTTTTGAAGTTGTTTTTCAGGGTGCAAATTTGAGCGAGCGGCGGTTGGGATAAACGCCGTACAATAAAGCAAAAGAGCTCTGTGACGGAACAAGGCGGTTCAATAGTGCATCCTAAGCCCAGTTGAGTATTTGAGGCAGCAGATGGACCGGATGGAAGGGGGGAAGCGAATCGGGGCTGAGCCAAGGAATTGATACTGCCAGGCAACAAGAGCACAGCACAGGTTGAAAAGGGGATAAACAGGGCAGAGCGAACGGCCAATTATGTGCATACCAGGAGAGGGATAGGAGCCACCACAGAACGGTGCCGATTCAAGTGGGTGGGGAGGAGAAGAGATGGGACCATAATAGTGAATAAACACGACACGCGCCATGAGGATAGCCACGTACCTATGAAGTGTATGCAGCACTATGCAGCGCTGTAGAGGGCTGCATAGCGGCCCATAGGTTCATCACACCACAAAACGCTTTGGAAGCCTATGGAGCACTGTCAAGCCACTTCTGGTTTTCCTGATGGCAGCCATACGCGCCGCCCCAGCTACCGGCCGAGGCGCCTCGCATCAGCTCGTATCCCCGGGAAGCGGGTGACATCAGCAGCTTGGCAATTGAATGTCAGAGAAGCACCCTGCAAATCTCCCGGCTCCGAGCGGTGAACCACTTTTTTAACTCGTATGCGATCATAACATCATGCCAACCCTCTGCTTACCGGCAGGTGATATATCAATTGGCAGATTTGTTGCCAAAATTCTGCAAAGTTACCGTCACCCTCCTCAAATGTGTTCAGTTCAGTCACCCGTCACCTTGGTCGTCGAAATGGTACAGTATCATATCATCCCATCATTCATCTCGCGAATAAAATGCGGCTCTGCATCGACTCGTCATCCGCCTTCGCTTCTACTTCTACCATGAGCATTGACATAGCGCCATTCCTCTCTCACAGATCGCGTCTATGGACTGCTTGCGGGAGTGAGTGCATTCAACAACTGTAATCCTCAACTGCTCATTTCAGTTCGCGGGCTGTTTCCACTCGAAACTATTCCGGGGATGATATCGCTTTTAGTTGGCGAGTTCTGCTTTGGCACGGAATTGGAGGGCCTTTAATGTCCTACATAGGGAGACCCAACCCATATACCTTTCCGTTTGAGTCCATCACAATGAACCTGAAGCCATCGCTCGCGGGCATGCCCGCTCCGACAGATGGCAGCGGTCCGTTCGCGATTACGCTGGAAGGTGACGATCTGGACGAGGCGCTGCAGTAGGAGCAATTCACCGGCCTTTGCGTTTACTCGCTACTCAGTTCCTTTGTCACAGATATGGTCAAGTCGCCGGTGTACCACGTTTCATTAATGTACCCATTCTTCTTACTAGCAAGCAGATTATATTTGCCTGACGCACTCAATGCCAGTGGCTGGAGAACTTTCAAATCCACGTTCACAAGCGCCTACCAAGTGAGGGCTGGGCTGTTACCGTTGGCTGCGGAAGCCAGGATCTCATGGCCAAGGTGTGCACAATAATGTCGGAGGGGTATGATATCTCACGCGCCATCTCCAGGCCTGCGAGATGCTCATTAATGATGGCGACTGCGTGTTAATAGAGACACCAGTTTACTCGTTCGTACTATTCACTATTTGGCTTTGATGCTGGTTTAAGCTGTGATTATTTAGTGGGGCACTGGGTTTTCTTGCATCTCATCCGTGCTCACTTATCGGTGCGAACAACCCCAAAGTTCCCTCCATATCGCGTCTTATCAGTTCCTAGAGGTTATGGCAGACTCTGAGGGCCTGAATCCCGCCTGTCTCGAGTCGATTCTCTCCACGTGGGCTACTGCAAGACCAGGCCAGCGATTCCCGAAGATCATGTACACCATTCCTTCCGGAAGCAATCCAACGGGCGCCTCGATCCCTGAGCACCGCAAAATTGAAGTGTATGGCACCATTTACAAACGGAAAATATATACTGACGGCTTTCATATTTTTGTGTAGCCTGAAAATTGCAAAAAGATACAACATACTGATCTTGGAAGACGACGCATACGCGTTTTTATACTACGGCCCTGCCGGCCAGCAGGCTCGGAGTTATTTTGCCCTCGAAGGCGAGGTAAATGGAGATGTGGGACGTGTCGTTCGGTACGTTGCCTCCCTAAGATATTCAGTATCACTTAACATCTCTTCAGGTTCGACTCATTTAGCAAGGTGCTGAGCAGTGGAATGCGCTTGGGATTCATGACTGCACCGGCGCAGTTGGTCAACGCGGTCAATATGGTGACGGCAAATACGAAGTAAGCCTCTGTTTCACATCCTATAATTTCGCTGATTTCTCGTGTGTCTGTAGCATGCAGGCTCCCACACTCACGCAGGTCATGGCGTATAATCTCCTCTCCCGCTGGGGACCGGATGGGTTTCTAACGCATTGCGCGGGTGTCGCGGCTCTGTACCGCACACGGCGCGACATGTTCGAGCGTGTCGCGCGTGCCCACCTGACCGGCCTTGCAGAGTGGACGACGCCCATTGCAGGGATGTTCCTCTACATAAAGGTGTGCTGAAATCCTGCACGTACTCTCCACAGTCTGATTAGACGCGCAGCTCCTCGTACATCCCGACGGACGAGACGTGGACTCGAAAGAGCTGGTCTTGTGCAAAGCGGTAGGAAAGGGGGTGCTTGCTGTACCTGGGACTGCCTTCATGCCTCTGGGCGGCGCGACACCGTATTTACGGGTGAGCTTCAGCTTGATTGAGGAGGAGCGGGCAGAGGAAGCGTGTCGCCGGCTTCGTGAAGTGATCCTCGAGGCGCGCGCGGAGTCGGAGCCGACGGCACAGGCCTGAAAACTGACGCTCCATACGAACTTGCTGTACCTTCAGGCTTATTTCGTTATCTCTTTTCAACACGGGAATGATTTTTGGGTCGGAAATTGCGAGCTAGGTCTTGGTTAAGATTCCGGCATAAAATGCTCAGCTGGTTTTCAAGATCGGCATTCGCATTCTGAAGCTCAGATTGCATCAGTGTAAAAAACGAAAACTTTTTACTGCCAAGTTCAATACTAATTCATAAGCATGGTTTCTGACCGGGCCCGAGTCAATGCTGACACTTCTTAGGGATATAGAAAGTATTAGAATGAAAAGTCACACTCGGATTATTTTTCGGGTTGAAAAGTTGATTCGTGACGTGATTGCAATAAGATAATGTTTGTTTATAAACATGTTTATAAACAGGCTTTTTATAAACTGGTTTTATAGCCCATCTCACTGGTTGAGCATTTCAATTTTTTCACTCCAAGTTTCAGTGAAAAACTTCCTTTATTTTTCACCCAAGAAGTGTATCTGAAAATGTCTGAAAATTTTAAAACTTTTTACAGTACTTTTGTGACTTGACTGAAAATTGTTTGAATTTTTCACAAAAATACTGGAAAATTTATGAATTCTCCAGCTACATTTTCAGTGAAAAATGTGTGAAAAATAAAGGAAATTTTTCACCAAAAATCTAGGTGAAAAATTTTGAAATGCTCACCTAGTGTCTGCCCTGGATTACGTGTGACTGTGGGTTTCTGTTGTTTTGCAGCAAGTTCAACAGGGTTTTTTGAGACCGCAACCAACCGGTATTCAGATATTTCCGGAATCACTTGTACCACAGAAAAAAAATTGGCTGTTCTGAGGTACATCTCAGCTAGATTTAGTGGAAAATGTGTGGGACACCCGTCAAATTAAAATGCAGTAGTCTATTATCTGGTTGGGGCATTCCCCACAACTTCAGTTATAAAATGAGTTGGATTGCGAGAGGAAAAATACCGCAGGGGGGTGCAAGAGCGATTTTGGCGGCATCACTAGTTGAACATTTCATGCTTTTCACTCAAAGTACCGGCGAAAAACTTCCTTTATTTTTCGCCTGTTTTTCACTGAAAAAAATGTGGAAAATGTAAAGTTTTTCACCACTTTTTTCACTCGACAAGGTGAAAATACAGGAGCCCTCCAGGCAAACTTGGTTCCTCAGCCATTCCATGCTTTGAATATTTAGGACCATCCATATACAAATTTAAAAGCACTGAAGCTCAGGATTCCTTGAAAGTAATAATATTATAAGGAACTGGAAAATACATTGTCTGCCATGGGTCTCAGTTTGTATTTGTTTCTGAATGGGACCGCGTCGGAAAATACCTACCTACCTACTCAAGTATTTTCTAACCTCCTTCAAAGTTCTTTCAGAGGAGATTCAACTAATCACTCACCAATCACAATGTTGCTCGATGCATCAATACTGTGTGTTCTGGGCCTGGTGTCACTGCATTCTGGGAACTCCTAGACTTAGTAAGGCTTGATGATGGGGTATCGGCCTAGTTCATGCTAGCTGAATGTAGGTGACCAAAATGCCTCTGTCTAGGCCACCTAGACTCATTTTGAGTTCTGCTGATCGCGCATCAGCCTAGCTGTGCTTAGATCAGCCTAGATCACTATCCTGACTCTGCGTAGGTGAGTGTGGTTCCGCTTCGGTGCCCAGACACATTTCTGTTCAGTGTATAGACTAGCACTAGTATTCTGTGATGCTTCAAACATCCATTAGATCTCTGTATTACACCAGTAGGTAAACTCTCATCGTGAAAGGATCATCATAACCTATGTTGAGTTGATTTTGAGAAGGTTTAGCAGGCTCAACAATGGCTACGGGGAATACAGTGATTACTTGCATCTGGGGTCGTTATGTTGTGCAAGCTTTGCTACACAACTGTGGGTGATAAATTATTCCGCAAAATATATCTAATCATGCCGCCCTAGCTCGCTACACAGACCTGCGTTGACCTATACTTACCCACACTTACCCACACAGACCTAGCAAAATCTCTGCTGACCTGTGCTGACCTAGATAGAACTGCACTGACCTAGAAATACTCTGTTTAGCCGACTAGACAGAGTGCTCTGCCTAGGTCAGTCTAGGTAGCCTGACTCGGGCTCAGTATAGGAGGTCCCGGAATGCAGTGTGTTCTCAATGGGTGACTTTCCATAGCAATAGATATATTCTGGAGAATATCTGAGTATTTTCCCGAGACAGGTGTCAGGATCCCATCAGTTCCATCACCTACAAATGTACAGAATATATTCCAAAAGTGCCAAAATCTGTACAAGGGGTAGCTACCCCCCGAACAGATTTAACACTCAACAAATAAAGTTCAATAAGCAGGTTTGGGCAATCACCTTGCTTTACGGAGGATGACTTGGGCGATTTCACTTCCAATGCTCAAGGTCAGTCCACTGGAGTTTTTCAGCCTCATGAGAGCTTCCTGTTCTTGTAAATATAGGGTAATGATGGAGGCCCAAGGTGTGATTTATTTTTTAATCTTCAGATTGGATTTAACTAGAAAATTTAGCCTGTTCAGATTGATCACATCACTGGCACCTTCAACGAAGCTCGGATAGTCAGGCAAAATAATCTATGGTTTGGGAAATCACTGTCAGTAAATGATAGAACGGCTTCAGCGCCCTCCCAAAAAAAGGACAGCGCGAATTGATGGTGTTACTGGATGAGTGTTTTTAGCGGTTTTCAAGTTCCAAGCGGAGTTGCTTGAGAAGTTATTTTTGTGGAGCAGACTTTGGGAAAAGAATTTTTCTTGAACAAGGTTGGAAAACTGCTAGCTGTCAAGGAATAAAATATTGAATAAATATAATTATTTTCAAGATCAAGTGATGGCATCATGACTAAGCCATGATTTTGTAGGAACGGACAGACAAAGGCGATTTGGAGACCTGGTCCCTAATTTCGGAACCAAGAATTTTGAATTTATGTAAATTTAGAACTTTTCTTGCGAAAGTAACACCAGCAATTCACACACTTTTGCGGCTGAAAATGATGGTGAAAAACTTAGAACCTTTTTCACCAGTTTTCTTGCCTGAAAAATGATAGTAAAATTGGTGAAAATTCGTCAGTGAAAAATAGTGTAAAATTGGAAAATCAAAAATTGATGTTTTCACTCATTTTTCACCAGTTTTTGGGGGGCTTTTTCCACTGAAAGTCGGGGTGAAAAATGTGAAATGATGTTGACCAAATCACGGCCTTCAGATTCTGCCCCTGGAAAAGAAGCAGGAACAAAAAAAATGCCATGAACTAAATAGCGCATGTGCTGGCCAAAACGTCCAAAAAAATACCTGGTATAATTTTACATGATGTACCAGTGACCCCAGAAATCTTAGGCTCAGTTGACCATCCGGTCCGCGAAATTACCCTTGAATCGATAATTATTCGACGATGCCCAGATCACGAAA
>JARJCX010000257.1:0-197488 GCA_029282285.1 Mycena rebaudengoi
GAACGACTCGCGACTACATCCCGTCGATCTCCGAGACCGATCACAGCCACGTGCACAGACAAGTGACTCGAAAGTCAATCCCGGAAATGTCCGCAGACTCCGATGTCACCCGAAACTCCGATTGATCGGAATGGTCAGTCACATGCGATGTCGCGATAAGGCGTCATTGTGTCGTGATAGGTCGAAAACGCTCTAGACCTCTCGTGACTAAGGCTAAATCAGTAATAAGGCTCACGCCAAAGAGACGTGACTGCTACGGCATGTTGCAAATGGGTTTAAAGTCCTTAAAATGGAATGCCGGCCGTTTTCGTGGCCTTGTACATAATTCCTATTATTCAATTTCCTTATATAGCATGTACTAAAATGGACTGTAAAGTAGTATAAAAGCAGAGTAGTTTTAACGCGTTCTGGACTGCATTTCCCTCATAGTTATTATTGCCGTGACTATTTTTGGTCACAGTAGTGATTTCTCACGAGTTTAGTGCACGTCTGGAGTTCTATTTATACGCGGAGATTTGTTTATACATTTCGAAGTTTGTACTTAGCCCCAACTCAGTTAGATAGTCAATACACGTTGTGATTGATAACCTAAAGTCATAAGCTTAAGTGCTGAACCAGAAAGTCTCTCATGAGAAGCATCTCGCGATAAGTTTGTAATCCAGTTTGAAGTCGCGACAAAGTGTCAAAGCTTTAAATCAAAGGTACTACTAAGATTGTAGTCACTGTTGGAATCGTTCCAGTGAGTTCGGTCGCAGTCCCACGTCTAAAGGTACTATTGGAATCAGTCCAGTGAGGCTGATCGTAGTCACTGTTGGAATCGTTCCCGTGAGTTCGGTCGCAGTCCCACGTTACAAGAGAGTCCCGTGAGACCTCTAAGTTCAAGTCCAGTGTGGCTTCAAGTTGTCGGAATTAGCTTACGTGCGTTCGCGACTGAGTTTCGTTTCATTTCAAAACCCCCGCGATTAGTGTTTCTCTCACGAGAAGCTTTAGTTGTACTCACGAGTTCTACTCGCGATAGTCTTGAGATACAGTTTGATTTATCTTCTTTCATTTGCACAATTGTCAACGGTGTATCTGCAGTCAATTCTGATTGACAGGACCCAAGTACATTAAATATTGAAGAGCACTTTGTGTAGTTTGTTTGTTGGTTGTGTGTTGGTTGTGGTTCGATTTGTGTGTCTCGTACACATCTATTGGATTGTGATTTTCACGACTATACTCAGGTGCACCATCTCAACGCGACCATCTGTATGTAGTGTCTTGTGATGTGCGTGCATTCATTCACCTCTTCCACTCTGTCACTTTTTCTTACACTTATCCTTTATTTCTGCAGTGCGAGCTCCGCTTGGGTTCTCAAAGAGTTCGTCGTCGTTCCTGCGCCGAGTGCTTTGGATTAGACCTGCGGTTGTTCCTCTAAACTTCTCGCATTCATTTTATTCTTATTATCTTTTTCACTCTACAATTGTACTTTTTATCTGCTGAGCTTGCGGTGAATGAACAATTTATTTCTCTTGTAATATATTCAGAAATGTGCCGGGATCTCCTTAGACAGCCCTTTTGCTAAATGTGAGTTTGACATAAGCTGTTGCGATGCTGAGATGTCACTTTGATCCCTCAGCATGACATTCTCTCAAGCCTCTTCTCCCGATCCCTCTGGGCCAAATGCCTCCTCTCCCCCAAGAAAACAACTTCGTCATCTTCAACTTCAATAGCGATCCCGCCGACGCACAAATCCGCGGTATCTTTCCCGATTTTATGGCTTCAGGCTTTTCACCGGCATTGACGATGTGACCTCTGGCCTCGACTTCAGGGCGTATTTTGGCAACGGCTACTTCACCAAGGACGCGGACCCAATCACGACCGCTCCAGCCCACCCAATGCGCGCACCTTTCAGCGGCACCCGGCCATCTTACTTTGTCGTTAACCACCGGCACCGCGAGCTGATGACCAAAGGGGCAGCGACGTCGCGGAGCACCGGCTGCCGGTGGATTCGTACAGCAACGCGCACAACTTGACCATATCTTTATGGGCGGGGGAGATATTTAGGATCGCATCAATTGCGAATATTCCATCCTGCACGGCTTCCCACGACGCATCACAGTTCCTCCAGTCCTCCACCGAACGAAATTCTGGATTCAAAATACACTACAATGAATGGACAAAACAAATTAAATAATGAAGCCGATAGAAAAACACGCTATCAAACGTCACTTCCTCGCAAGTGCCAATACAAGACCGGCACAGGCTATGCCCAAAGCCCCGAGAAGGATCCACCCGATGACATCGAGAGGAGGGCTCTTTAATTCGATTTTCACTTCGAATCGTGGGTGGGTGTCCACAACGTTGGTTTTCTCAATGGCCACCTCGTCTTTTTGTTGGTTAGCCGCAGCCTGGGATACTTCGTGGATCGAGGTGCCTTCTGGCAGGTTAGTCGCGACCCCGGCAGTTTGTTGGACTTGCTGGCCATCTGTCTGCGCCGCGATAGCGAGTACTGCATCCTGTGAAATTATCTCTTCACAGTCCGAGGCATCGTTAGCCTCTGTCTCCGCATCAATTTCTAGAAGCGGCTCAAGCGAGACGGGTGAAAGCGCAAGCCTTCCCCGAATCTCAGCGCACTCCGTGGCCGCCGCCAAAGAAGCCCCAGTTTCTCCTCTCCCTGACAAATACTCCGTAAGCTGCTCTAGAGCATTGCAAAGAGACGGAAGGAGGTGAGAATGTGTGTTAACCACCCCCCGTAAGAGGCTGATCGCCTCTCCCAAGGCTGCGATGGATTCATCCTGGCGACCAGCGTCCCAAAACCTTGTAGCGAGATGTCGGAGGCCGTTGGCAAGGGCGGGGATATGGTGTACCGCCCGTGATACCAGTTCACGGTATTCGGTGACAGCCTTCTCCGCATTGTGTAAAGCATCGTCTGCCTTCCCCACAGTAGCGAGACGAAGGGATAGCGTATAAAATGCCTTGGATGTGAATTCCTGTGACCTATATCCTCTTGGGCACCCCCCCCGCTGCCATGGTCCTGCGTACGTCGTAACTGCTTCTTGAGCGGCGGCAAGACCTTCCTCCTGCCGACCGACGGCCGCAAGACAATCTGAGAGGGCACAGAGCGCATAGGCAACTTCAATCCGTGGGGGCCTGGGGAGCTCTCAGAATTCTGCCACGGCTCGTTCCGCAGTTCCGAGGGCCCTCTGGGTCTGGCCTACATCTAGCTGCGCAGATGCTAGATCAGAGAGATGAAAGCAAAACCCATCGGGAGAAAATTCTGTGCCATCCCACAGGGTACTCCTTTCGAGTAACGACAATGCCTGCTCTCTTCTACCAGTCTGCAGCAGAATGAGATATTTCACACACCAATGGGTATCTGAAGAGTTCAATCTTTTAGTAGGGTCACAGAGAAATTAGAACAGTTTGTGCTTCGCCAACTCGGTCCATGTCAATTAAAATGAGAGTATGAAGACCATGCCATGATGCTTTAGAACTTCTTGGGGGCGATGAATGAATGTATTGGACCGCTTCTTCAGCGATGGCTAGTGCATCGCTGAGACATCCAGCTTCCCACAAGCCCCGGCAGTAGGTCCACAACACAGAGTTGAAATCGTCGAGATTTGTTTGTGATGTGGTGAAAATTAAGCACGAGTGCGCAACAAGATCATCCAGGACTGCCAGGATAAGCAATGCGTCCTGCTGAGGGAGCTCTGCGCAGATGTGGCACGTTCGAAAAGTGAAATCGAAAGTGAAGTAGCTGATGTCAGGTTCCGCTACGAGAGATGTGACCATTTCTTGAAGTCCTGCGACTGCAAGGTCGACATGTGTGCGAACCAGGTGCACCACGAGTAAATGCACTTCAAACTCAAAGAAGGCAGCCTGAGAAGCGTAAAATGCACGAATAGCATTTCCAACCATCCAGTCATCGAGCCACGGCATGCAAGCGCCAAAGTCGTCAATGACTGGCGGTGGGGAGTCCCAACTGGGTTCCAAGAACAAGCGTAAATATTTCATGGCTAAGGCATGATCCTGCTGGGAAAAATATGCACGCGCGTGGAGAACCAGGAGGAAAGCTGTAGAAAATTGCTCGGGGAAGATGCTCGATAGCGAGCAATATACAATGGCAGCATCTGCCAGGAAGTCCTGGGGAAGGTCTCCTGCCTCTGCCATCTTGCACATGTGGTCGAAAAATGCATCAATATCGCTTCCAGATGGAGGGGGTATAGTCCCTGAGAACCAGGCGACAATTTCGAAACCCTCCTTCGAAGCCAGGTATGCTTCGCGATATCGATGAGCCTCCGAAAGAGCACCGGTAAGACAGAAAAAGGCTTTGGAGCATTCATGTGCCTGTAGTTGGTATTCCGGATACCAGAAGGTCCAGTCGGGCTGAGCAGATGCCAATTGGGTTATTTCCGCTAATAATGCCTGGCATATGATGACGGTTTCCTGGGCAACAGATATGGCGGCCTCGAACTGGCCTGCAGCACGGAGGCTGGTTGAATGTGCATTTAACGATAACAAGAGAAGCCCCTGATTGTCAATGTTCGGCTGGTTCTCCATGAAAACACGACACCAGTAAACAGACTGTTCGCTGGCCTGTACAGCGGGCTCGTATCGGAGTTGATTGTTGTATTCACGAGAGAGGTGTATGAGAGCAATGGTGAGGCGAGGAAGACATCCGGTAAAATTGGCCCCGGATGCCAAGTGACGAAACACTTGAACGGATAAGGCATTCGAGTACGTGGCTTCTGACCGCATACCGAGCGCGGACAGCTCTACCCCGAGATTTAACATCATTTCTGCAGTATTTTTCTGAGAAAGCTGGGCTGGGCAGTCGTTGATTTGGACCACGACAGCGAGTATTTTGGAGAGCACATGCGTGGCAGATGTAGGCTGTAGAAAGACGGGTCTCAGAGCTTCTGCAGCATCCCAGTAGGGTGGTCCGGAGTGCTCTGAGCGGAAGTGGTTTGTCGTAGTGAGGAGCTTTTCAAGGGAATCAATAAGTCGCATGGCCTGTGCGGAGAGATACTGGGATTCGAGTGTTTGATGGCCCGGGTCCTTCACGGAGTCGGTATATTATCAATAAAAGAGATGAGCAACGTACCGATGCGACTATTTCCATCGTTTGGTTGACCACATTTTGGCCAAATTGAGTTTGAACCAATATCCGCGCCATCATGCCCTCGAGACGTTGTAGTTTCGCATGGTGCTCGACATTATTGACAATTAAACACTGTTCTACCCGGACAGAGGTATTTTCGATCCGAGCAGAGGCATGTTCGATTCGAGCGGCAGCACATGCCTTGACACTTAATTAATTATATAGACTTTTCCAAATGGTTGCGGGCTCACCGTAAATTGGATGTAACACTTATTAACATGCTTTTTTAAACGTTTAACTTCAGCCTCCACATCTTCACGCTCTAACCAGACTTTGAATGGAGACTGCAGGCCTCGAAACCCTGAGCGATGCGGTGGTGGAGAGATCCTCTGGGTGACAGAAAGAACGTGAAGCATGTCCCTAGCAAACAGTGAGACCTGTGCACCAGAATACGAGCGCCAACACTACTTACGCCTTGAGATTCCCCAGGGCGTCTAACAGCTCTGGCGCTTGGAATGTACTTTCACGGCCTCGCGAAAGGTTGACCAGTTCTCCCAGTGTCGACAGAACATCATCCGTGAGCTCTCGTATGCGCCTTCGATTCTCTCCGACCTATCACGCCTTCAGTCACGGTCTCAAATGACGGCTCAAATATTGTACCTTCTCTATTGAGCGCTTGATGCTCTGTCCTACTTCAATAAGGTCTTTTAAAAAGGTTGCGAGTGTGATGATCGTTGTGGTGATGGTAATGGGGTCGGTCATGCTGGAAAGGTGGGGAGGTAGGGGAGAGATGGTGGAAGTACGGTAACAGCCTCTGACAGCGGTAGGAATCCTGTTAAAAATATGCTTGATCCCAGTATCAACGGGCAGTGTTAGAAGATGTCGACTCCATGTCAACTCTGTGCAGTATAGACAATTCGGTTGAGCCTATTTGCGCGGCTACTGTTCAGATTACGCCAGATTTCGAGGAGTCGAACCCAATCCAAAACTCGAGTGACCTTGGGCGACAGAAATATGGTATTTCCGAAGGCGTTGTAGCCAAGTTCCATTCCATATTCCGCCGTATCCCATTCATTACTTTGCACAGAAACTCTGAGCAATGAACAAGCAAGCGGACCGAGCGACTGGCGAAAGTTGAAAGAGATGTCGGAGTTCGGCCCGATAGCTCCAGCATCAAGAATGATCATGGATAAGATAAGATAAGCTGGATTTGGATTATCCTGCGGATGGCCAGAAATATCCCTGGAGTCGATTTATGCAGACCGTCCTTTCCCTCATCACCGCTGCGGGCGCTTATCGTCTGAACTCTCCCTTCCTGGTCCGCATATTGGCTTGTGTACCGTGTTCCTTCTCCCCAAGGCTTAAATTCTTAATCCCGAAGAGCTACTTTGAAAATTTTACCAAGTACATGGCATGCCCATCTCGTCGAATATACGTGCACCTACATACATAACCGCGATCCAATTAATATTGATTAATTCATCCCTTTGGCTTGGAATTCACATTGAAAAATCTTCGATACCTTACCAAGAGCATTTCGTCCATGGACGTAGCGCAAATGTCACCTGCAGCTGTGGAGGTATAATTAGCATTTCTCGCTCAATAGCACCGCGCATTGTGCTTTTGAATCCACTTCAAAGAGTGCGCATATTTGTCAGTATATGGCTGTTTGCATCATTCCGAGTACACCTTTATCTTTGGATATCTTTGATACTTGATCTATGTATATCTAGCAGCTGTACAATAGCATAGCGAAAATTCATCGATTATCCTCTTCCCCCACATCGTTTGTGCCCTCTCTGTGCTCCTGCACCCGCACTCGAGTAGCTCCTTGTCCTCTGCGAGCTCCATCGGCTTTTAGCCACCTCGGCATATTTTCTGATAGGTTATGGGCCCCGCGCCCTAGCCTGAATGCAAGTTACGAGAGTTGCTTGTTTTCAGTCTGCCTGCGGAATATCACCATCCACTCCTTACTTCTCTTGCTCATCCTGATATACACCACCTTCCTATCCACCTCAACTCTTTGCTGCTCTTCCTAGGTCTCCCTCTTGAGCCTCCCCGTCACTGGTGTCTCGAGACTCTTGTATCCACAGCGTCTCTTGGTTCACACGCTGTCTGCACAGACATCTCACACTCACACGCTGTCTGCACAGACATCTCTCACTCACACGCTGTCTGCACACATGACCTGCTCATCCCTGATGACTATCTGAGAGTTCCCACATGTGCGCTCAATGTATTCTGGAGCCGCACACACATTCCTCGACCTCTCTTTGGATCCTCACTCTGTGGAGGAATTATCCTTCCACAATCCTTCAGTCATCCTTCAGCATCTCTGCCTTGAGGAGGTCGTTACCTACCTCAATTGTCTTGGCATTCATTTCACGGAGTTCAATGACACTGCCGCGCTTTATATTGCCGCGACGGCTTCATATCCCCTTGCACGACAATTCATACCAGCCGAGTCTCCATCACACTTCATTGTCTTCACAGCTCGTCCTGCCAATCTCTCCGCTCTGTCCTTGACCGTCAAGGTCCGGCAGAAGACAATGACTCTCTGTTCCATCACACCATGCTTGCACACTAGCATTCCTCGAGCTATTGGAACAGATGGGAGCCGACTTCGACATCGCTCCAACTGTGCACAAACACATTGTGCTGTTGCACATCTGCATTCCACCATCCATTTGGACGATGGAGCGATTTCACTGGTACCAATATCTGGTATCTAATGACCGGTGTGCTGTCACGCACGCAGGATCTGGTTGTCACCAGGTCAAAGCTTACGGGCTTTCACATGTATTGGACTTGTGGGGACCAACCACTGCAGGGCTGCGGAGGTATTCAGCTTGTTCTCGCCAACTTCACTGTTGTTGCGCTGCTGTTCTTTGTCCATTGGTGACGGAGACTGTAACCAACTGTGTCGGGCACAGTATGCGCTGCAACAGTCATTGTTCTGGCATGACTGCTTTGGTTCTTTCTGTCTTTCTGCATGCACCGATCGGTGGGAGCTCTCGCACCTTCGTTTTTGGTTTTGTTCATTTTCCTTTATTGTGTCTCGGTCTTTGCAAAGATGGGAGTGTCAGTATATGGCTGTTTGCATCATTCCGAGTACACCTTTATCTTTGGATATCTTTGATACTTGATCTATGTATATCTAGCAGCTGTACAATAGCATAGCGAAAATTCATCGATTATCCTCTTCCCCCACATCGTTTGTGCCCTCTCTGTGCTCCTGCACCCGCACTCAAGTAGCTCCTTGTCCTCTGCGAGCTCCATTGGCTTTTAGCCACCTCGGCATATTTTCTGATAATATTATCTCAGTTTGGATCGCCGCAGGGAGGATTTTATGATATGCAGGAACACAGTAAACTCAAAATTTACAATTCGTATTCTAGTCTGTACATTTTCTGGGTCGTAATAATAATACACGGGTAGGATGTGGTCGATACAGGTAGTAGTGATGTGAAAATACAATGCGAGAAGGAAAAAAAATCGTATCATAGGAATTTAAATGTTGCAGTCCTCAGGCCATTTTTGTCTTGCCTTTGCCCGTGTAATGCCCCGCCTCCTTGAGATCCTCCCTCCGAATCTCCGCCTGCGTGCGGTTGATATCAACTTTCTCCCGCAGGTGCCGCTCCAGCACCGACCGATCCGCCGCGCTCGCCTGTTCGCCGCGCGTGTATTGTCCGAGCTGGCGCTCACGGTCGAGCTGCACCACAGACGGCTCCCGCTGGCGAACCCTCCAATCAACCTCCACATCCGCCGGCGAAATGTGCACCTGAGTGCGGTCGATTGCGACCCGCTCTCCCGCCTGCTTGCGAACAAACCCGCGCTCTGCCGCGCTCCCGTGCCCATCCGCGCCAGCTGGCAATGCTGGTCTTCGAGCACCGCGGACAGCCGCCGCCTGGGGAGCGGAGGGCGCTGGGTCGGCTTGGAGCTTGGGCCCGCGACCGCCACCGGCTCCGCCCTCCGCGCCACCACCGTCCGCGCTAGGTCCCGCGTCCCGACGAACCCATCCTCGAACCGTTTTACGTTGGCATGGGGAACGCGGGGACTCAGCGGCTCGCGCTTCACCACGGGCTGCAAGGGCGGGGGGATGACGTCCGCCAGGGTAAATGGCTGGGGGCTAGGTGCGGCGGCCTGGGCGTGGGACGGATTTGGACGCGAGGGGGACGGCTTGGCGGCGTCGTCCTTGCGTCGTGCGCGTGTTGGACGATGATGGGGTTGGCAGTGGGCGAGGAGCAGGGGGGCGGTGGTGGTAAGTGGGACTGCTGGGATACGCAGAGGACCGCATCGGGGCGACGGGGAAGCTGCGACAGCCGTCGGCGCGCCAACCGGCCTCCTCCCGGTGTCTGCTATGCTCGGGAGCGCAGGAGGAGGTGGAGGCGGAATGACGTGTCCAGGAAGTCATTGGGCCGCCGAGGCCCCATCGCCCTCTGGTAGCGTTCTCCGCGACATCGACTTGGGGAATTTGGACGACGACGGGAGGTGGGAAAGGGGCCAACTTGGCTTCGCGCACGGGCAGCGTAGCCTCTGCCTCTGCCTCGCGCGCAGGAGTGGGAAGAGGCGGAGACGCAGCGCGCTCGGACGGCGGCGCAGCAATGGGCACATACGCGAGCTCGACGTCTGCAGGTGCTTCGATCTCTATAGGAATGTCCACGAGAGCTGCCTCGAGCATTACAACCTCGGCGTCGGCCTCGCGCGCGGGAGTGGGAGGGGGCGGAGATGTGGCGCGCTCGGGCAGTGGCGCGGCAACAGGCACAAACGCGAGCTCAACGTCCACAGGCGCCTCGATCACTATAGGAACCTCCACCTGGACGAGCGGCACGTGTACGGCGGGGGGTCGAGCGACCATCTCGGGGAGCACGAGTTCTGGTGTTCTGGTGTGGCTGCTGGGGCAAGAGCCTGTGGCAGAACGTCAACTGGATCCGCCGCCGCTTCGACGGCGACAACAACGTCGAAGTTCAGCTCGGGCGGGGGACGGGAGGCAGGTCGTGGGGAATGTCCTGGTCCACGGCGAGTTCTCCCGGTAGCCGCACCTGGCGCAAGGGTCGAGCCCTTTCCCGCATCTTGAAGCGCCGGAGCCTTCGCCACTCGAAATTGTACAAGGCCCATGCCAAGTATACGAATGGTTATGATCGTTTCGGCAATTGCCGAGCAGGACGTCAAACTGCAACTTTATTGGACGGAATGGTTCGCTCAAATCTTCTCTAGGATGTCTCCGAACCTCATTGGCAGTCTGCACTTGGTCTGAACCCATCTTTGGTGCTTCACGTTAAGATGGCCAAGCACCCCTGGCTAATTAACTCCGAGTCGTTAACCTCAAAATTTTGCCGTCCGACTGGCTAGGACTGCCCAGCAGCCCAGAGAAATACTTTATCAGCCTCGAAATCCAAATTATGGAACACTTGAGCACTTTTCTGGGCTAGTACTAGACAACTTGGAATGACATAAGAAGCTTTCTGGGTGGCTGACACGTCAATTCACACTTGCTCCCGTACCACAACATGCTCGCGCTCTCCACGCTCTCCGCCTTCTTCTTCAAGGGTCTCGTGTCTTCCAAGAGCACCGTGACATCCAAGAGCCTCGTCAGCTTCTTCGGCAGTGTTCTCGCCGTCGCACAGGTTTCCGTCGTCGTCGTCATTTCCGGCCGCGACTTCGAGGCTAGCATGTCCATCGTCAACAGCGGCATCATCAAGGGAACTCCCACCACTAAAGTTCTCCTCGAGCCCACGCGATGCACATCATCCAGCGGAATCCGAACGCCGCCCCAATTTTTTTTTTCGGCTTCTTTATCATCATGCTTGTCAGCCTCGTCTGCACCCTCGGCACCAAAGGATCTTGCTCCGGGACGACCGCCGTTAAATTACCGCTAGATTATCCGGTTCTTGGTGGAAACCAACAGATTGTCTTCCCAGCTCCGCCTGAAAACTGGCGAAATCTCCCAATTTCCGACGCCCGACCTCCGCCTCCTCCGCCGCCTGAACCCGGTTCGACTATCAAAGCAAAACCCCCGCGTAAGAGTTGCTTTCTGTGGCTGCTTCTCGTCCTCGCCGTCCTCCTCGTCCTCCTCACAGCCTGGATCAAAATTCTCTATCGGATGCCAAAGAACTCCTTTTCCTTTTTGTCTCGCATTTCTTCTTGCCTGTGAGCACAGCCGGCTAAAATTGTCGCGTGTTTGAAGTCGATCAATCGGATTGCCAGAAGCATTACCTGGGCACAGGTGGTCGACCTCCCAGTAGCTGTTTATCTTGCAGCCTCCAGTGTTCGCGGTCTCCACGCAAGAGTCTCTTTCCCGGCCTTGCATATGTCTCCCCCCACCCTGTCGTTGATGGCTCTTCGGCGCTTGCTCATTGAATACCGAACAGCGGGCATCCATACGGCGAACGGATGGCTTGATGACATCCCCTGGACTCTAGTCACACGAAGCACGTCTGTCCTCTCGCTCACCATCTTCCTTTATCTCCTGGTGCTGTTAATCTCCGGAGCAATGACACGCACAGTAGCTCGATTCATACGCCTGTGGATCAATGTTCCAGGACTGGAGCTCTTCGTCAACCTGGTTCTCATCCATCTAATTTTTTGCTGCTTTGTCCTGATTATGCTGCCCGCCTTGCTTGTGTTCGAGGTGCTGGTCCTCGGCCGTCCTTCTGGCCCCATTGATCTCTTCTACGAGGGCCATATCCTCGCATTTACCCTCCGCCTGATTGTCCCGCGGGCTTCCCCCTTCCTGGATCTACTCTCTCCGTTCGAGAAGCTGGTGGGTTCTATTCTTTCTGTCCGTTTCCCGTTCCTCACAACATATCATCCAGATAATTTTCGGCCCAGCGTCCGTGCTTGCCGCCCTGCTTATCCTCCACATAGCACCCTGGCTTCTCACAGGCCTTTTTTACCTCTTCTCGCGACGGCGCTACGCGCGCGCCATCCCCCTCGCCTGGATCCTCCTCGCATCTGCCTTCTTTTGCAAGCTCTGCTTCACCGACCTCGCATACCGCACCGTGCGCGCGCTAATTGGATGCACGGCCCCCGTGTGGAATCCGCTGCCCCTGGGATCCAAAATGGTGTGTGCATCGGCTCGTCTTCTCTCCTTCCACAATGTTGCTCATCCCCAACCATCCCAGGTGCTCGTCACACCTCCCATAGCGCATTACCTCTGCGTCTATGCTGTATGTCCATATTTGCACTTTCCTTGTATTCGTGCATTAATCTCCTTCTCAGGCGCCGGCTCTCCTCCACCTGGTAACGCGCATCAAGGCCAAGGCTGCCGCCATTCGCCGCCTCGTCAGATGACCAGTATGTGCCTCAGGTTTCTTTTGCCTCGCTACCAACCTAACCACTATTCGCAGATAACTCCCGTCTTCTCGCCTTTTTTCTTTCTATTCTCAACACTCGGTCCGAGAATCGGCTAGCGACTGGAACGACAACGCGAATCGACAACCAGTAGAAGCGGTCAACGCAGCATCCAGCAGACGCACCGGGAGACGAAGGAGCAAATACCGCTGGTTTGGCCGCAAGATTTCCCGGGGACGCCTGGCTTATTCGACACGACCGTCCAGCTATCTCTTATCACCGTTTCCTGGTATCTTGCTTGTGATCTGTGCGTACTCGCCCTTTTGTTATTTGTGACGCTTTTTCTTACATCTTATTTCTGCAGTGCGGGCTCCGCTTGGGTCGTCGATGGGTCGTCGTCGTTCCTGCTACCGACTGCCGAGTGTTTTTGGATTAGACCTGCGGTTGTTCCTCTGAACTTCTTGCATTCATTTTTTTTCTCTTATCATCTTTTTTCGCTCTATCTTTGTACTTTTATCTACTGAGCTTGCGAAGAATGGGGAATATATTCCGAATATCCGCACCTGAGACACCCTTTTATCTGCACGCAATTGGCTCTAAAAGCCATGCTTTAGAGATATTATTTGGCGCAATGTTGAGATGTCACCTTGTTCCTTCACCACAACATGCTTTCCCTTTCTCCGCTCTCTACTACTCTAGCCTCTTCTCTTCAGTACGCAGTACTTAGTGCTTGAAGAATCATTGTTGACAGATGTGGTGGCTGGTGGCTGACATGTCAAGTTCACACTTGCTCCCGTACCACAACATGCTCGCGCTCTCTGCCCGCAACATGGTCTTTCTCTCCACCCTCTCCACCTTCTTCTTCAAGGGTTTCGTCTTCCAAGGGCACTGTGACCTCCAAGAGCCTCGTCAGCTTCTTCAATAGTGTTCTCCTCGCCGCCCAGGTTTCCGTCGTCGTAGTCATTTCCCGCCGCGACTTTGAGGCTAGCATGTCCATCGTCAGCAGCGGCAACATCAAGGGGACTCCCACCACCAAAGTCATCCTCGACCCCACCCGATGCACACCATCCAACGAGAACCAGGCGTTGCCCCATTATTTTATTTCCGGCTTCTTTATCATCTTGCTCGCCAGCCTCGTCTGCACCCTCGGTGTCAATGGATCTTCCTCTGGGACGACCACCGTTAAATTACCGCCAGATTATCCGGTTCTCAGTGGAAACCAACAGATTGTCTTCCCAGCTCCGCCTGAAAACTGGCGAAATCTCCCAATTTCCGACGCCCGACCTCCGCCTCCTCCCCCACCTGAACCCGGTTCGACTATCAAAGCAAAACCCTCGCGTCTGAGCTACTTTCTGTGGATGCTTCTCGTCATCGCCGCACTCCTCGTCCTCTTCGCAGCCTGGATCAAAATTCTCTATCGGATGAACTTGAAGCTGTCCCCCTTTTCATCCTTGTCTCGTATTCTGTCTCGCCTGTCGGTACAGTCGGTCACGGTTATCATCGCGTGTGTGAGGTTCATCAAGTGGATCACCACAAATATTACCTGGGTTCGGGTGGTCAATGCCCCAGCCGCTATATATCTCGCCATCTCCAGTTTGCGTGGACTCGACACAAGGGTCTCGTTCAACTTCCCCATGGACCCCCCCCTCTCCTTGGGTCCACTTTACTCACTGCAACCATCCCTAGGCGCTCGTCACACCGCCCATGGCGCACTATTTCTCATTCTACGTTGTACGTATCTCTTCCGTTTTTTCAATGCTCATGATTTTCATTCCAGATTCCTGTGCTTATCCACATCGCAATGCGCATCAAGTCCAAGGTCCGCTTGTATCGTCAGCTCGGAAGATAACCAGCACGTCGTCGCTCCTTGCCCTTGCCCGTCCGCGAACTAACTGTTGCTCGCACATTCTCTCATCGAATCGCCGTCCCCACTGTCAGGCTTGCTTTTGGACTTTCTTGCACGGACTCATGGTCTTTATCTCTTGGAATCTTGAAATGGCCCGTCAACATCGCGGGGCAGCCCTCTAGCTTTCCCCCTTCCTCGCTCCACTCTCTGAACGTTTGCCCTGCGAACCGGAATTGACACTCCACTCGCGCGATCGAAGATTACTTAGACTGGATTATATACCTCGTGCGCTCTTTTTCTCGCAACGCTGGGCCAGTTAAATTGATATACTTCCCAGGCATTTGTTCTTGTCTCAGCGGCGGCGCACAATAATGTCAAGTCTCGTGTTCAACGCCGTCGGACGATGATAACCATGAAATTGTCAGAGAACACTTGGGCTTATTTCGATTATCCGGCTCTCTCTCTCTCTCCTGCTGATCGTGGTTTACTGTTGACGCGCGCATCTTCCTCTGTCCGATCATCCAAACTGTTCTCTTATGGTACCCTGCCAGCTTCGTATTCTTTTGGGTTTGCCCGCTTTGTCTAAGTACTAGCATAGTTGGCTGCAATCTTCCATTATGTGACCCTCGTCTCGGTTTGGTCCGACCGTTAACCCTAGGCAATGAGCAAATTCATTAAAAAACTGTTTATGATACACCGGAGACCAATCAAGTCAAGTCTAGCTCGGAGACGCATCCTCGGCATCGCTGGACAGCGCCGCCCATTCACCCTCGACCTGCACATGTCGCATAAGCGGAATCTTCGCCCCCCGCTGCGTCAGAAACGCGAGCACCTCGCTAGCTTCCCTCCAACCGTCCTCCACTTCCTCCTCCGCATCAGCGAGAAGACCATCCTGCCCTTCCACCTTTGTGCGCCGCACCTCGACGCCGCCGTACAGCCGCGCCAGGTGCAGGCTCGCCTTCACGCGCATCCCGCCCGTGTCTCGGCCCTGCACGCTCCGTATGCGCAGCTGCTCAACGAACTCGGCGAGCGCCTTGACCGCCTCCACGCGCGCGCGCAGTACGTGGCGCATGATGCGGCGCGACGGCGGGCGGCGCTTCGGGCGCGCCTTCACCGGCGGCTCTGCGTTCCCGAGCTCCGGCGTCGGCGGGACGAGCGCAGGGAGCTTGGGCGAGTCAGTGGGATGCGACGGTTTGGTGATGAATTCGCTCTCTTTGGGGAACACGGGCGTCGTGTACGGTGCGAGGGCCGCGAGGGACAGTTCCCAGCGTTTGGGCGCCCAGACTCCCATGAGGACGCGCCAGGTAGCAAGGAGGCGCTTGGCACTGGGGTGATACTCAGTAAGGATAGGATATGGAGACAAGGAAGACGCACTGCTCATAGTTGGCTGAAAAATAAGGTCGATCAGAATTGAAGTCACTCTAAGTGAGGGCATATACACACCATTGATCATCGTGTCGTGATAGCGCGCAAAGAGCCACATTGTTCCCGCTGCCATCAAGGCGCCGAGGCGTGTATACATGAACAACGCCCACAGGAAGAAGAATCCAGCCGGGTACACAAGGAGCATGGACAACAATCCGAATACAAGTTTGTTCTGTGCCTGTGTCTCCTCTTCGTCCTCAACAAGTCGTGCGCCAAGCCGACCCATGAAGTAGACAGGCATGTGCAGTAGCAAGGGAAAGACGAAGAAGGGGAGGCGCAGCGCAGAGGCGAGCGAGTCTCTCGTTAATATGAGGATGGTCCGAAGGCGACTAGGCAGCGGTGTAGGCGTATTGGGATCAAGCGTGCGCGGGAGTGGGAGACTCGAGAGCACCGAGTTGGTTAGGTGTGTCGATTGGAGCAGCGAATAATATTCCAGCAGGTAGCGCTTGACGGACTTGAAGTTGGGGGTGGGGTTGGGGGTGGAGAAGAGATCGACAAGGCTATGGGAAAGTCAGAAGCGAAGGGGGAAATAAGAGAAAAGATAGACGTTTGAGAGATCACGACGAATTCGTCGAGATTGATCGACTTGTCGCCCTCCCACATGATGTCGCGGGCCATCCGGGCGGCGTACAAGGTATCCCAGTCGGGTCCGTTCACGGTGGACGATACAAGCTCGGATTCGATCGCTCGGGTAAGGCGCTTCACGGCGGCGCGCGGCTCGCCCTCGGTCTGCGAGCAAAATTGTCCCATGTACGAATCCATGGTAATTGGCCGTCCATATCTGCAGAACTCAGCGGAATACGGACAAGAATAATCATGGCACTTACTCGACCACGACCTAAAAAGGCGGCGTTAGCCCAGACCCTTGGAAAACACAAACAGGACACCCACATCGCTTCTATACTTGGACTTGTTCGTGTATACAATAGCTGCAGGCACAACGACCAAGGGAGCCAGCTTCTTCTCGGGGTTTTCCAGCATCCATTTGGTGTACTCGAGCGCTGCCCAAGCAGCGCCGTCCTTGATTTGCATGATTCGAGGCTCGGTGTAGCTTGTCCCTTCCGGAAACAGGGCAACTACATACCCTTTGGCTAGGGCCTCTAGCGTGCCTTTGAGCAGCACTTTCCGATCTTTGGACTTGCGGTCTACTGGGATGTTCCCGGCCGAATAAAGAATGTAGCTGACGACTGGGTTTATGAACAGAGAAGCTAGGAACGGCGTGTTAGGGACTTTGAAATTAAGATGGCAGGGTCGTACCTTTGCTCCAATAGTTCAATATTCTGGCGTATGGAAACGCGTAGGCTAAGTAAAAGTGTGAAAACGAGGACGAGTGGTAGAATAAACGCCAGGACAAATCCATTAACGGTACTCACATAAAATAACGGGATCCAGCATCATATTATGATGCGTCGCGGTCCTGCATTCCAAAGGCCGAGTTAGTACTCGTCGACATCGTCGCGAAAGCGCAATTACACGATGATAGGACCCTCCTTGGGCACATTTTCTCCACCGATGACGCGGACCTCGGTGAAAAACGAGGCGGCCCCCAAGCCCGACAGGAAGCGTATAAGACGATGCAGAGGCTTTATTTCCGCCATGGTTGCCCAAAGCGTCGCAGCAACAGATGCGTATTATACCGGAGATGTACAGTAGAACGCCAATGTTTTGCGCGTGCAAAGCAAGAGTGAAGAGGTAGCTGCCAAGACGCGTGTGGCCAGCTTACGTCATGCTTCAGGGCAGGAAGGGGCTTAATTCGGTCAAATTGCGAGCGAGGCCCCTCGTAGAAGTTGAACTTCTTGCCACAGATCTAGAGGCGCAACTGAAAATTTTAAGTAAAACAACAACCCGAGTAGCCAATCGTGTCCGCTGAAAAGCTCAACCAGGTTGAACGAGTATAAGGTTGCAACTTGGGTTCAACCTTGTATATATTTCAACAAACGAGGTACGAGTTTAAATTTGAAGCGTCTGTCTAGGAGAGACTATGTATATATAACTTTTTTCAAGGGAGAAAACTCATGTCCAGGTCCTAAAGTATCCTATATGCAAAATTATAATATTAAAGGTCAAGTAGTACGTACATATAGGTGCTCCAACTATTAACCACGATTACGGTTCGATTCGTGTTGATCTCAAATTACATTATGGGTCCAAGAAATAAAATAAATACATCGATTATCGGGATATCGATACAGGCTGTGCAGCATATCATCCAGAACTTGTGTTCTAATAATCTGATCCACAATTCAGAAATTTCGAAATTCGGATTCAATGTCAATGCGGAGCGGAGAACAAGTTGCCGATATTTTTATTCACTTGTTGGATCGGAAGCCACGGATACGACGGTATCGCATCTCTGGGATTTCGCGAGCTACTTATTCAAAGGCGCCCAATGCCGACTCTGGTATGAGAAAGATTCGAGGGATAGTCGTCGCGCACGTTTGGTCGAAACTTCGTGTGCTTAAACCGCCGGCAGGGCTCTGTGGTCCCCAAGCCCATGAACAATTTTTTGCACTTCTGCCGTCGGAGAAGCGAAGAATGCGCAAATCATCAGTTTAAACATATACTACTGTTGGCCGCTCAATGCCGACTTTACGTTCCTGTGAGAGCTTGAGAGTTTTCGCATTTTGTCGAGCGCCATTCACACACGACGCCGTCCAAGACAAGAAGCCACCATATCCCAGATACGAGAAACGCTCGGGTGAGCTTCGGTATGAGAAAGATTCGGTGATCGCGCACTAAGCTTCGTCATCAGGAAAACCGTGGCCGGGCCCGCTATGAGACGCTATGAAGTTGCTATGAAGCTCTATGAAGCCATATGCAGCGCTTTCAAGCACTCATACCTACATACCCTCTATGCAGCCGCCTTCTAGGTAGCTAGCGCTTGACAGCGCTGCAAAGCACTCATACCTTCATTCTGGTTTTCCTGATGCCGCCGGCGGCGTTCTGCGGTCCCCAAGTCCAGGAACAAAAAATTGCACTTCTCCCGCTGGACAAGAGAAGAATATGCAAAGTTAAATGAGCATACTGTTGGCCACCCGAAGCCCAAGTCCGAATGCCGAATTTCAAATGTGTTCCGGTGAGAATTCGGAGCTTTCGCATTTTGCCGATGGCATCCGCTCTTTCTGTATGACGTGCGCGTGGACGACTGGATAGTATTTGGCGCTCTCCGTATATTTAGCCGATGCTGTCCAAGACAATAAATCAATATAAGCGGACCGGAACCAGGATACTAGTAGCCTAGTCCAAACGCTCGGGTAAGCTTGACAACGACAAGTACAGCTCACAAGGAGATAGACGAAGTGGTGTGTAGGGCCTTTCAATTCTAACACGTTCGTCGGTTGAAGAGCGACGACCAGGATTGCGGTCGCGGAAGGTAATGACGCAGGCGGGTGACTTTGGAAATATCTGCACAACCGCCACCAGCTCGCAAGTGCACCTAAGGGGAAGGAGAAGCGGAGCAAACAAACAGGCTCGCATCGCCGCAGCAGTTCCCGTGAGTCCTAAGAATAAAGGCGCTAATATAATATTGGAGTTCGCATCAGAGTTCGATGTATTCCGGACCCGGGTATAGTCGAGCTGCGAAACCGAGAAGCGTCAATTCAGGAACACTCGACCAACAATAGAAAAACATACTAGCAGAACAGATATTAACGCTCAGTCGAAAATAGGTTGAATTGCGAGAAATCGGCAATCGCCCCATACCAATATGCCGCAGTAAAATAAGAACAGGCCCATACGCAGATCCGAGGATGAACCGTAGGCTCTTAACTCATACCCGGGGTAGCTTTAGATCTGAAGTCGTCCGAGAACGCTCCCGGAAAGATTGGGTAGAACGAACAAGTAGTAGATTCTCCGGAAGGGTTAATCACTACGTTCCGCGGGCCCCTAGGCAGACACCTACGCACACCTACGCAGACCTACGCTCAGTTTGTCTAACTGAGCGTAGGTCTGCGTAGGTCTGCGTAGCCCCCTAGGCACAGCCCTAGGCCACAGCTAGGCACAGCTAGGCAGATCTGCCTAGCTGTCTAGGCAGACCTACCCAGACCTATGCTAACATAGGCACAGCTATGCCTAGGAGGCTGCGGAACGTAGTGAATATCCATGAGACTGCTTGACAGGAAGACCAGAATGTGACGAAGACAAGTCTTGAACTGGGAAATCTAGGCACAGAGTAATTTTCGTACCACTGAAACGTTTCCCTCTGGGGCGACGCCAGTTGAGCCACATGCCTGCCAAATAGCTCCAAATCAATTGCAACTGCAAGGGGTAAGCAAACACAAAGAGGAAGTATTAATAAAATGCAGCCACTGTTGAAAAAAAAAATTAAGCCCAAATCCATGGAAAACATACCAATCCGTGGAGTACGAAGAGACGTGCCAATGCCAACTGCCACCGCTACGCGTATCTGAAAGTTCCAACGTTCAGGTGTGGATCTTATCAGCGGTACAACCGATGTCGGCAGCTGCCGAGAGGTGCATTGACAGTATCTCGCACAGCTGACGCCACGATAAGGAAGGTGCACGGTGTATTATGACGTTGTTTTAATTGCCGCCCCCATATGGCATAGAATTCTTGACGGGATCCTCGAGAGTGAGCTTGGAGCCAGGGCATTAGAGAGGTGAGCTCATGGGCCGTGGCCTGATTGTTTTTTTTTGGCCAGTACCCAGATATAAGCTTTTTCGTTTCGCCCGTCAGTGATCCAGACAGGCATTTGCAAGACAGATGTATTTTTGGCCGAATTCAGAGAAGCAGATATTTGTCGGGATCGCCAGAATGCCGTATCCGGTGTTCAAGTGGCGGCGGGAGTACGTCGGCGCCACGTCCGGGTCAGGCTTGGCCGCCTGATCCTGATGATGGAGGCGGAAAAAAAGCGAGAGTCCAGGCTTGAGGTCCAAGGCTGATGTCAGAACACGTAGTATGACCCGCGGCTGTTACAGTTAGTTTGAATAATGAAGAGAGTCAGTCATACATAAGCACGTAGTATAAGCTCCGCGCCGTACGCAAACCAGCTAATAGGCAACTCGAGTACCCGAACAAAATCAATCAAAGGGCATGGCAGAGTCGTGGAGCACAGCGGAAGTGTGTCGTGAGCTGTAGACTCCCGCGAATGAATCGATCACGACCAGTGACTTCGCCCGTCTTCGCCATCGGCCGAATGAACACATGAGGTGCATATCCATTGCCTTTGCGGCCATTATTGAGTAAAGAGAAACCATGGAAGCGAGAGCATTAGAGACCCGGTTCATAATACAATGAAGTTTCGCGTCAGATTAAGCCAGATTAATTAGAGTGTAGTGTACTTGCTTTAAAATTCCGTGGGGGTAGGGAGGCCAGGATTCAGTGGAATCCTGGCCGCCTGGTTCGGGATTTCATGAGGATGCGAGTAACGCTACAACATGCGAAGTCCAACTGCAACCCACAAGCATGAGGCAACGCAGATGGTAGAGCTTGCCCGCGACTATCAAACCTCTGTTAAGGTTTGCGTACTCCACCCCACCGAAATCATCGGGATCGAGGGATAACAGGTATTTTTGTGGCAAAAACGAAAATAAAAGACATGAGATTGATCAACACGCGTATTAGGGCCCAATACCACGCCCACAGCGAAGAATGCGATGATGGCCAACTGACGTATCGCAAGCCGAGGAGCCTGGCAATTAAGATATCACCACGCCAGACAGCGACCCCCAAAATCCAGACAGAGAAGCCAGCAGAATAAGCTAGAGCAGCCCATGAGGGTGGTACACGCCGATAATCGGAGGGGTGGTGATCACAACCAGTCTCCAAAAGGAGGCAAACACGAAGAGAAGACTGGTAAATGAAGTTGACGTGCCCGTGCGATATGAACGGGGAACTGATAGCGGCGTATTAGCTAGACGCAGAGTAAGCCATGGCTTGCAGTGTTCTACGCCAAGAAGTAAAAAACGCCCAGAACAGCGACCAAGGGAGGTAGAAAGCATGGAAAAACCAACGAAAGGTGCAGTTCCACGGACAACAGATCTACTGGTACAATTGAGAGACTTTATAAGCCGCCAGGTCCCCTGGAAGGCGTCCCAGGTACACATCCCAGTCCCGGCTCGGGGCCACCGTATATGCCGTATTCCTGGAAGAAAGTTCTGAGAGCTACGGAAGGTCGATTTTCCGGCATCAAAAAAGAGTAGATACGAAAAGATCAAAGGACGTCTGCTGGTCCATGGGAATCGAATGTATAAAAGAGAAGAAGAGTGGTATACGTCCGGCTCGATAGATTCCTTTTGCCGGAACCGCGATTTTGTGTTGCCAGTTTGTTTTTCGGGAGAGACATCGGTTCGACCGCAGACCTCTGGGTCCTGCCTGCGGCAAGGTCAGTCGGCACGTTGTCGGATAAATACTTGTGTGATGTTGCAATCATCTGCGAACACCCATAGCTAGTACATATCGACAGATCCACTTACTGGTCGTTGGGACGGCGCTCCGCAGTCTCGTCCGACACACTGTGGGAATTGAGATGAATCCACGAGTCCCAATCGCATACAACGCCAGCCAGGAACATATCGGTAGGATATCTGTCAGCTGAGACCTCTCAGTCGGTCATATTCAAGTTAGCAGTAACTGTACAATCAGAAGCCTATTTCCAGATGTTCAAGTTGTGCCACATAGCTTACATTTTTGGAAGCGGAAGTTCCGACCCGGATTATTTCTAGGCGTACTGCCACAGGGTTAGAGAGCCTCGAGCTCTTCTGGGCCCTGGCTATCCCGGCTGTGTGGGTGCAGGAAGAAGTCGCGATCATCGCTTGGTCAGTGATGTGCAGTACCAGGGTCAAGGTCTGTTTTAGGCAATTTTGTGATACCATCACGGTCCTCTTAGACTCGTAACCAGTCTGTAAATTCCGAAAAAATGCGGCAAGCGCTTTCGGTGTTTACGGTACGAGTCTAGGGTCCCCTGCGCATCAACTCTACCCATAGACGATTGATTTTTGAGAGGAAAATATTCATGTGTTGAGCTGAGACACCCATTTGGTAAAGGTGCGAAATGATTTTTCAAACCCAGATCCATGAACACAAAGTAATTAGTTATATCTGGCAGTGTAGCACAAGTGCGTTACAGTATGCGGCAGGTTGAGATCTATTTAAAAATGACCATTCCTACTGAAACACAGTACTGAACTCCCAGTGAACTTGTAGAGCCATCGGCAATAGCAGCAGAAGTACTGGTAATCGTATTTGATGGTGCTGCACAAGAAGTATTTTTTTTGGGGAAGGGGATCAAAGGCCTTGGTGATTTCGGAATATGAATGAGTGAAGGTGCTTTTTGGCGACCAAATTCAAACCTAATTAGTGTAGCCGACCGCCGTTCATCACAAGAAATATTTAGCTAATGGAGTTGACATAGTCCATATCTGCCCACATCGCTGAGCGGACTTCAATGCACATTCTGTCTAGTATCCCGAGATAATGAAAAAAAAAAGCCTCAGCTGGCAGAGGATCTTTCTCAACAGCAGTTGAACTTTGAAATTAGCGCAGAAATTGAAAGGCATATATGCGAGATGTTGTCGTGAAAATCCAGTGTAGCGGCCCGACTAGTAGTTTGGAATTTAAACGAATCCGATTGGAAGATGTGTGTTTGTTCAAACTTAGCTGCAAGCCACTGCACATTTGAGGTGACCATAAGTTACAAGAAATAGTGTCCGAATAAATTAATAATACATAAGTAGTGCTGAGGTGAGATCTTCGTGGTATAGATGAACAGAATTTGGGCCCCTGGGAGTGCCGGTCGCGTACAATTCGCCCTGGTGACCATTGGACGCGACGCGTCATGTGACGGCGTCTCTGCTGGAACTTGAAGACGGCAGTCACAGTGATGCTCCGGCAAGACGGCCAACAAGGAACAGTCAATTAGTGAACGAGGACGAGTTAGAATCACTAAAGCGTCTGGCTAGAGAGGCCTTAGTGCAGGTTAAGGTTGGACCGTGGGAATCGGCGGCAGACCAACTCCTTCTGTGACGTGACTAAACAACGACTTACACATAACCAGTTTGGCATATAACAACTGAAACGCTCCTCCGGAAACCGCAGAAACCTGCATACGAGTGTCAAACTTAATACTTCCGAACAATTGGAGGGATGTCTGATACTCGATCGCTGACTGCCCTAAAGCCACCGAAAGTTGCGGAATTTGGGTCGAACTTCAAAAGAATAATTATCGCTATCATGATCACCGGGCTCGCTCATTGGTGAGTCGGCAATTAGCGGCAACCATTCGTCGAACTGTGGGAAAAAGCTGTTCATTCCGGTCTCTTCCGGTCTCTTCCGCTCGCTCTTTAAGAATACCATACTGGGCCTAATGGGCGCCTCAAGGGACAAAACATCAATCAACGTCAACTATGCAGACTTGCGATTTTCTCATATTTTTTGATGTAATACAGTTACAGTGCGGTGGGTCGGGTCATGCCACATCGGTGTTAGGTCGGCGTTGTACGCGCCTGGAGATGATGGTGGTTTGACGACCGTTGTGGGAGGTCATTTCCGTGCGACTTTGATCACAGATTTGATACTTCCACCTGCCGCGACAGCAGTTTTACTTATGGGGAAATGCTCGACACATTTTAAAGCTGTCGATTATGGTGTGCCGCTAGGCGTTGAATATTAAGGTCCGCCGCGGCGTATAGTATTCCTGTCTGCTACTCTCATCACAGTACTTACATGCATGTGCCATCCATCCTGTCTTACATAGATGTACAGGCTTCACTTGGCTTCACCCGGACTTTTGCGCGGTGATTTGTAAATTCTGTGGGATGAATTCGAAAAATAATTCTCACAGCATATGCATCGTAATTCTGGTCAATTGTGGATTTGCGCGCCCGATTGTGATACCGAAGGATACTGCGCTGTTTTGGCTAGGTAGTCCCGCGGTATGTCGGCGAAGATCTTCGCCTAAACTCTACGTTCCTTCCGAATTAATTTTCGGGGCTCGGCTGCGTGTAAAAATACCTCGCGCTGGCAGAATCCACCGGTTGAAACGTGCGTTGCAGTTTCCCATAAACTCTATCAACTTACAGCACATTTCTTTTATTTCCCGGGGCTCGGTTGCGTGCACAAAAACGCGCTCGCATGGTTCAGTGTGGGGTGGCTGCATCGGATTCAACGCGCTTAAGCAGTGTTTCCCACAAACTCTATCTAGCTTACAACGAATTTGAACTCGCCCGCACGCGCGCGCGAATATTCTGATTTTCGGTGCTCCCCCGAGTCATGACTAAGTTACTAATTCATGTGCTACAGGCTATTCGAGCCTAACCAGCAGCGAGATAAATTCGCTGTCGGTTACAGGCGCGCTTAAGTTTAATTTCGCATAAATTCCATCAACTTAGGAACGAATTTATATCAAGTATTTTTCTATATTCCGAGAAATCTAAGGCAGTGATACATAAGTTATGTTGCTCAAAGTAACGAGCCCCAACCACGGATTCATTTATTCCGAGGAGAGGGGATTAATATGACATTTTTTTGGTGTGTTCGACTATAGGCAGGAATCGGTGGATGTTTGAACCACATACGGCAATGTCGATCGAACTTGACAGTGTATCCAAAAGAAGGGACGGCGGACCTGATTCGCCACCGGGCAGTAACACGCGAGCGATGTATCTGAGTCGTTAGGACTGTTTCTTACATAACGCTGTGTGTTGCCGGCAGATCGGCTCCAGTGAGTCCGTAATAAAGCAAGGGTCGGGGTCGGTCGGGGTCGGGCGGTCACCCCGCGTGTCAATGATTGGTCGGATGGATCGGTGTATCATAAGTACTAGTATGAGAACACATGCGAAGAAGGATGTCCGCGACGCGGGTCCGTTTCCCTTTTATGAGCAAATGGCTCGCCTCGGAATGTTAAATTGCATAAGAGGAAGCACGCTGAGACGGAGCACGGGATGATGCAACATATATTTATCTAGAACTCACCACCCCAAAAAAAAAAATATGAAATGTGCGCGCCAACAGAAGGGGTCAAATCGGAGCAGAAGTGGAAGCGAAGGCGAATAAGGTCTGCCGCCGGCCATGGAAGAGGAGATTAAGAATAATGAGATGAGAGGTCGCAACGACTCTGAGTCCCTTCAGTCGCTGAATCCCTTCGGTACTGGCAGTGGGTTGATGGAAGTGTTTAATTCGCTGTTTGTGGTGCTAATGTGATGTAGGAGTGCGCAATTTCAGCGAAATAAGTGCGTGGTGAGAAGCAAGAAATAGAAATAGAAAAAGAACGACCTGGAACGCGATGTCCCACCGGAAGCTGAAGGCAGAAGTCGAATGCCGCCGGGACCATTTCGAGCGATGGTGCTGGTGGAATCGGGGTGCTGCTAATGCTATGCCGCCAAGACAATAGGGAACCGACTGGGTGGGGAGGTTTGGGGTTCAAAGTTGAAACACATGCTTTTGGTTGAACTTGAAAGTCACATGACCGCACTCAGGGTCAAAGCGCACTATATCGTCCTACCAGTGATCAAGAACGAGAACTCGTGGGGGTTGTGAAGGACAGAAAAACGTTTTCAAGGGCGGCTGCTACATGTTGGTAATGCGCCCCTGGCGAAAAAAAACATGATCACTCTTCGAAAGTCAAGAATGTGTGGGGTCGTGAAGAGACAACAGACGTTCTCAAGGGTGACTGCAGCGTGAGATTATTGGTACGCGCCCCTGGCGAAATAAGTCGGCGGGCGTGTGAAATCGAACTTTGACGTGATGTCAGCAGCGATTGAAATTCAACTGTAGATGAGTCCGCATGTATGTTGCGAGGTTCTTATGGTGGAAATTATGGTGGAAATTAAATCCTCGAGACTCGAGGGCGAAGTCCAATCGACGTGAGACGGGTGTAGAACGCCACGGTCCGGTGGAACGAATATTGGTTGTGATTTCGGAGTGCACGATAGCAGGTTTGGACTTCGACGACAAGAATGCAGTGGGTCTTACCGACGCCGAGAAGTACTCGGTGGAATTCCGGGTGTCGACTACGGAGGGCGTAGGCCTGACGTGGAAGGAACGAAGAGTGAAGGGGGCAGGTCAAATTGTGGCGACGGTTGTATGGCATCCATCACGAAGCGAGCCGACGGGTTGGCGGGATTTCCGATGGCATAATGATAGTCAGCTTCTTGAATCCTACGAGTTAAAAATAAATAAAAGACGAGGTGGCACATACCAGGTGGGAATTGGTTCATGTAGACAAGGTGTGGTTGGGATTCCGCTTGGAATGATGCAGTATTTTGAGAAATGATTTTTCTCGGAGCAAATGCAACTCGGTGAAATCGAACGCGACTTTCGCTCTTGGCGGCTCAAGTGCAAGGCATAAGGTAGTTGCAAGTGTTCCTAGTGCGCGCGGCAGCAACATATCCAGTTCAAATTCTGGCAGAAAGTTGAACCGCGCATCTGTGGCGCTGACAAAGATCTGGTACGCCCGCCCATCCTAATACCCGACGCAAATCGCACTTACGCTTTCGACACGGACATGGAAAGCTTCTGCCTGACACCTAGGCAATTTGCTGCTTTTTGTCGGCCGGCGAGATGGACAACAATTTCTCTTCTTTCTGGCTTAAGGTGATTAATTGCCAAGCAAGTCCTGCGGATTTGGATTGACTTGGAAATGTCCTGGCAGTTTCAAGCTGAGAAAATAAATGATGTTTCTTGGAGCGGATGCAACCTTGTTGAAAATCAAACGCAGAAAACGAGCTTACGGTACCTCTTGACGGCTTCGCCGCCAGATGTCTAAGATCATGGTATAAGTGCAAGTTTTGATAATTGAAGAAAATAGACTTGCCTTCTAGAAAATTAGGATGTTCTATCTGTGAGCAGAACGATGAAAGATATTTCCGATATCTGAGTGCGCAGGACTTTGTTGAGTCAATTTCGCCGAGCTACAAAAAGTGGCGGATTGCCTGCCTGTCGCGTGTCGAGAGCCTAAATAGCCATAATTGCGATTTGCGTTGGGCAATAGGACCAGATCTTCGTCAGCGTCACTCTAAGTGTAGATGCGCGCCGTAAATAGGGAGATGTTGGGAAATGGATCAGGCGGGGATGGTGGGGCAGGTAGGTATTATCGGTGGTCGCCTCCCGCCGTCTGGTGGTCTGGTGAGAATAGATGAATACATCCCGCACATAGCATGTGTGCGTATGATTCGAGTAGGCCCGAGTTATTAGCAGACTGCATCCGACGAGCGGGCGGGACCGGCGTGATAACGATAAAGCGGTCTAGAAGCGGGGTTCCGGGATGCAGTGATAATCGCCAGCAGGGATCGAATCTTGCCGGCCAGTTGGTGCGATTGGATTCTGGGGTTCTAGATTCTCGACAGTGGGTAACTTTTGGTTCGGTTTCTTCGACTTCCAGCAGAAAATAAGCCATAGATAGCTCCCAAGACAATTCTACACTGTGATTCCGAATACACGACAGACGACATTCCGCACCTATATATTTATCATGATAATCTCTGACTCCGGATCTGCTGTTGTGCATTACATTGCATGACTACCCCGCCTTCTCGACGAGCTGCGTGACGATCTCGACCGCGCGGCGGAACTTTGCCTTGTCCGCGTCGCTCGCATGCACCATGCTCGTCCCGCCGCTGCAACCCTGTGGGCCGCCGTTCGCCCACTGAAGGTCGTCGCTTCCCCACGCGATGCTCGTATCCATGCCGTAGATGTCCTCGCTGCCCGGCGGGTCCTCAGTGGGGATCGCCTGCAAGATCGCGTGCAGCTCGTCGATGAGCGCGGCGTCCGCGGCGTCGGGCGTCAGTTCCTTCTGGCCCGCATCCTGGAGGGAGGGCGTGCCCTCGGGGCGCAACGCGGACACGACGAGGAGCGCGGGCTGACTCGCGGGCTTGGTGAGGCTGTAGACCGCGGAGGGGTTGGGCGGGGCGAAGCCGCCAGTGATGCCTGTGAAGAGGATGGGTGAGGTACTATACTGTGTGCAGCCAGCGCACCGTGCTGCAGTCTAAGGTAGTATTCAGACGGCGCCATGGTCGTTGCGGTCAAAGCGATATCTAATCGATGGTGTCATTGATGCGTGTTAGTACCATTTGGGGTTAGGGTTGATACAGATAGGGGTGAGCCACAAAGTGCGTCATCGGTTCAACCTAGGGTATAAAAGCCCCAACGCAGCGTGTTCACCTCAAAACCATCATGTCCTCAACGAACACCACTAAACTTATGACTCCCGCATTTCCCCCCGCGGCACACACATCATCATCGACCCGTGCAGGAGAACTCATAACAGAGCAGCCCGCGCCTGCATCGGGCATGTCGCTCGTGCGCGGGAAGCCAGAAGAGGAAAGAAAAACTGGCCCGGCGGCGAGGCTTAGAGGCGGGTGTATCCCGTGTCCTGGTATGTCGTTGCCATTGTTTTCGATCGCGAACTACTTTTGACTGGACGTTCTTGTAGATGGAGGCTGTTGTTACATCATCCCAATTCCGTGCTGTTGTTGAACGAGCACTGAGGAGGATGTAGGACTCTATTTTACACGGGGCGGCGTCGTATAATCGAAGTGGCTGTTAATATGTATATTTCATTGGACGATTCTAGACTTTTCAAATACGAATCGGAATCGCATACAGATTTGCTGGGGCCCGGTCGTCGAGTTATATTCCAAGAAAATGAGCAAGGGGTATGCAGTATGATCCTGGAAGAGAAGTGCCCAAGGCAGGGAAATGCCGTTGTAAAAAAAAGCACGACAGGAAGGAGTCGGTAGTCTAATCCCAGTGTCCTTATTCCAGAGGTCTCGCGTCGGGAGGAAACCTTGCAGGGCAGGCGATAAACCCGCAGCCGCCGTGTCGAGACCAAAAAGAGACGAGCCAAGCCAACGAAACAGGTAGACCCGAAACACTGGACGCCATATGAAAACAGTAGGCACCCTATCGCGTTCATGAAGATGAAGGTTCAAAGTTGAGTCCAAAGCTGAGTTTACGTCATGCCAATCAGACACAAACACGACCATCTCTTTGCCTTCACGCCCAAATTTCTTGATCTCAAACAGTTGCAGACCGGCCAGGATTGTTATGCATGCCGTTCCGCGGAAGTTTTCAACGGAATAGCCTGGCCGACTGAATAGTAACTGTCAGCAGCGAGCTTTGACGGTCCTCAATTTCGGTTTGATTGAAACTCCTGAGGGCTTGAAGGACACGCAGCCGTGAAGCCCGGACTGCACTCATTCCCCGCTTACGCACCCACTGGAAGAGCCAATCCGCGTTTGCCTTTTTTACAACGTCGCCAGCTTGGCGAAAAAATTCAAATCGATATTGTGCATAACCGTTCCTGGGACCTGGGTTCTCGAGGTACGTACGTTTTCCTGTTCTACAGTTGGGATACTCATTTACTGTTACACATGTTAGGATTCGCCGCCCCCAAATTCTAGTCATCGACAATGACTGAGCGGAGGAATAACCGAACCTTGAATCGATAGGAATCGATCCACGCCCTTCACAGATTTCATTATTTCCCTAGATTTTATCTCTGTCACCTCCACGCGTGCGTCTGGCTTTCTCACTGCGGCCGTTCAATCCCAGTCTGGCCTTTATGTCCTCTCTATCACAACGATGTCATACCTATATGCAGTCCCCGAAGTCGCATGATAATCATTGGGCTGCGAACCTGGCTCGAGACGATGTCTATACCTACTGCACCCTTCGAACGAGAAATCGCACGCATGCGCCCTCTCCCGCCTAACGATTCGCACCTATTCACATGCCGCCCCAAAACATGCAGACGCCGTCTTCCCCACTCCGAGTGATGGCGTCTCACTCGGGCTTCGTCCCACGCTCGGCCGCCTCGTAATTCGGATACCCCGCCAGCTCCGCTTCGTAGCACACACGGATACCCCGCCGGCTCCGCCTCGGCAGTGTTGCCTCAAATTCCTGCGCTCACTTCTGGCTGCGTGAGCCTAGCGCGCTTACACCGGCTGCGGTCGAGCCGGCGCCAAACTATCTTATTCTACCCTGGTCCCAACTCTGCACCTCATCTCGCCCCGTCCCTCGCCGCTCGCCTATCTCCCCATTTATTGTTATAATCTCCGCGTTATTTATATTTATATCCTGATGGTGCGACGAGAAGTGGAATGGGTTTTCCAGCTCTGCGTGCGCTTTCGTAACCCTCCTGCATATTATGCATATCTGGGAGGACATGCGCACACCCATGCGTGCGTGCCAGGACAGGCGATCCCCGCCGCGAAAGGTGCTGCGCCGCACGCTCTCACCCCGCTACTTAGGGATCTATGGTGCTGTGTCGTCTTCTCCCGCGACGCTCCGTAGTGTGTGCATCTCGTCATCGGCCTCGGTCATACTGGGATCCACGCATGAATGGATCGACATACCTTCCGCCATGGATCTACCTGGATCTACGTGCCACATCTGGCCTATTTTATCTTCTCGTGGCGCCCGACGTCTCGGTTTCCTCTGTGCATATGTACCTTTTCCGACATCCACGCATGCCAGGACGACTGCGATGTTACGCTCTCGCCGCGCTGATTAGGATTCACTCCTGCAACGCTATTTCTCGCTGCTGCGTGATCTGCGACGCTGTGCGTTACTTTGTCACACATCAACATTCTCGGCCAGCTCTCCGCCCGGGACCTACAGGGATCTACACACATGACCCAGTGGTATTCCCGCTGCGCGACGCGCCGTGGGCCACGCATGAATGGATCGACATACCTTCCGCCATGGACCTACCTGGATCTACATGCCACATCTGAGATTCTGGCCTATTTATCTTCTCGTGGCGCCCGACGTCTCGGTTTCCTCTGTGCATATGTACCTTTTCCGACATCCACGCATGCCAGGACGACTGCGATGTTACGCTCTCGCCGCGCTGATTAGGATTCACTCCTGCAACGCTATTTCTCGCTGCTGCGTGATCTGCGACGCTGTGCGTTACTTTGTCACACATCAACAATCTCGGCCAGCTCTCCGCCCGGGACCTACAGGGATCCACACACATGACCCAGTGGTATTCCTGCTGCGCGACGCGCTGTGGGCGTGATCGCTCAAGCATAAACGTTCGCTACGCTGCATACATGTATGCAGTGCCGTTTGGTCGCGGACTTTGGGGGGCTCTTTGTCGTGAAGCGCGCTTGTCGTCCGGACGCGTGCCAGCGCGAAATATTAATAGTATGCGCGACCGGGTCATCCAACATGACATACCTCGGTCGCATTGAACCAGCAGCCCACCCTTTCTCTCGTAACTACGTAGCTCTCCTACAGCTCGTCCTCCCTTCTTAGGTACACAGACTCTAGTCGAGGCCGGACGCTATGTTATAGACGGAACCCATCCCACCTTGGTTTTGCGCCTTCAACGCACTCTCGGCTCTGGCGTCTGTGGGGTTAAATCCCAGGAAAATCCCGAGGGTTGTAGACTAAGAGAGGGTTCATGAAGGAAGAAGGCACGGGTCCTGTATTGTGTACGTATGTCGTCCATTCGGCAACCTCCATGGACTACATCGGCAGCCTCCACAGACTGCTTCGGCCCCGTCCACAAAACACGTCTCACGTTCGCCCGAACCCCCATGCGCCATTTGATTTTCTTGCGCACACAACGCTACATTATCTCCTGCGCACCCCCGCCATCTCAGGACCCCCCCATGCATCTCGCTCACATCCGTCCGCCACCCGCGCCACACCAGTCGCTCTGTTCATTTTACACGTATTATTTAATCTACATTTGCGCCGTCGACGGGTTGTGCAACGCGAACGTTATGTTTTGCGGCGACAGTGCGGGATACGATTCGATAGTACGTTGAGCTCGGGAAGTGCCGGGAAGGGTGCACATTTTCGAAAGCTATCCAAATCCTTGAATGCATATTCGATCGCGTTGGAGTCCTGTTTGCATCCCAGAGCGATCCGCAATTTTCTATTATCACTATAATCACCGTCCACACGCGAACGGCGCGACGGCGCGCTATTTATAATCATTCTATGACTTGGCAGGCGGACTCGGGCGGTTATTAATTATGGCTGAAGCAAGCAAAGTTGGACTTCAACGTTGAAGGTGAAACTTGCTACTGTACGGGGGCGCCCCCCGGCACTTCCCGACGATGGTCGTTCACGATGCATTCGCACTCTCGGCGACACCCGTGTATGTGCCAGTGTGCCACACTCGCGTATCTGGTGAATCTTTTATTCCGTCGGTGACGTCGATGCGATGCGCAACAACGGGCTATTTATATTTAAGGTATGACTTTAGATTGGCAGGCAAAAATTGGCAGGCGGAGTCGGGCGGTAATTATGGCCGAAGCAAACTCGAAGATGTGCGCGCCCCCCGACGTGCGCTCAATGCATATTCGTTCGTATTCTCGGCGACACCCGTGAATGCGTGCCACACTCGCCTATCTGGCGATTCTTTTATTCCATCGACGCAAGACGACGACGCGCTGCGCTATTTATATTTCGGGCGGGGTCGGGCGGTATGTTGCATTCGGCACTACCCGACATTGTGTGCACAAATTGCATACTACTCAGGACCCTTATTACGACGCATATTGTTTTTCGCCTCCCTAATGAGGGATCTGGGCTGCGTGCGATTTCTAGTGACAGTAGCACGAGGCTCGCAATTTCTTTCGGTGAGAGGCACTCGACACTTAGCGCTATTCGTTCAATATTGCATGCGCATATGTGCATATGTGTATACATTGCCTTCCAGGATGGGTAATCCCATACATTTCGGACCATCCCGCCGCGACCCTTGTTGCCCTGCATGTACACTTTGTCAACTTTGTCCCTCCCCCCCCTAATTAGGGATGTTAGGGTGGCGCCGCCGCCCTTCGTTTCGACAGATCTGCGTTATGTATTCAGTATCTTCTCGTCATTGCATCGTCTTGTCTTCTCGTCATGCCTCCCTCGTTCTCACGGCACTTCTCAGCGCTCCCGCTCCCGCGACGATGGTTTGAGATCAATGTAGCGCTTATTCTGCGACATATGTCGTCCTCGGTTCGGTTCTCGACATGCCGCGCTGATTTCCGCTGTACTGGGACGGTGGCGGCGTATGAACCTCCCGCTGGGACCTACCTGGATCTACATGCGCGGTGGCCGAATGTATGTCCCCGCACTGTGGGCGGGGGGTCGATGGGCTCCTCGGGGCGGGCCAACTGAAAATTCCACTCATGTCACCGACATCACGACCGTCGTTTGACTGAGATCCGGCGCATAAACAGAACGGAATACTACAAACAAACGCTTGTGGAATTAAGGAGGCATTTTCGGTTCTTGCAACTTCTCGGCAGAATACCTGGGGCACTCGGGTATTGCCTCTAACCGTCGGCTCTCTGGTTTTGAATTCATTCTTTCCTTAGAGTCACATTCGCTTGGTGCCGACGGGTAACCAGAACAGGAGATTCTGGGGATTTGGACTAGTCTCGCTAAAAAAGATCGTCGGTGGAGGATTTGGAAACTCGATGGACAATCATCGATGTGCGTCCCCGTCGTGCATTCGCGCGTGTTCGATGTGATCCCGCAGCGCGCTGCGCCGCGCCGCGCTATGTGGCACAGACAGGATGCGCTCCTCGGGCGGAGCCGGGCGGGACTTCATGGATGATACCACCAAACAACCCTCAAATTCATACATTAATGATATCACCGACTGGTTTGCATCCGATGCGTTTGCAGGGAATACAAGATATTATATTAAATCCTCACATACTGCTCCCGCCGTATCTCGCCATATGCCGAAAGTACGTCGTTGGGCCGCATGTACGAGTAGACTACAACCCGGCACGTTCCGAAAGGGTGGGCTCACAATTTATCCTGCTTCTTATCCTGCATGTGGCTGGTGTGTCAGGCGAGCCGGCGCGCTCGGGCATTTCTGGGGTGCAAACCAGTTGGGTATCTAACCTAGGCCTAATAGTTGAGTTATCTATTCGAGGTAAATTATATTCTCCGGCGCGCTCGGGCATGCTGGGGTACAAACGAGTTGGGTAGCTGGCACTAGGCCGAGTTAAATTATATATTCGATCGCGAGGTAAGTTCTATTCCTGCTGTAGCGCACACATACATCCAGTAAGTTCAAAGACAAAGGAACAACATGGACATTCATTATGCACTAATATGTATGTACCATGCACAACAAACGCCTCCGAGGTCGCAGTATGCCCGAGAAGGCCGGTCTAGGAATGAGAATTGAAGCATTCCCCAGTTCTTCCCCGCATTTCTTCCCCGCGAGCGCATTCTCAAGCCAATCCTCCCCGCCAACGCATTGCAGCGCAGCGCCCTACCGTGCCTTTTCAGCTTCAATTGTTTGGTTTGCACCGCCTGACACGTGACCGCGATATACGGTGGCCTCGATGCACAGGCGTTGTCTGTCGGGTTTTTTTTTACGACGTCGTCCTCCTGCGCGCGTGCTCCGCCCATCCGTGGCTCGCTATCGGCGCGGAAATCATCGACGCCGCTCGCTTGCCCACTACTAGGGAATCATCACGTCCCCGCGCCGGCTCGCTAACCCCCTCCCCCCTTTTTCCTGGGCGTTGTCTGTCGGGGTTTTTAACGACGTCGTCCTCCTGCGCGCGCGCTCCGCTAATCCTTGACTCGCTATCGGCACGGAAATCATCCGTCTAGGTGTGTGTTGCGGTCGATACTAGGAGGGCGAAGAATAGAGTATTCTGTGTACACAATAATATCAACGTGTCTTCGATTCAGAGCGTATAAATCACCGTCGTACCGCCCCCCCTCCCAACTCCAACAATAACTCCATTCTATCACCGACACCACCCCACCGACACGTTCATAATCTATTATCACCGACGTGATTCTAAATGATATTGAATATTAATATAATATCACTACCGCCACTGACCGTCGGCGCATATCCACGCGTATGTACCTTGAAGAATATTCTATCCGCGGAGGCCCGGCCCAGAAGTCTTCTATTATCGCCAGGACTCCGGAGTCGCGACATGCGCCGAAGAACTTTCTTTTTCGAATTGAGGATTATTAAGGATTAGTAGCGCGTGGGCGTCTTTTCTGGCAGTGCGGCCCTGGCTGTCGGCCGGCGCCCGCACGCGTCCGCGTTCGCTGTGCAGTCCGAGTCGTTTTGCCGCCTACCGACGCGAGTCAGTCATGGACGTGGATTATGCTCGGCGTCCCAGTTCGCCCGGCGGCGGCCGAGGCCTAGGCGCAGATATTATTGGGATTATTTTTTGATGGACTCTAGTAAGTACCGAGTGGACTGGGCACGCATTGCTTGCCAAGCGGGTATCGCGGTGGGAGGATGAAAATGTGGCGCAACGACGCGGACAGAAGAAGAAGAAGAGTATATTGGTTGCGCTTGGGCCCCATGTGCAGAGGTAATATTCGCGGTACGGCACGGAATAGATATCCGATGCCGATGTCCTGTCCTCGCCGCTGCTGCTGCATGCATTTTTCATCTTCATCTTCCTACGCCTCTACATGTCGTCTGGTTTGTGGACGGCAATATCATCATATTCAATTATGTAACTACCACATGATGCGTCATGATGCACGTGACCGCGATAATTCGCTACTCCTGTTTTTCTTTAACTTTCCATGATTTTCTTGAACTTTCCACGACCGTCCACGACCTCGACGGTGGGAGAAACGAGAGCGCAGAGGCGGCTCCGACTGTCGTTGTATGTGCATTATCTCGCGCCTCCCTCCGCTGTCCTGCTGCCCGCGTCCCGTACTCCACGGTCTCAAATCGCCGTGCACGAAAAACGAAAAACGAAAACGAAACGGGGAGGCGCCCCGCGCGTCGACGGGCCGCCCACACCACCCACGCACACGGCCGTGCCCAACACTCTATACATACATTCGCGTCGACAGGCCCGGCCCCGCACTCTCGATGACGCGCGCATGACGCGCCCTCGGGTAAAAAAAAACTCGAGAAGCGACGCCGAAAACGAAAACGAGAACGAAACGGGGAGTGCGCTGCGCGCGCCCACACATAGCATCCGCGTCGTCGATCAGTGTCGATCTCCACTCATCGATGACGCGCCCCTCGGTAAAAAAAACGGACACACGTGGGTGTGGTACTGTGGAGCGGAGTCTTTGTGTCGTGAGGGCGCAGGTTGCCAGGCGCTTTCCTTCCAAGAAGACTATACCTGCCTGGCGCGCGCGCACCCTTTATCCGCCCGCCCGCCTCCTTTACCCGCGACGGTGGGCATATACATGCATGTGTGTGGACGCCGCCTGCCGGGAGATTATGGCCGGGAAGACGAGGGGCAGGATACGGTGGCGGCCGCGGCGGGGAAGAACTGCGCGCACTGGAGGGACGGGTGGGCGGGCGTGTGGAGGGAACGCTGTGTGTGGGCGGTGTGGGCGGCCGGCCCGTTCGATGCGCGCGGCGTAGCTTTGACGCGCCCTTCTTTTTGGGAGAACGGCTTGGCTCGCACACCGATCTTGTGGGCAGGCAGGCAGGGACCCCCGTCGGTCGAGTCGAGTCTTCCGTCTTCTGTTCTGCGCCCTAAAATAAAAAGAACAAGGACAAGGAACCAAGGAATTTTGATTTTGGTTTTTGGTTCTTTTTTATTCCGCGGGTTCTGCTGTCTGTTATAGAATAGAAGATAAAATGATGAAATACGATTCAACCTTGTTTTTGCCACCCTGAATTTGAAGCGCGTCGGAGTGTCCGTCGCATTGCAGGAGCAATGGAGGGGTCGGTCCATGGAGAGGTCCGAGTCCTCTTGGAACAGGGTTGTGGGCACAGGCACATAGCTAGAGTCATGGCTGAAGGAACGAATGAAAGGAAAAGGGTTCAAGGGAAGAGTGCAGCTACGCTGTTTCGTCGGTCGTGCCAGGTGGCGCTTGGCGATCTGATGCGTTATTTTACATACGCATCTGATGCGTTCGGAGGCATGTATAATTGCATTGTTTATGGTTTGGGCTGTGTTCTGTTCTAAAACTGGTGTCTGTCCTCCGCGCAATATTCCGAAGGGCGCATTAATATACCAGGATTGGGTCTGGCAGGGAAGGGCGGAGGGCTTCTTTTTTCTTAATACAGAGATTGGACCCTCTTTTTTGAAAAGAGACGTGTTTTTTTTTTTTTTAGAAAAAGATGTCGAGTCGTTTGTGGTGGTGTAATAGGCTTGCTCGCGACGTCGACCAAACTGTGTGTTTTACGCTGCGCGCCGATGCATCATAAATGTGTACATGCGTTTCAATACAATTTTGATGACGACGCCTGCGGGCGGTTTACTTGCAATATTTTACGCGGGACGCCGGTGTGCGTCAGCGTACCTTACCATGGAGCAGAGGGCTCCCGCGATGCGTGCTACTCCGGCGTGTGAGCGATGCACTCCCGTGCGCTTGGGTAGTGTGCAGCTCAGTTCCGAGGCGCAAAATGGCGCGATGGTTGTGGTACGCTCTCGTACATTTGCGCGCGTACCTGGTTGACGAGCGAGTACTTACACGCCTCGCGAGTATTTACTCTCCTCGCGAGGGCGCTCGCGCTGCGTTGTAATCGGGCCTGATCTGGCCTGATGCGTATTTACTATTTTGGACCCGCGGATGCTTTTTTATTATTATTTTTTGAGGGATATTAGCCGTTTATTCGCTCTGTCGGTTCGTTGTGTTCAGCGCAAGCGCGATCCCAGGATTACTAGGCGTGATCCAATCGGTGGGCAGGCCATATCGGGGAAACTAATATTAGTAGATCTGGATCTACGCATCTAGATCTGGCAGGTGGGATATCTCGATTTGCGGATTACATACAAATGTGTGATATATATGGACTGGATGCTTGTGTGCTCGTTCGCCTTTTCTTCTCATTATCGAATCGACAGCGTTATCCATGGACGCGATCCAGGCTGCGCACGACGAGCTGTTCTATGCAACCTTTCCCGATGCCCGGCCCAACCGCCGTAGTGCGCGCGTGGAACAGGAGCATGCACAGATATATGGTTTTGGGCTGCTGCCGGTGTCGTGCCCGCCCGGTGAGCTTAACGGCGGCGGCATGGTCCCGGTGTTGAGCTACGCCGCGCCGACGTACGACTATGCCGACCCGGATGTCTACGGCTACGGTGCCGCCGTGGCATATATGGAGCCCACGATGGTCAGTCCCTATGCCGCCATCGCCGCCGGCGCCGCCATCGCCGCCCACGCCTACGCCCACCCGCCGCCGCCGCATCAGCAACCACGCCGTCTGATCACAGACGTGTCGTCGCTCGCACACGCGGTCACGCCCAGCGCGTCGCCCGTCGAGCCCCCTCCACTGTCTGCCGTCTCCTCAGTGTCCACATCCTCCAGCTCCAGCAAACGCCGCTACAGTGTCTTCGCCAGTGAGTCCCCGCCGGAGGAGCCGACTACAAGGGACCCTCGTCGACGACGCAGCGAGCAGAGCGAGCACACCCCGCCTTCTGCACGCAGCTCGCGCGAGCGCTCGTCCGAGTCCGAGCCTCCGCCTACTACTACAAATACAAATACAGCAAGAGCACAACAAGAATCTAAAGCCTGCGAGTCGCCGAAGAAGCCGCCGCTCGCGTGCCTGTTCTGCCGCGGCCGCAAGATCGCGTGCGGACCGCCCGTGGGCGGCAGCGTCGAGTCAGTGGGCTCCTGCAAGTGAGTAGATTTTTATCCCATTTTTTTTTCTCCTGTCTCCATTCCGTCCCATTTCTTATTTTTATTTCTATTTTTATTCCCTCTGCTGTTGTTCTTCCCAACTCGTCCTTCCCTTTCTTCTCCCCTGAACCAGCCATTCTACCTCCCTACATCCCTGCTGCTACTCGCTTCCATACCCTTCCCCGCGTTCGCCCCCCCAAATCCCAAACACCCACCACGTTCCATTACGTGTCCGGGTGGTCATGCGCGCACCCCATTATCCATCCATCCATCTCATTTCTGCATCCTTTCATTTCCTCCACCTGTTACCATTACCCCTGCGCCTACCCCATTACCATTATCGCATCATCGCGTCCGCGGACAGCCTTGCAGGCCGAGGAGGACTCCGATCTGCTCTACTTCTGCGCTTACATATCCTCTCTCCCCTACTTTCATCTCCTCCCTAAACTTACTAACCCCCTTCCTTCGCAGCCAATGCCAGCGCCGCGCCCTCAAGTGCGAGTACCCCGCCGAGTCGCGCAGGGGCATGCGCAAGAAGAAGGGCGTCGTCGTCGGGCCCTCTACCACTCTACTCGCCGGGGTCGGGGGGTCCTCCTCCACCATATTAGCCGCCGCGAGTCTCGGTGCTGGAGGGAGCCGAGTGAAGCACGAGCACGAGCACCAGTTCGAGGTAAATGGTGTCTTTGAGTCGACGGGTGCGTACAAACCGCGCTTTTCCTCCTCCGCCGCTGGGCTGACAGACATCGTGTACATAGGGGACGTGAAGCCGGGAATCAAGACCGAATCGAGCGTGGGGAGCATGGGCAGAATACCCACGCCGCCCTCCGCGTCGTCATCGTCGTCGGGGATGAAGGTCGCGATCAAGACGGAGGCAGACGTGGGGATGCCGTCGCTGCCGTCTTCGTCCTCGTCTGCGCCGATGGCGTCGCTGCAACCATCATCGTCTTCGTCTTCGTCTTCGGGGCTGTCCCTCCCAGGAGGATCCTCATCATCCTCGTCCTCGCTCTCGATGCGCGGATCCTCATCCCCGATGGCGTCCCTCAGCCTCCTCGAGCCCGCAGACGTGTACCGGTTCAACGCGGGGGTGCTGCATGCGCATGCGCAGCAGCACTTGCAATCGCACCTGCAGTTACAACAACAAATGCACCTCCAGCGCGGCGGCGAGCAACGGACACAGGGCCAGCACGAGCTCTTCCCTGCGGACCCGTATGCGGGGTTCAATGTGTATGGCGCGGCGGACGCGATAAACGCGATCCCGGGTGCGGTGATGGGCGGGACGGCAATGGGGGCGTTTGGGGGGTACCCGAGCGAGCCGACGACATCATCGTATTCCGGGGCGTACCCGATGAGCGCGATGGGGATGGACGGGGAGCAACAGCGCGCGCTGTCGTCCTCGCCGTCCTCGTTTGGCGGGGAGGCGGAGGGGGAGGTGCGCGCGCGCGATGCGGGGGGCGGTGGCAGCGCTGCTTCTGCGTCTTCGCGCTCGGGTTCGGGTTCGCCTGCAGTTGGGGAGCAGCAGCAGTGAAACTTCGAGTCTCGACGTCGAGTCGCAACTGTGGGCGGACGGGGGAGATTATTATTTTTTCGCTGGTTTTTTTTTCGACTTTTCTTTGCTTTTGGGGTTTTGGGTTTTTACGCGTCGACAAATTATCTCTCCTACGCACGCACGCACGCACGCCCGACGCACGCCAAGCCATCGATTCGTCCTTCGCTGCCCCCGTCGGTTGGACGGTCGATCGCCCGCTCCCTTGTCGTCGTTGTTGTCGCCGCCCACGCGCCCCGCCCGCCCGCTCCTGTCCACCCCCTCGCCGTCCCCCCCCCGCCCCGCCGCGCGCGCCCATAATATCCTATGCCGCGCCCGCGCTTACGCCGATTGTTATATCGGCAGCGACAGCGACCTGTGACGAGAATTACACGATTAATTAATCGGTTATTCTCTCATGCACGCACGGGAGGATTTGGACAAGGACCAAGACCAAGACATCCTCCTCCTCCTCCTCCGAATTTCAGATTCCGAACTCCGAATTTCGGTCGACGGGCGCTATTCGACAATTTTATTTTATTTTTCAAAAGACCTTGCCTTCTCTGATTCGACGTCGACACGCGCGCCGTGCTCCTCGCCTGCCTGCCCGCCCGCCGGCCCCGAGTGGAACGACAATTGTCTTCTCCCACCGCCGCCGCCCGCCCTCCCCTCCCTCCCCGCCCCGCCCCGCCCCGCTCCTATACATATATCCTGTACATACGATACCACCCTAAGAACACCGCCCGCTCTACGTATTATCTATCCCTCTCATCCTATTATCCATCCATAGTCCTACCCTATCATATTGTGCTTATTCTCGCTATGTTATGTTATATGCTACGTCCAAATCGCTATCGCCGTCCGTGGTGCCTTACTTACACGTCCTGTCTGCCCTTGCCCTTGCTTACTTATACGTCACGACGACCCGACTACTACCAAATCAACCCCCCCCATAAACGCTACGATATACGAATTAACCGAATTACGGAAATAGTTAGCTTACTTTTTATATTTGCTCTGTTTTGTTTTTGATGTTTTTTTTTTTTTTTTTTGTACTACGTTACGTGCTGTTGCTGTGCTGCTTTGTATGTAGGGAAACGAGAAGAGATGAAGAGAATATGTGTATATATATATACTTACATGGGAGAGTGAACTTGAATGTACATGTGAATTGGGAATGTGAACTTGTAAAGACTGCAGGAGCTCTTTTTTTGGGAGAGGTGAAGGTTTTCTTGAGCGGGGAGGTCTCGAGTGTGGAGGGAGGGAGTGTACATATCGGCGGGAAAGTCTAAGATATTTTTTGGAGCGTACGCAGGTTCGAGGATTTTTTAATAGTAATTCGACTTTGCGAAAACCGAAAGCGGGCAGGGAGTTGGGTATTCATTCATTTATTTTATTTATTATAAATTATTCGCGCCGCGGCGCACGCAACACACGTATGTGCATTGGCCAGGGCTGGGTTCTGCGAGCGTGTCTCTTGAATATATTAATATTTCCCGCGCGCACTCAGGCTGTATATATTCCCTACCACTATATATTCCCTGATAATAATACTATGCCCGTATACTACGAATGCGCCGCACGCTCGTCCTCGGACGATAATACTATACCCGTATACTACGAATGAGCAGGCACGCTCGTCCTCGGATTCGCGCGCGCCCATGTGGATTCAGCATGCTCGTGGGGGCAGTTCAAACGGATGGCGACTCGGAGATTCTATGGTGCGGGGCCGACATCCGCAAGGGGCATCCGAGTACTACGAGACTCAGTCAGTCATCACCCGCGTCACCCAATGCCGATTGATGCGTAGTATGGTCATCAATGTACCGTACAGAGCAATTAATAGAGATACGGACGGTGTTTTTCTTTTAGGGAGGGGAGGGTGAAATCCGGTTTAAATTGGGAGCGGATGTGGCATTTATGCCGAATTGATTGTCGGACTGATTTCAAGGCGCTTCGCGTCTCGGTGTACCCAATTGCGATTCAGCCCACGCGTTATTGGGAGGGGGTGAATTTATGTACCCAATCGAAGAAGCGCCCACTGGCACTGGTGAGGGAAATAAAAATAATTCGCCGCAGTATCTTCAAAGCTCCAACCCAGTGCGGATGTTAATGACAGGCTGATTTCAAGGCGTTTTCGCGCATCATATTGAATGCTTAATTCAGCCCTCGCGTTATTGGGAGGGGGTGAATTTATGTACCCAATCGAAGAGGCGCCCACTGGTGAGGGAAATAAAAATAATTCGCCGGAGTATCTTCAAAGCCCCAACCCAGTGCGGATGTTTGTTGCCAGCGGTTGGCTGGCGGTGTTGCATCAATATGGGGAGCGAGAAGGCTCTGGACGCAAACGAGAGAAGGGAGGAATTTAATGCACCCGGTCTGACGAATAATTCGGCCCCTATCTGAGTTCAAACAAGTTGAACCACTGTCCAGGGCCGTTGAAATTCCGGCCTTTGTGCGCCGTGCCATCCGTATCCAAAAGTACACGTCCCCCTACATAACTCAGAGAGAGGATCGTGTTCCGTATTACGCCCAATCTGCTGAGTGAATGGATGACGGAATGATGATTCAACCCCTATCTGAGTTTAGACAAGCTGCTGCCTAAATCTCTCAATAAATCAAAGTCAATCTAGCCGTGGCAGATGAACTTGAAGTGTCCGACTAGCTATGGGCCATTCCATTATACAGCGGTAAGTACATGGACTCATTCAAATTCACCTTAAACTTTCATTTATTCAATGGCATTTATTACTATCAATTTATCTGGATTCTGACTCGATTCCAATTCGATAGCCAACAATTCGGTGAGTTGGACTGACCTCTTGCATTTATGTACAGTGCCGTGTGTGCACTGTGAATGAAAGCGCGAATTAATTGAATAATGTCCTTCGCAGAAAGTTCAGCTTACTTACCCCTATCTTTGGCTTCCATTGCATTCCATGTTATGACCGTAATGCCAGCCGTTGGCAGGCATTCATATCATCTATTCGTGTTTGTAAAGGAAAGAAAAGAGGTACGATTGAAATTTAATCGCAATCTCCAAGAATGCGAAGGATTTCTGGCATTATGTAACACACTCGATTAACCAACCAGCCATCGAGCCCTCTAATTTGCGTGAGGGTGAATCTGTATTCTGAACAGGCTTGTATATTGCAGATTAATTTATCTGCAAACTTCTATCTCGATTATATTACTCCTACAAATAAAAGAAACAAATGGATGATGCCCTTCACAGAGAGTTCAACTTACCCCCTATCTCAGGGTGAATTGCATTCCAAGTTATTTCCGTAATAAACTAATACCAGCTGGCAATCTGTAGTGTTTTGAAAAGAAAGCAGAAAAAAAAAGAGTACATACATACTGGCACAACCCGCATGCATCAATTGTCGGAAGACTGGTGTTCGATTGAACGTTCAGGGTGGTGCAGGCGAGGTTGACCTTGCGCACGATTAGCGAGCTAACCAACCACTGTGCAGGGTCAGATACCGCACTTGTACCGCACGCTGGGCCACAGGTGTATCAAAATTCTGCTTATTGGCGATTTTGATAGTTCGGACCGTCCAACCGTGATTTAGACATGTTCGCGTAGGTTCGCGTATGTCCATGGGTGAATTATAATACGCCGGGATTTGCGGACGCAGTTGCGCAATCTGGATTCATAACAAGCTAGTGCCTGCTGGTGCAGAAGATCACTTCATATTCAGCCTTGGAGTCGCACGAGCGAACTCGGCACCGACGAACGAGGGCAAAGAATCCGTTCGCTCTCCAAGTAATCATGTTGCCTCATGTCGCTCTATGTCGCTCGTACGTCGCTCGCTACATTTGCGCTACGTCGCTCTCGCTCACCTCGTGTCCGGCCTCAATAATCCTCAACAGGCACGATTTGATTTCTTCCGGGGATCGAACATTAGCAGAATTCATTAGCAGAATTTGGTTCCGCTTCGAGGCGTTCTGATCAGCGTCTTGAACAAAAGCGGAACGGAACCAAATTTTCAGATCAGGTGGGCGCGTGTGGCTGTTTCGTTCATTAACGTTCATTCGCTAATCGATACGCATTCACTATGGAGGATCGAGTCGAGTTGCCCTTCGGTTTTTTTATTTTCCCGGCGATTGGTTAGCTTGAAACAACGTCGGATCCCACTGTGATCGAATATTTAATTCGAGTGTTGTGGAGTTTGAGGACAGGAGACTTGATCAGCTGAACTACAAGGAATTGGGGCACGTTTACAGCAGATCCACCGCACTGTTGAACAGCACCTTTGAGTGGAGCGTATCCCGGATTTTTAATTTCGGACGGACCATTATCTGACAGCCCGGCGTTGGACGTTGGTTGGACGATAAGTTCTCGTCGTGGTGATTTAATATTCAGGTGGGCGCGGATCGTGGAGTAGAGCGCCCGAATACACACATGCTGGCTCTGGAATTCGGCTGTAACCTAAAAAACCTTGAATTGTATTGCGTTGACTCGGAGGATAAGCATTTATGACCGCGCACGTCACGGTTCGCTTCACTGCACGCTGTCCGTATTTAAATGTCTCTGGGGCTAGAAGTATAACGCTGAATTGGCGACTCCATTCCATTCCCTGTTTTTGGAACCCGTGGACCCACCTCCGTTTGTCGCGCTCGCTTGGTCGAATGGCCGTTAATTAATGTTGTTGATCTGACTGCCGCAAATTAAATTTGAATCGTTGTTGGAAGGCCCTACAGCAGCTAGTCTCCGTCGGGGAACCAGCTACCTAGTGCAGAACCTATAGACTCAGTTAATCGGACACTCAGCGAGAAAAAGCAAACCACCTGCAAACTACGGATAAACTGCGGATCTCCGGAAGGACGGGTGCCAAGTTCCGGACTGACAAAATAAACATACGATCGATTATCATGATCGTCGAGCCTTCTCCAGCCCCATCTCACTGCAGGATTATGTGTTTTTTAATTTCACTTCGAAGATCATCGCCCAGACTTGAATCCCCGAGCCTGGACCTGTCCATTTGCGGGGAGTCCCAAATGGCATTCAGTCACCCACAGAGCGTCCCCGGCGCGCCGAAAACCAAGCAGAATTCTCCGGCGCGTAATTTAAAACGCAAGCACGCAATTGATAAGGCAAGATCAGGCACCACCTAGCTGGGAGCGCGAAGTAAACGCACACATTGAGCGCCAATCAAGCTGATTGACCATAATTGAACCCGACCCAGCTTTTGTGAAACGGCGACCGGACCGACATCACCTAGGAAAATACTTTCAGACGGTTTAGAAAAACGCACCAGGCGCGCTTTGGCGCCGACGGCCCCGATTTCCTTTTGAAATCCCCAACTTCAAGCCACAATCCACGCATGCACGTGTGTGGACGCGCGGGGGCGCTGCGCGCGCTCAAGGAGACGAGGGAATCCCGCGCTGCCCACCGCCATGGGAATCGCAGGAAAAGGCTATTCCTGAAGCAGCACCCGGACTCCGCTAGTCGGCAGGCATCGGCTCAGACACGAAACGTGTTGATGCGCCAACTGTGCTAAGGTGTTGGTAGGTGTCTTGGCATCTTGTGGAAGCGTGTATGCAGTGCAGATCTCCGCGGTAATAAAGTGATTGGCTTCAGGACATACTTTTACGAACCCCAAAAAGGCACTGAGCTGGTACAGGCTTGAATAGGTTGGAGAGCGGGAGGGATGGTAGGTTTTAGAATAGTCGGCTCAGCGAAAAAAGCGAGCTCGTTCCTTGTTTTGTTCCGCGCGGCAGACCGCAAATTGCGCAAGCAACCACATCTGTGCCCCCTAAAAAAATATCGACGTCGCTTGCACCGCTACACGAGCAAGCGAGGAAATGGGGTCGGCGACACTCCGGCAATGGGATCAAGGGATATTGCCTTTTGCGATACCACATAATGAGGGTGACGCAAAGGGTGACGGAAAAGAAGATGGAAGGCAATGAAAGCGCGACAGGGCGCGAGAGCATCGCCGCCCGAACGGGGCATTTTCCTAGATGGAGTTCCGGAAGACAAAATGTAATAGCGCGTCTGCGCCTATGCAGTCCAGGGTTGTACAAACCACGCACGCGAGCGCCTGCAGCGTCTAGACTCTGCCGTAGTGCTGCCACGCAAATGCGACGAGGGTTTCGGAAGGTTGTAGTGGCTGGGAAGTGGAACGCGCCATCGGATGGGGAAACTATATGTTTACAGAGATACGGCGGTCAATACATGTGGACGAGGATATCTATCCGTTGAGGTATTAGATCTGTGAAATGTAAGTATGTGCGAAATACAAGTGGGAATGATACTATAGTGAGATCCGCCTATTTCCAGACTCCAAGATGATGTAAATAAAATCCAAGAAATCGTCCTTCTACCGTTTGGCAGTTGCTGTGGAGAGAGAGAACCTCATCGCGGCCATGATGAAGTGAAGCGGTCCACAGAACGACCCTTCTATCGTTTGCCAGCCCTGGTGGGGCGAGTGGATCTCCTCGACGCCGGCGCTGCCGTTGGTCTCTCCACTTCCATCTCCGTCTCCTTCCCCTTCCCCTTCCGGGGACTGGATCGCGTAGGCGGATCCACTTGCGGTGGTTCAGGAGTCTTCGTCTTCATCTTGCCCTTCTTCTTTGGCGGTGCAGTGAATGATCCCTCGAGGCTACTAAGCGAACTGCCGAACGAGTCCGCTGTCCTGAGCGCGGCGAAGGTGCGCTTCGTCGCACCGCCTCCCGCCGCACTCGTTTCTGTCACTGCGGGCAGGGACGGGACGATGGGCGCCGGAGTCCGCGCAGGTACTGGGCCATACAGTGAATCCTGCGGGGACAGAGGGGCAGGTTCGAGCATAGGTGCATACTGCGGAGCGGGAACGGGCATGACCGCAGGCGCAGATGGGCCAGGAGCGGTGGGACCATACAAATATTCCGAGGTTTGTGACTCCATGGCCAAAACTTGGTCGTCGTGCTGCGACTGGGCGTACTCCTCCATCTCTGGCGAAGGCTCCACCAAATTTGTGCCGCCCTCAACCGCAAGCTGCAGAACGTCGGACCTCCGTTCCACGGTGTCTGTTACCGACTTCCGTGATGGAGCGCTCGGTCCCTGCTCCATGTCCTGATCCATGTCCAGAGGTATATCGTCCAGTGGTATATCGTTGTTGTATGGATCAAAAGAAATCTCTGGACGGGCTTGAGGTGGCGGTGACATGTTCTCGTTCGCATAAGGATCTACCGTCCGAGCTCGCACGATTGGGATGTGCACGGGAGGTGGGGCCGTGAAGCTGTTGTAGACGGATATAGTGTCTAAGGACTCTCCCTCTGGGAGGTCATCGGGGTAATTGAAGTCATAGATGATTTCGTAGGCAGTCAGCCACGGGTCGCTGAGAGCGTCGGCGACCGACATGCGTTTGGTTGGGTCAACTTCTAACAGACGGCGAATGAATTTTTTCGCTGGGTCGGAAGCTTTTTTTTTGTCCAGGAGTTTCAAGTCAGCCTGCCGTTGGCCAATAAGCTCCTTGAGATCTTTGGTCTCGATTTTTGGGAAGGGTTGTAACGCAGTTAGCCTTGGATGCCTGGTTAGTGCGCTCGGATGAAGCATGAGATACACACATTGCGAATACGATCACGCCTATGCTCCAGCTGTCAACCAGGTTGGTATATCCACGGCCATCCCTCTGCGTGACGACTTCAGGTGCGATATATGCAGGCGTGCCGACCATCGTCTGGAAAATCGTTAGCATACGAGCGGAACTGAGACGAACGGATACATGCCCTAAGCACGGTCAGGCTGTCCACGAGCTTAGCTAAACCAAAATCAGCTATTTTGACAATTGGAGGACGGTCGGCCGTGAGCAAGATGTTCTAAATCGTGTGAGATGTCTATCCTAGAAGAACTAGCCCTTCATACCTCGGGTTTTAGATCTCGATGCGTGATACCCTGTCTGTGAATGTATGCGAGGGCCTTGCACATCTGAAATGTTATATGCCTAGCCTTCCACTCCTCTGCAGGGGTGTCAGTGAGGCTAAATCGAGGAGAGATTCCTTACTTAGGCCATCTTCCGCCAGAATGAGCGACAAGAGGTCGCCCCCATCAACGAGCTCGAGCACCAGATCTAAAATGGCCAGTCAACTATCGACTAATGCACGCCGAAAGCTTCCGGGTCGTCATTTACCTACGCTGGAGTCGGAGTTCCAGAACACATCCCTTAGCTTGCAGACGTTCGGATGGCGGATTTTTTTCATTATATTTATCTCCCGGGCTGGGTCATGGATTGAGGTGCCTCCCTGACGTGTCTGCTCGTTCGTTGGTGAGTTGGCAGAATCATGAGGACGCTGAATCACACACTCGGTCAAGGACCTTGACCGCCACCCAGTCGCTGGTGGCTACGTGCAATCCCTTGTAAACCGAGGCAAACGCGCCTTGACCGATTTTGACGGAGATATCATAGTGTTTGTAAAGATCGCGGGGGGTGTACAGGAGGTCGCGATACACGTATCCTGCGGAATTATATAACGTTGAAAAGCGAAATAGCAGACTCAGACTGACGATAATCCGGCACGTTCTCGGTCTTTGGCTGCTTTGCGATAGCAAACGAGATCTCGTCGCCATCCTTTAATATTCTGGTTTTGTCCTTCTCGATCCTTATGCCTCTTATCTGCAGGCAGGATATTCAATTGCACGGTTGGTTAAGAAGAGACAATATATCTTACAAAGGTGCCGTTCTTCGACTTGTCCTGGATCGTAACTACAGATTCTCCACTCTCTTCACCATTCCAGGATATAATCGCATGAACATTGCCTGTTGAATGGAAATGAGCACGAGAAACGAAAAAACGATGGCAAAATATTACTGAGACCGGACCAGGAAAGAGACACATGATTCGACGCGTTTCTCCCAATGGTGACCTCCGGTGTCGACTTCAGTAAATGCTCGCGTTTAATTCCGCGCGCGCATGGGACTAGTAGCCCCCACGAGTGCGCGTTCCTTTGGTCTGTGGCGCCCTGAGACTGTTGGGACTGAGTTTGAGGTTGGGTTTGGGTTTGGCTCTGGGGGTCTTCCTGGGTGGTTTGATGGATGGTATCGACCTCCATGACAGCAGAGGAGGAACGAGGGTCGTTCAGAACTCAGAAACGATCGACAGTCATTTTGTTGAGCCTCACGTGCCGAGATTGCTTTATGACATTGTTATCCCCGTTTGGAATGCCTTTCTGTCGAAGTCCGAGTCGGCCTTGTCCTTTCATGTCCTTGTCCTTACAAGGCATTCAAGATAGCATCCAACGATACGTTGACATTCGGATCCAATTCGTTGTATACCAATGCATGGGTTCGACCAAATAGGCGCCCAGGTTATTGACGTGAAATGTGTGAGGTTGAACGTTAGAGTCTTCACAAGTTGAACTTGTCAACAGAGCCAGAGGAAATATATTAATATATCGCTTGGCTGCTAGATGCTGAATAAGACGGGACATAGAAAAAAAATGACCGGACTGGATCGGGTACTTATTATCATGGATCAGATGCGATTCTCTACCTAGTATATAGCGCTGGGCGGCATGACCCAATGCTCTTCATCGTACCACACTGGTCCACAGAGTGGCTCCACCTTTGAACCAGTAGATTAGCACAGAATATTTCAGGTCGGGAAGATAACGCACTAAGGAGTCCCGCCACAGAGAGGCTCAGTTACCGAGTATATGGAATTTGACCCTCGGCCCGTTTTCTCAGTGTTAGGGGTAATGAGGCGAGTTGCGGTTTTGAGACAAACTAGCAGTAAATGGTGTTACAAGGGAGATGGGGCTTTGTGTATGAAGATAAGACAGAGCGGATGGCTTGGAGGAGCTTGAACGAGGTGTCGCGGTACTTGAAGAGCTGAAGCTAGATCCAAACCAGCGCAAACAACGCAATAGTCCGGTTTGAGTAATAAATAAGTTGGGGCATTAGAAAGTATTTCAAAGGAGGATCACGCCGTACACAGGAGCATGCGGTGTAAAATGCGAGATGGTCTCCACCGTGACTCTATCTAGTCGTTTGCCGCACAAGGCGAGCCGACCTTCTCGTTGGCGTGCGAGAGGTTTCACGGTTCTTCGCCTTGGGGTGCCGCGTGTGTTCCGTCTCCGTCGTCTCCCGTTTCCCCATCTTCCTTTTGGCAAGGCTCGCAGTAGTATCGGCCGCTTCCGAAAGCTTCCGCCTCTTCCTCGATGCCGAGGACGACGGAATAGCGTACTCATCTGCAATGCTACTGAGCGGGCTGGTAGGAAGATGCCATCCATAATGAGGTGTCTCCTGCTGCACGGGTGATAATGGTGAATGTTTCCGCTTCTTGGACTTCGAGCCGTCTCCGCTCCCACTTGCAATCGCGTCGATGTCTTGGATATCTTCCAGACTGCTGTCCATGGGAGACGGAAAATATTCCCCAATACCGTATGATTGGTAGATTTCCCAGCTACTCGTGCCCTCGGACGGGAAGAGCGGCGAGTCTGTCGTCGGAGTGCGCGCCCAGACTCCACTACTTCTCTCAAATGGGATGATTGTGGAGTAACCTTCTGTTATTGCGGGCGATGACTGTTCGTCCTCAGTTTCGGGATGATCGGGCCACGCTGGCTCGCTCACCAGCCAGGGGTGTTCCAGAGCTTGAGCAAACGTCATGCGCTTCAACGGGTCCGGCTGCAGGAGACGGTCGACGAAATCTTTGGCTATGAAATATGTCAGTCACGCACGGCATCCCTTATATTGCTACACACCATGCGCGCTGAGCTCGAGGTCTGTCCAGTCGATTCTATCCTCAACAGTAACAATGTAATATGTGCTGGTTCCGAATGGCGAACCGCGGCCGGTGAGCCTGCACGCACATGGTAAATCAAATAGACAGGCCAAAAGTAATAGCGTACATAGCGAATACGGTTACCCCTACACTCCAGCTATCCACGCGATCGTCGTACCAGGTAGTGTTCTTGAAAATCTCTGGTGCCGCATATGCCCTAGTGCCGCAGTTGGTCTAAGATGGCTCAGCACCAAAGCTTGAACAGCAGGAAACGGAATGAATACCTTCAGTCGGGTTTGAGTATTAGCATGTTTCGCCAGTCCAAAGTCCGCGATTTTGACAACGGGAGGATCATCCAATGTAAGTAGGATGTTCTAGGAGGGCAGGTAAGGACCGATACACGAATGAGAGCGAGGGAAACGTACGTCGGGCTTCAAATCACGGTGAGCGACACCGCAGCTGTGCATATATGATAACCCCTGACAGAGCTGCCGGGTTATGTGTATTGCCATTGGTTCTTCTGGGCGGGTGTCAATTTCATATTAAAATAGACTAGTGGCGTACTTAGAGAGCCGAGTTCCTTGATTTTGCTGAAGAGATCTCCGCCCTCGACGAACTCGAGAACTAAATCTGCAACAAGGGCATGCACAACAATAAATATACGACGCCGAAAAATACGCACCAATAGACCCATCTCTGTTGAAAAAAAAATCTTCTAAGCGACAAAGGTTGTCGTGCTGAAGAGACTGCATGATCTTGATCTCTCTTTCAACACTCTTCCTTTGTTCTTCTGAGCTGCCCTATGAATGGATTTAAAAATCGAAGAGAGAATCAGAGACGAGACACACCAATGATTCGTCGATGGATTTCACCGCGTAGTACTTGTCGCGAATGATGTGATGAGCCAGGTATACTGCCCCGAAAGATCCAACACCGAGTGGCCGTGAGTCTAGTCTGTATTCGCGAAGCAATTTCCGTTCGTTCTCGTTTTGCCAATGTCTGAAATCGGAATATGCGTATTCTGAGAGAAGTTAGAAGTTGGTGCCAGCAAGTAGAAGAACCCAACTCACTGTACTTCTGGGCAAACGTCAGAATATTCCCACTATGCAGGAATGTCTCCTGCTGGTTGTTTATCTGGTGACCATCAACCTGTTGGGATCGCTCGATCAAACACTCCCAGTCGGTAGATCGTATACTTACAATAGTGCCGTTCCGCGAGGTGTCCTTGAGCATAACGTGCCATTGCGAGCCGGGACCTCGAAACGTGCGTGTTAACACTGCGTGCTCGGAGCCTTATGATGGCATGAGCGCAGTGAATGAGCAGCTACAAAATTGGTGTCTTACTGATATTGGGGAACGGCAATACAACATCGTTGTGTCCCAGGCGTCCGATTGTGACGACATCTTTATTGAACTTGAAATACATCGGGTTGGAGGTGTCTAATGGAACAAGACTGCCCCACGGTGCCGGTCCGGAGTCTGAGTCCACATCTGTATCCGCAGAGAACGTTTCCGGCTGAGTCAGTTCTTGGGTCGATTTCTCGTAGTCAGACATGGGGTCTTGCGGGACTCTTGCCCTGCCCCATCAGCTGTTTGTGGGCGCAGAGTCCAGACTGGGAGAGAAGCTCGAGTTGACAGGCTTAGGGAACTGTGATTGGCTGTGGGTGGAATGGCGCCCTGCTCGAGATTCGAAAAGAAAAGCTGCTAGTGAGGCTCATGGCTCGGGTGAGGGTGCGGGCTGAGATTTGACTTTTGAGTGGGACGTTAAAGTTGGAACCGGTCTCAACCGGTCCGGTTTCCGGAGAATCCAGCGGAAGCGACATCATATTCGAGATATAGAAACACAAATGGAACGAGAAAAAAAAACATACAAAAGAAGAGGCATACTAGAATTTACATTTCTTGGACCAGGTCACATACTGCATTCAAATTGCCAAACTATGCAAAATTCAAAAGGTTATATGTGAAGCCGGCACGGGAATCGTAAGAGAACAGTTCGGGTCCATGAGCAAGACTCCAACAGATGTAAGAGATAGCTAGATGGTCGTGTCGAAAGAACCAGGCGTCCCCGGCAAATCTTGCGGCCAAATCAGCGTTACAGACATACTCCTTCTACTCCGTTGTGGGGTCTCCGGCGGATGCTGCGTTGACCACTGTAACTTCTACTGGCCGTCGATTCGCTTCGTACACTGTCATCGTCTAAGCCGGCGTCGACCGCACACCTTGGTCCAGATTCGCGCAACTAGATGGAGGAGAGCCGGAGCCTAGATAGATAGATAATCAATCAGCCGCATGCTGGAAAATGGCAAGACGAGAACATGCAAGGTAAAACCCGAAGTAATACGCGAGAGGAGGTGTGACGAGCACCTGGTAAGATAGTCCGTGAGCGACGTGAATGCGATCTGAAAAAGCGCGCACGTACCATTTTGTATCCCAAGCTCAACGGATACCATACGGGGAATGCGAGCCGTAGAAGGACGAAGTTGATAGGGCACGTTATGAGTAGTAGGCAGGTGAGCACGGAGGCGACGAGGACGAGGTAGGCGGCGACGAAGTAGCGGCGCTGTGAAAATAATCGCGAAGCGCATGTTAAGATCCAGGGCGGGACGTGGATGAGAAGCAGGGCGGCGAGCGCGCACGCCGGGCCAAAGATGATCTGAGGAGGATGTGCTGTGAGCAACGAAAGATCAACAAAGTGCAGAGACTTACAAGCTTTTCAAAAGGAGTGAATACACTCAGAAGCCGGTCGCCGGCGCGGCCGAGGAGAAAAAGGAACTCGATAAAGGTGACGACCCCATACGTGACCCAGGGATTATTGCCCCTTTTGAACCGTACTGCAATCTTCAACAAAAGAAAAAGAGCGGTGAGGAAGTGCAGGTTGACTAGGACGAGGTTTGCGCCGAACTCATCTGAATCCCCACGGGCCAGGTACGCCTTGAGGCGACCCACCGCGCGCTTTAACATGCTTGAGACTGAGGTCACAAGGCGACACGCGAAGAGTGAGAGTGAGATGACCGCTATCGCTCGTGCGAATCGAGGCCAAGGGACGGTGACGAGGCTAAACTTGATCGCCCGGATGCTGGCAGAGCTGTACTGGTTGGGCAAGTTCCCAAGAGCTAGGGCATATGAGGACGGGAGATCGGCGGGGTAAGGGAGATTGAAGGACAGCCTTGCGTCGAGCCCACGCAAACTGGAGACGGCAAGATAGATGGCGGCCGGGGCATTGACCACCCGAGCCCAGGTAATATTGGTGGTGATCCACTTGACGAACTCCACACACGCAATGATGACCCTGGCCGACTGCACCCACAGGCGAGAGAGAATACGAGACAAAGGTGAAAAGGGGGAAAGCCTGGGCATCTGATATATAATTTTGATCCAAGCTACGAGGAGGACAAGGAGGACGGCGACGACGAAAAGCAGCCACAGAAAGTGGCTCTTACGCGGGGGTTTTGCTTTGATAGTCGAACCGGTTTCAGGCGGGGGAGGAGGCGGAGGTCGGCCGTCGGAAATTGGGAGATTTCGCCAGTTTTCAGGCGGAGCTGGAAAGACAATCTGTTGGTTTCCGCCAAGAACCGAATAATCTGGCGGTAATTTAACGGTGGTCGTCCCGGAGGAAGATCCTTTGGTGCCGAGGGTGCAGACGAGGCTGACGAGCATGATGATAAAGAAGCCGAAAATAAAATAACTGGGCGGCGTTGGGATTCCGCTGGATGGTGTGCATCGCGTGGGCTCGAGGGGAACTTTGGTGGTGGGAGTTCCCTTGATGATCCCGCTGTTGACGATGGACATGCTAGCCTCGAAGTCGCGGACGACGGAAACCTGTGCGACGACGAGAACACTGCCGAAGAAGCTGACGAGGCCCTTGGAAGTCACGGTGCCCTTGGGAGATACGAGACCCTTGAAGAAGGCGGAGAGGGTGGAGAGAGAGAGCACCTTGAGCGCGAGCATGTTGTGGTATGGGAGCAAGTGTGAACTTGACGTGTCCGCCACCCAGCCACCACATCTGTCAACAAATTTCTAAGCCGAGAAAAGAAATTTGGAGTTGAGACCCGAAGAAGTCTTGTCTTTGGGAAAGGATAGTGCAGTGCCTTGAAATGGCCTCGCCAGACCCGCGCGAAGTTGAGGTTTGTCCGCGAATTGGCATGCTATAAAATTCAAGTACTCGTTACGAACATGAGATCTGAGCTAAACATTTCGCCTTGAGACTTTGCTGGAGACTTTGAGGTTTGTGGAGACGATTGAAGCCGACTTCGGCAATTGCCGACTCGATTCAAAAAAGCAGGTGACCGTGTCGTGCACTCTTATTTCCAGCACTCGCCCGCAAGATGAACCTGCTACTCCGTTTGGCGAAAGTTCTGGGAATCTCCACTGCTACTTCTACAGTTCTACCCCCGGCGGTACGCATCTTCTACCAACCAGACATCTTGGCGCGAGACTGCGGTGTCGGCGATTTCGCAACACCCGCTACGCGATCTCGCCATTGTGTATCAGTATACACAGCGCCGCCGCCGCCACCGCGCCCCTGCCGGTTTGTTATCAACAATATATTCAATGCACGTTTGACTGAAGTCTCGGTGTCATCTTCTTGCCATTCGTGTACTTGGCATGGGCCTCATACAAATTCGAGTGGCGAAGGCTCAGGCGCTTCAAGATGCGGGAAAGGGCTCGACCCTTGCGCCAGGTGCGGCTACCGGGAGAACTCGCCGTGGACCAGGACATTCCACACGACCTGCCTCCCGTCCCCGTCGCCATTGTCGCCCCGCCCGAGCTGAATTTCGACGTTCTTGTCGCCGGCGAAGCGGCGGTGGATCCTTCTGCCACAGGCTCCACCTCTTGCCCCGCCTCCAGCAGCCACACCAGAGCTCGTGCTCCACGAGATGGTCGCTCGACACACGTGCCGCTCGAATAGGAGCCCAAGCCGCTACCGCCCGTCTAGGCGGAGGTTCTTATAGAGATCGTGGCACCTGCGGACGTCGAGCCCCCCTATGTGCCCATTGCTGCGCCGCCGCCCGAGCGCACCGCGTCTCCGCCTCTTCCCACTCCCGCGCGTGAGACCGACGCCGAGGTTGTAATGCTCGAGGCGGCTCTCGTGGACATTCCTATAGAGATCGAGGCACCTGCGGATGTCGAGCTCGCGTATGTGCCCATGGCTGTGCCGCCGTCCGAGCGCGCTGCGTCTCCGCCTCTTCCTACTCCTGCGCGCGAGGCAGAGGCAGAGGCTACGCTGCCCGTGCGCGAAGCCAAGTTGGCCCCTTTCCCACCTCCCGTCATCGTCCAAATTCCCCAAGTCGATGTCGCGGAGAACGCTACCTTCAAGAGGGCGATGGGGCCTCGGCGGCCCAATGACTTCCTGGGCACGTCATTCCGCCTCCCACCTCCTCCTGCGCTCCCGAGCATAGCAGACACCGGGAGCAGGCCGGTTGGCGCGCCGACGGCTGTCGCAGCTTCCCCGTCACCCCGATGCGGTCCTCTGCGTATCCCAGCAGTCCCACTTACCACCACCGCCCCCTTGCTCCTCGCCCACCGCCAACCCCATCATCGTCCAACACGCGGGCGACGCAAGAACGACGCCGCCAAGCCGTCCCCCTCGCGTCCAAATCCGTCCTACGCCCAGTCCGCCGCACCTAGCCCCCTGCCGTTTACCCTGGCGGACGTCATCCCCCCGCCCTTGCAGCCCGTGGTGAAGCGCAAGCCGCTGAGTCCCCGCGTTCCCCATGCCAACGTAGAACGGTTCGAGGATTGGTTCGTCGGAACGCGGGACCTAGCGCGGACGGTGGTGGCGCGCAGGGCGGAGCCGGTGGCGGTCGCCGGCCCAAGCAACAAGCCGACCCAGCGCCCTCCGCTCCCCAGGCAGCGGCTGTCCGCGGTGCTCGAAGACTAGCAGTGCACAGCTGGCGCGGTTCAGATCGGATGGGCACGGGAGCGCGGCAGAGCGGGGGTTTGTTCGGAAGCAGGCGGGAGAGCGGGTCGCAATCGACCGCACTTAGAGTGCACATTTTGCCGGCGGAGGTGGAGGTTGATTGGAGGATTCGCCAGCGGGAGCCGTCTGTGGTGCAGCTCGACCGTGAGCGCCAGCTCGGGCGATACACGCGCGGCGGGCAGGCGAGCGTGGCGGATCGGTCGGTGCTGGAACGGCACTTGCGGGAGAAGGTCGACATCCACCGCACGCAAGCGGAGATCCCGAGGGAGGATTTCGAGGAGGATGGGCAAAGGCAAGGCAAAAATGGCCTGAGGACTTTCCTATGACACGATTTTTTTTCCTTCTCGCATTGTATTTTCACATCACTTCTACCTGTATCGACCACATCCTACCCGTGTATTATTATTACGACCCCAGAAGGTGTACAAACTAGAATACGAATTGTGAATTTTGAGCTTACTGTGTTCCTGCATATCATAAAATCCTCGCTGCGGCGATGCAAACTGAGATAATATTCGCACTCTTTGAAGTGGATTCAAAAGCGCAATGCGCGGTGCTAACGAGCGAGAAATAAAACCATATATTGACTGCATACTTATTATACCTCCACAGATGTAGGTGACATTCGCGCTCCGTCCAGCTAAAACAGCACTGCTCAAGGTACTAGTAGTATCATGTGAATTCCAAGCCAATGAATTAATCAATTGGATCGCGGTTATGTATGTAGGTGCACGTATATTCGACGAGATAAGAAATGCCATGTACTTTGCAAAAATTTCAGAGTAGCTCTTCGGGATTAAGAATTTAAGCCTTGGGGAGAAGGAACACGGTACACAAGCCAATATGCGGACCAGGAAGGGAGAGTTCAGACGATAAGCGCCCGCAGCAGTGATGAGGGAAAGGACGGTCTGCATAAATCGACTCTAGGGATATTTCTGGCCATCCGCAGGATAATCCATATAAATCCAGCTTATCTTATCTTATCCATGATCATTCTTGATGCTGGAGCTATCGGGCCGAACTCCGACATCTCTTTCAACTTTCGCCAGTCGCTCGGTCCGCTTGCTTGTTCATTGCTCAGAGTTTCTGTGCAAAGTAATGAACGGGATACGGCGGAATATAGAGTGGAACTTGGCTACAGCGCCTTCGGAAATACGATATTTCTGTCGCCCAAGGCCACTCGAGAGTCGAGTTTTGGCGGCTCGCATTCGAAACCTGGCGCAATCTGAACAGTAGCCGCGCAAATAGGCTTGACCGAATTATCTATGCTGCCCAGAGTTGACTTGCAGTCGACATCTTCTTACAACACTGCCATTGATACTGGGATCAAGCGTATTTTTAACAGGATTCCTATTGCAGCAAAAGGCTGTCAGAGGCTGTTACCGTACTTCCACCATCTCTCCCTACCTCCCTACCTCTCCACCTTTCCAGCATGGCCGACCCCATTACCATCACCACAACGATCATCACACTCGCAACCTTTTTAAAGGACCTTATTGAAGTAGGACAGAGCATCAAGCGCTCAATAGAGAAGGTACGATATTTGAGCCGTCATTTGAGACCGTGACTGAATGCGTGATAGGTCGGAGAGAATCGAAGGCGCATAAGAGAGCTCACGGATGATGTTCTGTCCACACTGGGAGAACTGGTCAACCTTTCGCGAGGCCGTGAAAATACATTCCAAGCGCCGGAGCTGTTAGACGCCCTGGGGAATCTGAAGGCGTAAGTAGGGTCGGCGCTCGTATTCTGGCGCACAGGTCTTACTGTTTTACCAGGGACATGCTTCACGTTCTTTCTGCCACCCAGAGGATCTCTCCCCCACCGCATCGCTCAGGGTTTCGAGGCCTGCAGTCTCAATTCAAGGTCTGGCTGGAGCGTGAAGATGTGGAGGCCGAAGTTAAACATTTAAAAAAGCATGTGAATAAGTGTTACATCCAATTTACGGTGAGCCCGTAAACCATCTTAGAAAAGTCTATATAATTGATCGAGTGTCAAGGCATATGCTGCCGCTCGGATCGAAAACACCTCTGTCCGGGTAGAACAGCGTTTAATTGTCACTAATGTCGAGCACCAGGCGAAACTACGACGTCTTGAGGGCATGATGGCGCGGATATTGGTTCAGACTCAATTTGGCCAAAATGTGGTCAACCAAACGATGGAAATAGTCGCATCGGTAAGTTGCTCATCTCTTTTATTGATAATATACCGACTCCGTGAAGGACCCGGGCCATCAAACACTCGAATCCCAGTATCTCTCCGCGCAAGCCATGCGACTTATTGATTCCCTCGAAAGGCTCCTCACTACGACAAACCACTTCCGCTCAGAGCACTCCGGACCACCTTACTGGGATGCTGCAGAAGCTCTGAGACCCGTCTTTCTACAGCCTACATCTGCCACGCATGTACTCTCCAAGATACTCGCTGTCGTGGTCCAAATCAACGACTGCCCAGCCCAGCTTTCTCAGAAGAATACTGCAGATATGCTGTTAAATCTCGGGGCAGAGCTGTCCACGCTCGGTATGCGGTCAGAAGCAACATCCTCGAACGCCTTATCCGTTCAAGTGTTTCGTCACTTGGCATCCGGGGCCAATTTTACCGGATGTCTTCCCCGCCTTGCCCTAGCTCTCATAAAACTCTCTCATGATTACAAGTATCAACTCTGATACGAGCCCGCTGTGCAGGCCAGCGAACAGTCCGTTTACTGGTGTCGTGTTTTAATGGAAAGTCAACCGAACGTTGACAATCGGGGGCTTCTCTTGTTATCGTTAAATGCACATTCAACCAGCCTCCACGCTGCAGGCGAGTTCGATGCCGCCATATCTCTCACCCAGGAAGCCGTCATCATATGCCGGGCATTGTTAGCAGAAATAGCCCAATTGGCATCTGCTCAGCCCCACTGGACCTTCTGGTACCCGGAATACGAATTCCAGGCAAATGCATGTTCCGATACGTTTTTCTCTCTCGCCCACGCTCTTTCAGGAGCCCATCGATATCGCGAAGCATACCTGGCTTCGAAGGAAGGTTTCGAAATTGTCGCCTGGTTCTCAGGAACTATACCCCCTCCATCCGGACGCGATATTGATGCGTTTTTCGACCACATGTGCAAAATGGCAGAGGCAGGAAACCTTCCCCAGGACTTCCTGGCAGATGCTACCATTTTATACTGCTCGCTATCGGGCATCTTCCCCGAGAAATTCTCTAAAGCCTTCCTCCTGGTTCTCCACGCACGTGCATATTTTTCCCAGCAGGATCATGCCCTACCCATGAAAGATTTACGGTTGTTCTTGGAACCCAGTTGGGACTCCCCACCGCCAGTCATTGACGACTTTAGTGCTTGCATGCCGTGGCTCGATGACTGGATGATTGGAAATGCTATTCGTGCATTGTTCGCTTCTGAGACTGCCTTCTACCAATTTGAAGTGCGTGTCCTCTTGGTGCACCTGGTTCGCACACATGTCGACCTTGCAGTCACGGCAATACAAGAACTGGTCACACCTCTTGTAGCAGAACCTGACATCGACGAGTACACAGGCGATATCACCTTTCAAATATGCCACATCTGTGCGGAGCTCCCTCAGCAGGATGCATTGCTTATCCTGAATGTCTTGGATGATCTTGTTGCGCACTATCGCAAAGTTTTTGCCTCCTCACAAACAAATTGGTACCCATTCGAAGATATGCTGTGGACCTACTGCCGGGGCTTGTGGGAAGCTGGATGTCTCAGCAATGCACTGGCCATCACCGAAGAAGCGGTCCAATACGTTCCCCCGAATGACACAACATCTTGGCATGGTCTTCATACTCTCATTTTAATCGACATGGACCGAGTTGGCGAAGCACAAACTGTTCTCTGCGACCCTACCAAAAGATTGGACTCTTCAGATTCCCATTGGCGTGTGAAATATCTCATTCTGCTACAGACTGGTAGAAGAGAGCAGGCACTGTCGTTGCTCGAAAGGAGTACTCTGTGGGATAGCACAGAAGTTTCTCACGAAGGGTTTCGCTTTCACCTCTCCGATCTAGCATCTGCGCAGCTAGATGTAGGCCAGACCCAGAGGGCCCTCGAAACTGCGGAACGAGCCGTGGCGGAATTCCGAGAGCTCCCCAGGCCCCCACGGATTGAAGTTGCCTATGCGCTCTGCGCCCTCTCAGATTGTCTTGCGGCCGTCGGTCGGCAGGAGGAGGGTCTTACCGCCGCCCAAGAGGCAAGTACGATATATGCAGGACCATGGCAGCGGGGGAATTGCCCTCACGGATATCGGTCACAGGAATTCACCTCCCAGGCCTTCTATACACTATCCCTTCGTCTGGCTGCTGCAGGGCAGGCAGACGATGCCTTACAAAATGCGGAGAAGGCTGTCACCGAATACCGCGAACTGGTATCACGGGCGGTACGCCATATCCCCGCCCTTGCCAACAGCCTCCGAAATCTCACTACAAGGTTTTGGGACGCTGGTCACCAGGATCAATCCATCGCAGCCTTGGGAGAGGCAATCAGCCTCTTGCGGGGGGTGATTAACACACATTCTCACCTCCTTCCGTCTCTTTGCGATGCTCTAGAGCAGCTTACGGAGTATTTGTCGGAGAGAGGAGAAACTGGGGCTTCTTTGGCGGCGGCCACGGAGTGCGCTGAGATTCGGGGAAGGCTTGTGCTTTCACCCGTCTCGCTTGAGCCGCTTCTAGAAATCGATGCGAAGACAGAAGCTAAAGATGCCTCGGACTGTGAAGAGATAATTTCACAGGACACAGTACTCGCTATCGCGGCGCAGACAGATGGCGAGCAAGTCCAGCAAACTGTCGGGGTCACAACTAACCTGCCAGAAGGCACCTCGATCTACGAAGTATCCCAGGCTGCGGCTAACCAACAAAGAGACGAGGTGGCCACTGAGAAAACCAACGCCACGGCCACCCACCCACGATTCGAAGTGAAGATCGAATTAAAGAGCCCTCCCCTCGATGTTGTCGGGTGGATTCTCCTCGGGGCTTTGGGCATAGCCTGTGCCGGTCTTGCATTGGCACTTGCGAGGAAGTGACGTTTGATAGCTATCGACTTCATTGTTTAATGTGTTTTATCCATTCACTGTAGTGTATGTTGAATCCAGAATTTCGTTCGGTGGAGGACTGGAGGAACTGGTGCGTCGTGGGATGCCGTGCAGGATGGAACATCCGCAATCGATGCGATGTATCTCCCCGCCCATAAAGATATGGTCAAGTTGTGCATGTTGCTGTACGAATCTACCAACAGCCGGGTGCTCCACGACATCGCTGCGCCTTTGGTCATCAGCTTGCGGTACCGGTGGTTAACGACATAAGTAAGATTACCTGAAAGGTGCGCGCATTGGGTGGGCTGGAGCGGTCGTGATTGGGTCCGCGTCCTCGGTGAAGTAGCCGTTGCCAAAATACGCCCTGAAGTCGAGGCCGGAGGTTACAGCGTAAAAACCGCCCGATGCTCGTGAAAAGCCAGAGGCCATGAAATCGGGAAGATACCGCGGATTTGTGCGTCGGCGGGATCGCCATTGAAGCTGAAGATGACGAAGTTGTTTTCTTGGAGGAGAGCATTTGGCCCAGAGGGATCGAGAGAAGAGAGCATAGTGTCATGGTACCATGGTGAAGGATCAAAGTGACATCTCAGCATCGCAACAACTTGTCGGAAAATCCCAATTTGCCTTATAGGGCCTGACGGACGTATCAGGACCTATCAGGTTCGGTGAGGGACCTATCAGGCTGTACCAGGCTGGATATGGCCTGCTCAGGCCGTCCTCAGAATGCTCCTGTTTACACAAATAAATATTATATTAACTGTTGTAGCGTAAAAACATGTCCACGTCCATAGTATCTACCACAACATGAGCGAGAAAGGGGGAAAAAAAAGAGTTGAAGAGATGTCTCACCACTGGACTGGCTCCGAAAGAGACGCTGAGAGCCCAATGTAACTGGAAACCAATGTCTGTACTAGGTTGCAGACAAGCTTCCTTCGTTGTGGGATGTTAGTGGAAGAGAAAGTGCGGCATCGAGCGCAAATAATGAGTGAATGGCGGCAATGGCGACGGCTCCATGCCACGTTCGGCGGGTGCGGCGAGTACTTGATGTTTAACAGTGGTGGGGGGGGGGGGAGGAGAGGAAGGCTGACCAGCGGTGTGTGGTTGGGTGCGGAGTTCGAATATGCCGAAGACCAAGAGCATTTGGGAAATGGCCAAAACGGCAACCGGGAGACCGGGATCAGCGGGATCAGCGGCGGCATCGGCGGCTCGATCACAAAATGTCATTCGGCTTGTGATCGGCATGCCATAGGCGTCCAATACAAACACCTGTCATTAGGCAGCATTACAGTCGTCCATTGGGCTCAAGTGAATGGGGGACAATTATTGATGTATTTTATGACCAAAAGTATTGCCCTCTTGGTCGTGACTGGCTAGATTCCCTGTCCACACTCCGTGTAGGTCGACAGACACTACTTTGTCGGGATTGATGCCATCAATATGTTCTTGGCGTACGAGGAGGGCGGCCCTTAATGTACATGGGGAAAATACAAGATCTGTCTGGCATGACTAAGAGTTCAGTCTCGCATGGCACGCATCTTTTATAACAGAGGAACGGGGTCAAAATAGTTGCAGTTGAAACACCAACCAAACTCCCAAATTGATTCGCATTACAGGCAGCATATAGGGCAAGTAATATTGACACTGCACAAAAATACTGTATTTACAGCCCTCATCCTATCCTTTTCCTAACGGACTGCGGGCAGAGGACATTCGTTCACTCAGCCCCTAGATTCAAACTCCGAAAGACGGCCGATGTCAGCCGCAGGTGACATTTGCCGGTACGGGACCTGCCGCGATCAAATCACCCTATTTGGGCTGATCTGCGGCGGAATTTCAACCGTGATGCGTAACTGTTGCTTTGAAATGTAAACAGAATTTCATTGTTAATGTGCGATGGTAGGAGCTACATGTAGTATCTGGATACCAGAGGTGATATTCGGTCATCAGGGGGTATCAGACGACATAAGGCAGCTGAGGATGGGTATGTAGTGAACCACATTTTATATGTGTTAACTTTACTTTAGCCTAATGGTTATGTTGACGCCCCAGCTTTTTAAATCTCAACCTTAGGTCACCCGTTCGAATCCCGGTGAGTTCACAATTCTAATTCAATTGACTAACTTCATTAGATTTCAGGGAAGTGGAAGGACAGAATGTTAGTGACTGCTAGAAATCCTAGTAGTCACTACTGGTTTTTCTATTTTCTGGGCTAGTCCTTATAATATGCGATATGGGGTGGTCAGACCAATCAGGCCTTGTCAGGGTTATCAGGCTGATAGACAGTTATTGGTCACTTTCGAACCTTATGTCCACCCCAGTGGCCTGACGGGCTGACCAGGCAATATTTGGCCATATATTGCCTGGTCACCTAATTTTGGATTTTCCGACACTATGTCAAACGCTTGCTTCACTTTTAGCAAAAGGGCTGTCTAAGGACATCGCGGCGCATCCCTGAATATATTACAAGAGAAATAGAATGTCCATTCGCCGCAAGCTATGCAGATAAAAAGTACAATTGTAGAGTGAAAAAGATAATAAGAATAAAATGAATGCGAGAAGTTCAGAGGAACAACCGCAGGTCTAATCCAAGGCATTCGGCGCAATATGAGTCTACAGTGCGATGGGGAACACCGCCATGACTGACGACTTGTGGGATGATAATGATGCTGGAACGTGGCGTTGTGCCTTGAGTTCATGCTCGAGGAGTACAATTGTAGAGTGAAAAAGATGATAAGAATAAAATGAATGCGAGAAGTTCAGAGGAACAACCGCAGGTCTAATCCAAAGCACTCGGCGCAGGAACGACGACGAACTCTTTGAGAACCCAAGCGGAGCTCGCACTGCAGAAATAAAGGATAAATGTAAGAAAAAGTGACAGAGTGGAAGAGGTGGATGAATGCGCGCACATCACAAGACACTACAGACAGATGGTCGCGTCGAAGAAGCCAGGCGTCCCCGGATAATCTTGCGGCCAAACCAGCGGTACGTCTTGCTCGGTGTGGTGTCTGCGGTAGATGCTGCGTTGACCATTGCTATTGGTTGTCGAATGGCGTCGTTATTCCAGTCGCTAGCCGATTTTCGGACCGAGTCTTGAAGGGCAGGTAGGGAGAAAAGAGAATTATATGAAACGGAGCTATCGGCGAATAATGGTAAGTTTGGAAAACGAAGAAAAGAAGCTCGATACGGACGTACCGGCTATCTTAAGAGCCTGCGAAAAGCGCGAGCCTTGGCTTTAACGCGGGGTACCAGATGAATAAGTGCAGGTATCTGGGAAGCACATCAATGAACTGCGCACTGGACAAGAGGAAACGTAAAACGTACGACGTAGATGCCAAGGTAGTGCGCGATGGGAGGTGTGACGAGCACCTGGGGTGGTTCGAGGTGAGTAACATCGTCAAAGTATAAAAGACGAATGGGGGCACGTACTATTTTGTATCCCATTGGCAGCGCACTCCAGACGGGTGCCGTACATCCGATTATCGCGCGCACGGTGCGGTATGTGAGGTCGGTGAAGAACAGTCTCCAGATGACGGCGGCCACGAGGACGTTCACGGCGAGGTAGGCGGCTCGGGCGTGGCGGCGCTGTGAGAACAGGCGGAATATCCATGTGAAGAGCCAGGGCACTATGTGGAAGGTAAGGAGGATGGTAAGCATGGATGCGGGACCGAAGATTGTCTGAGTAGGTTTCGTGAGGATAGAAGAAAGGACGGAGCGAAAGTAACTCACCAGCTTCTCGATCGGAGAGATGATATCCAGGAAGGGAGAAGCCCACGGGACGAATAGATCGATGACCGTTGCAAGAAAGTAGCCGTCATAGAAGAGGGTAATTGGATTGAGATAGCAGCCGAAGACCAACATGCTCTCGGTCCACGTCGCGATAAAAAGAATCAGAAAAGAGTAGACCAAACGAGTGGTAATATCCAGACACTTGATGATGACATCGAGTCCATCATCATATGCGAACCTCAGCATAACATGATACGTGGCGCGCTTCACGCGGCGAGACGTCGACACCACCAGGAGATATAAGAGGAAGGCGACGCAGAAGACGGCGATCATTCGTGCTTGAGGCCAAGGGATGTCGACGATCCACGATTTCGTCGTTTGGATGGCAGCGGTTATGTATTCAAAGCCCCCAATAGCCATCTTAAACCAAGAGCAAGGAAGAGCGGGGGGGTCCATGGGGAAGTTGAGCGAGACCCTTGTGTCGAGCCCACGCAAGCTGGAGATGACGAGATATATAGCGGCTGGGGTATTGACCACCCGAACCCAGGTAATATTTGTGGTGATCCACTTGATGAACCCCACACACACGATGATAACCGTGACCGACTGCGCCGACAGGCGAGACAGAATACGAGACAAGGATGAAAAGGGGGACAACTTCATCCGATAGAGAATTTTGATCCAGGCTGCGAAGAGGACGAGGAGTACGGCGATGACGAAAAGCAGCCACAGAAAGTAACTCTTACGCGGGGGTTTTGCTTTGATAGTCGAACCAGGTTCAGGCGGGGGAGGAGGCGGAGGTCGGCCGTCGGAAATTGGGAGATTTCGCCAGTTTTCAGGCGGAGCTGGAAAGACGATTTGTTGATTTCCACCGAGAACCGGATAATCTAGCGGTAATTTAACGGTGGTCGTCCCGGAGGAAGATCCTTTGGTGCCGAGGGTGCAGACGAGGCTGACGAGCGTGATGATAAAGAAGCCGAAAATAAAATAATTGGGCGGCGTTGGGACTCCGCTGGATGTTGTGCATCGCGTGGGCTCGAGGAGAACTTTGGTGGTGGGAGTCCCCTTGATGATCCCGCTGTTGACATTGGACATGCTAGCCTCGAAGTCGCGGACGACGGAAACCTGTGCGACAACGAGAACACTGCCGAAGAAGCTGACGAGGCTCTTGGAGGTCACGGTGCCCTTGGAAGATATGAGACCCTTGAACAAGAAGCTGGAGAGGGTGGAGAGAGAGAGCATGTTACGGGCAGAGAGCGCGAGCATCTTGTGGTATGGGAGCAAGTGTAAACTCAGCTTGTCAGCCACTCAACAGTCACATTTGTAAGTCGCCCAGAAGATAGATAGGGGTCCCCTCGGTCTCGTCTCAACTGACACATCTTTGCGTCCAGTTTAATCAGTTTCCTGGCCTTTCTCGGCTTGCAAGTTCGGAAGTACGACCGTCGAGACTCCACTCGGACTTTCCACCGTTTTTGAGGAATGAAAATATCAACCAGACTTTTTCCCTTGTTTTTCCAGTGCATTTGGGCCATAGATAGTGCGTAGTCTTTTACTGCTGCTTTGAAGAGATTTGCACAGACTAACTTTAAGCAACGCGTGAGACGATTCGATACTCTCGATCACGTGTCTCTTCCTGCATTTCTTCGGCAATTGCCGGAGGGATACAAAAGCGAGCGACTGCGTCCAAACGTCGTGAGGAGCTCTTTGCTTCCTCCCACCACAGTCTACTACCCGTCTATCGTACTCGCCCTTCGTAGTAATGCGCCAATTCCTTTCATTCCTTCGGGTTCTGGCCACCCTTGGTCTCACGACCACTGTTCTTCCACCTGCGGTCCGACTCGTCTTTCAACCAGAGAAAGTTGTCGCAGAAACATGGCGTGAAACTGCCCAGTTGGTGCTGTACAATCACCCAATGCGAGATCTCGCCGTGGTTTATCGCTACCACCAACGCCGCGCCAGCCGCCGCCGTACAGCGATTAGGTTCTCTGGCGCTGACGGAGCCCCCCCCAGCTCAGGTCTGTTTCCGAATAGGTGTTACCATCTGGGCTCGTCTGATTCTAGTCCCGCAGGTTCCACCTTTTCGCCGCCCGCGATTCTCTTCCTGTCCCCTCCCAACACCTGCCCCGCCTAGCTCTTCGTGGGCATCTGTCCCTCCGGTAGTGAAGGCACGCCACGAGTCCCCGCCGCACATACCCCGCCCACGTCCGAGTCTGCCTCGTCACCGCCGACCGTACCGACGTTCTATAGCAGATTCGCAATCTGGTACGAGTCGAGCGGTTTGCAGGCATGGGAAGACGGCGTACGCATGACTGTGATTCCTCTCGTCGCCGTTTTGATCGTTCTTTTCCTTGTGTGGCGGTCGGGGGAGATCCCTCGTTGGATTCGGGTCTACAGACGTCTCAAAGACAATGGCGGGCGCCGGCGCGGACCTTTACGTCGGTTACAACTCCCTGGAGAAGTTGTGGTCGATCAGCTTCCCGCGCATCGCCCTCCCGTCCCCATGGCCGTTGACGCGGCACCTCTGTTGCACTTTGAGGTCGCTGCTATCGCGGAGGTAGAGGAAGGTCAACCCGCACCCGCTCTCGCTGCAGCCCCCGTTGCCCAGCCCGTAGCCCAGCCACTCGAACACGAGCCGGAGCCGCAAGCCGCACCTGAGCCCCTTGCGCTAGCGCTCCCTGGCGAGGTCGAAATTGCGGCGGAAATTGCGGTTCCCGTTGACGTCGGTCTTGCGCCGCCTGAGCCGGAACGCGCTCCGACGCCGCGTCAGCCTATTCCCAGCCCCGCGCGCAACGGCGACATGCAGCCCGTAGCGGATCCAGACCCCGGGCCATCTCTCGTACACGCGCCGGAGGAACGCGCACCCACCGCCCCACGCACACCTCTGCTTCCCATTGTTCTCGAGGTTCCGCCAACACCCGCCCCCGCTCCCGTCGCCCACGTTGCTCAGGATGCCGTCGCGGACGAACCTGCGCTCAAGCTCGATACCTCCCTCCAACTCCCTCCTGCTTCGGCGCTGCCCACCATCGCGGACGTCGGGCTAGGGAAGATCCACACCTCAACCCGCCCTCCCATCTCCACGCCGATGCCGGCGGTCAACTCGGCCACAAATCCCACTACCCCGGCGAAGCGTCGCCGCCGCCGTGCATCCCGAGCGCAGCCCAAACCCGTCCTCCCCGCGACACCCACTCCGTCGTCCGCCGTCACGCGCGCCAAGAAGGCAGCCAGCCAGCCCTCTCCCGCCCGCGCGAACCAGCCGAGGTCCCCCGCCCCGCCCAGCCGCGAACCTTTGACCCTGGCGGACGTCCTCCCTGTCGAGCTAGTAGCGAAGCGCGAGCCGCTGAGTCCCCGCGTCCCCCATGCCAACATAGAACGTTATGAGGATGGGTTCATCAGAACGCGGGACCTAGCGCGGACGGTCGTTATACGCAGGGCTGAGCCAGCTCCAGTCGCGGGTCCCAGTAGTAAGACGCCGCAGCGCCCTCCGCTCCTCAGGCGGCGGCTGTCCATGGTGCTCGAGGACCAGCGGCGCCAGCTGGCGTTGTTCGGACAGGACGGGCTCGGGACCGAGGCCGAGCGCGCTTTAGTTCGGCGGCAGGTGCGGGAGCGGGTCGCCATCGAGCGCACCCAGCTAGATATTTCGGCAGCGGATGTGGGGGAGGCCGTGGTGCGCGATTGGAGGGTTCGCGAGCGGGCACCGCCTGTGGTGCAGGCCGATCGAGAGCGCCAGCTTGGGCGCTACGGGCGCGGCGGGCAGGCGAGCGCGGCGGATCGGTCGGTGCTTGAACGACACCTGCGGGAGAAGGTGGACATTGAAAACACAGTGGCGGAGATCCCAAGGGCGGCTCTGGAGGACGTGCTGGTACATGCGGGGAAGGGGAAAGGGAAGGTCTGAGGCGCGAAATTTTATTGCAATTTCTTTTTTCATTTTACACTTGTACAGCAACCAGCATCCACATTCTATGTATTTCAACAACCACTCTGTATCCCCACAGCCTACCTTTGTATACTAGAACAGCATCCTTACTTTACATTTCCACTGGCAGCCCTGGCAAATTGAATTTGTTAATGGTGTGACCGACTGACTCTTCTGCTCCCACCACCACCAACTTTAGCTATATATTTGAGGTTACCTTCTTTTCGAGCGGCATTAGCCTACCACATTTGATGTATTCTAGTACTATCCCACTCTATATTGTCTACCAGAACAGCATCCTTTCAGCACATTATTCACAGACTGCGAAAGCGTGAATGCGAGCTGCGTGACTGAACGTCTAACCTTTCTGCTCTTACCACCACAACCACCGCACGTCCTTCAAACTTTCACAGGTGCAACACGAATACTCTGCGCCGCCCTCGGTCGATACCCCGACTTGCAATCTTCACCCCCAAACGCGCAAATACTCACCAACTCCGGCGTCGCTCGGGATCCCGCCTCTAGTATGGGTGCAGCTTCGGACCTGGCCTATACGCAAGACGATGCTGCTGCGCTGTTGGTTTGCGACCTCGGAGCGCGCGGGACGGATTCGTGTTGCGGGTCGCGATGTACCAGTTTCGGATGTCGTTGCACTGCGCGTGCAGGCCCTCCCGCGTTTTAGGAATCGTTCCTGATGTCGCCTACACCTTCTCTCTAGGTAAAATCCGTATTCGCAGGCTCTTGGACGCGCTGCGATCTGGAATGCGGGAGTTGGCTCGCGCAGTGCCAACGTGGTGTGTGAGCGGAGCGCTGTAATTTATTTTTGCGGGATCTTGGGCGGTCAAGCGCCCCAGGCCCCATTATTCTGGTGCGCCATCGGGCCTGGCGCAAATTGATGGTTTTCTGACTTTGTTTTCTTATAATTCTCATACTTCCGGTTTTTATCCCGCTCGCTCATTCTTATGATTCCACGCGGCTTTCTTTATGCACATACCTTTCCGCGCATTCACGGTGTGTTGTTTTACCTTCCAAATTTTCTTTCTTACTCACTCAATTTATTTTACTTGCGAAGGCCGTTAGCAAAATAGTGAAAATGAGAAAGAATAGACTTATCGAGAGAAAGACAGGATGTAAGTCGCTACTTAACTATTTTAAAAATAAATCTGCTTCGCCCTGGCATTCCGTGCTGCTCAAAGTCACCAGGACGCGCCAGTGCCAAGTCCCGCCATTGCGCAAGGCTGTGAAGGACGTCAGAAACACGATTCGCTTGGTCAAAGAACGGTTTACTGACTCGGTCCGCACGAATCCAAAGCCCGAACAGGCTGGGGATAATAATGAGGCCAGAAACAAGAAAATACAGCCAAAGTGGCGAATCCGGACTGCGCCGCTCAGAAAGTTACTAATAGTACCGCAAGGCTGTTCGCCAGATTATTTGATGAGAGTCTTGCGATTTCGCAATTGTGGGCCTGATCGAGGAGCGCTAGGGTATCCCGTAAAGTGGAGAGCTCTAGCTCTACTGGCTTACCTTCCAAGCAGCCGTCGAGTCCATGCAGGAACGAGTCTGGTGGGGTATGAATGTGTAAAAGTAAATGAGATATTCTCGTGACAAAGTCCCAGATAACTTACCTAGCCCCGCCGAATATGACGCGCCATTATTGAATGGCGCGCGAAAACACAGAAGCTATCTACACCTAGATTCAAATAGCAGCAGATCGCATTGTCGCTCGCACAGTAAGTATGGAGAGTATCGAGCATATATACACATGGAAGGAGAGTAATATCAATTTGCAATGCGCGAATAATCAAAGCATGAGCAACCGCGTACTACTCCTCTTCGTCCACATGATCTTGGTCCGGATCCGAATTCTGATTACTACTGCCCACCTTGCGCTTCACAGTAACCAGCTCGATTGCGCGAAATGCTGCGCGATACTTCATCTCTGGGGCAAGTGCTTGTATGATCTTCAAGGCTGTTAATTTACAACCGGACCGCGCAACGAAGGCGTCGACGGATGGGATAGGATCGCAGTTGGGAAACAAGCACTCCGATATCTTGAGGAATCGAAGAGCCGGAGCGGCGAGTGCGTCTAGTAGAACTTGCCCGCTCGGGCTGCTATTATATGCATAGCCGTTCCCCAACCTCAGCGACTGTAGATGCTTCATATGCAGCGCGCTGATGTTCTCGTCCTCCATAAAAAGATCGGATTTGAATTCCACAAGAGCATCCGCCTGCCGCAAGACTTCAGCACATTGAGAGGTCGTCAACAGGTGGGCCGAGATACTCGTCAACTGCGAGAACGGTAGCACGATCGTGAACGGATCAAAGTAGTAGGAGAGGTCGACTCTCGTCAACCTAGGCGCATTCCCGAAAGGTGATATGACATTAAGTGGACTGAGCTCGGTGTGCGGATCGGTCGGGCCAAGGGCCAGATAACGGAGTAAGGGGAAGTGGGTTCCAATCATGCGAAGAACCTCGAAGGGAAGTATCAAGTCGATATGCTGCCAGCGCGCGCTATGAGGTATCATAACGTTGAGGAAACGAGTGAAGTCGAAACTGTCGTGCTCTCCGTGCCCTCCGTAGTATGTCATGAAAATCGACAGCGGGCAAGTTCTAGAGCGTGCAAGCCAGATTGAAAGCACATGCAGCTTCACTTCCCAGTGCTCTAGACCCCACAATCCGATAGCGCGCCAGAGCAGCGGGGTGCCGAACGCCATGTCGCGCCATGTCCGACAAATGTGACCCAAGAACGTTGGGGAGAGCGGCCCAGTGAGGGGAGAGCATTCAGGGTAGGCTGGAATGAAATGTAGGAAAATCTCTGTGGTGATGTCGGTGGGGAGGGTAAGGATAGGGTATTTGGAGATCTGTGACGCCTGGCCCCCCGGGTGAACGTCGGAAAGGAGCGGTTCGAGAGCCAAGACGTGGTCATCATCCACAGAAACTATCCCAGTTTCCAGTAAGCAATCTGGATTCAAAGACATTTCCGGGAGTTGCCGGGACATGAAGCCTGCCGCCATCACAAAACTTGAAGAACATCTCAGCCGCAGATACGACTCAGAGCACTACAGAACGCCGGTTGCGACGGGTACACTGTAACAGAATGGGCCAATTTGCAGGAATAGATTCCAGTGAAAATCGTTGATTGTCCACACGAGTAGGACAAATGGAACGACAGTACTGAGATAGATAGATGGAAAGACAAAAGAAATTACAGTCCGTACGACAAGTCCGAAAGGTAGAGGGTATCGACTCAATATAACAAGATGAAGGTGGAAAAAAGCAAAGAACAATGATTCGAAAGAGAATGTGCGAATAACGTACCGTACAGCTACTCACAACTGGAACGTACCGGTTGTAACGTAGCCTATTTTGCGTGTGGCGGGCGGCAAGCGCGAGCTTTGGAGTTGATGCGCATCGCGACGTGAATAACCACCAGATCCTGAGAAAGGAATCGACTGAGAAGCGGAAGAGATATACATATACGTTGTAAAAGGCAAGGTATGCGCTCGGCGCGGAGCGACGAGCACCTCTGAGGCCTGTCGAGGGTGAATAAGTCTACAGACAGAATCGACGAACACACTATATTGTATCCCACGTGCAACGAATCCCAAAGGGGAGATGCACATTGCCCATCTGAAAATGCGCGCACGGTACGGTACGACGGAGTACAGTCTCAAGAAGAGGGTGGCCACAAGGACAGACAGGTGGAGGAGAAGAGGCCGTTACAAGAGAGATCCAGATAGATGAGAGGCTGGAGATCCTGACCAGGAGAGCTCTAGCCACATGTGGTGGTAAGGGATCAAAGGAACATCTTAACATCGCGACAACCGAATACGTCAAAGCCTTGCTTCACTCTTCGTTTAAAGGCTGCTTAAGGTGCGGAAAGTCCGGCCCATTCTGAACATATTCCAAGAGCACTCGATTGTCCATTCTCCGCAAGCATAGTTGATAATGTACAATTGTAGAGTAGAAATGAAGTGAAAAAAAAAATTGAATATATATATATATTCCAAAGCACTCAGCGGTCGGTAGCAGGAACGGCAAACCCATCGACGACTCAAGCGGAGCCGGCACTGCCAAATAAAGTGTAAGAAAATACACCAGATTCAAGACCGACGAGGTGAATACGCACGCAAGACACCAACGGACAGTGGAAAGAGGAAGCTGGATGGTCGCGTCGAAAAAGCCAGGCGTCCCCGGATAATCTTGCGGCCAAACCAGTGGTACGTACTCCTGGAACTCCGTCCTCGGTCGTGGTGGTGGGGATGCTGCGTCGACCACTTCTATTGGTCGCCGATTCGCGTCGTCGCTAGCCGATTCTCGGATCGAGGTTTGGGGGGCGGAGAAGAGGATGAAAAGAAAGAGTCGCTCAGAGTCGACTGCGGTCTGCAAGCAAGGTTAAGCGGGTTGTTGCAAGGGAACGGAGCTCCAGACGTACGTATGATGTTATCTGCCAAGTCGGCGCCGACCGCGCGCTTTGAGCTTGAGTCGCACAAGCAGCCCAAAAAGCATCGGAGCCTACATAGTAATAAAATCGGTTAGTTGCGCGGTGAGAAATAGGAGAGGTGCATGCATACAAGGTAAAATCCGAGGTAATACCCGAGGGGAGGTGTGACGAGCACCTGGGAAGTGGTTTCGTAAGTGACATGAACATTGTTCGAGAAAGGGATTGAGGTGCATACCATTTTGTATCCCAAGGGCAGTGGATCCCACACGCGTGCCTGATACTCGATTGTTGCGCGCGCCACGTAAGGAAAGTCAATGGATTCCAGAAAGGATATACCCAGAGTCACAAAATTCACGGCGACGGAGGCGGCGACGGCGTAGCGGCGTTTTAAATACAACCTGAATAAGTACTTGAGCTGCCAGAGTGGTAAGTGGAGCAGAAGCAGGGCAGCAAGGGCGGATGCTGGGCCAAAGACAATCTGGGGGGTCGCGTAAGCCTCTGCACCATACGAAAGAGCAGAACTCACCAGCTTCTCAAAAGGCGAGAAAAACGCCAGGAACAAAGAAACCGAGCTACCGATGAAGGTAAAAGTCTTTGTGAGAGCCTCGAAAACGATCTGGACCACATGGACGACCCAGACATGGTTGTCGTAGAGGCGAAGATATATAACTTCTTCTACAAACCTCAAGGTCCTTGCCACAGCCCATATTGGAAACCAGATGATCAGCCCGAACTTGCAGAACTCGTATCCGAAATCCGGTCCAGGGGCTAAACGCGCTGTACGACGATTCAGCCAGCGCGTCGGTGCTCGAGTGACATACAGCACAATGCGATATGCGACGACGGAGAGCGCGAAGATGGCTATCGCTCTAGCAATTTGAGGCCAAGGGACGTTGACAAGCCATGACTCGGTCGCCCGGATGCCCGCGGTGCGATATTGGTCGAATTGGTGCAGTAAGTGTCCGAGAGTCGTCGCCCAGAGGAGAGGGAGGGAGGTGATAGATGACGGGAGAGCACCGGAGTGGCTCGGGAGGTTGAAGTAGATATTGGTGTGTAGGCCACGGAAGCTGGAGATCGCGAGATAGATAGCAGCCGGGGCATTGACCACCCGAGCCCAGGTAATATTTTTGATGACCCACTTGATGAACTCCACGCACGCGATCATACACCTGGCCGAGTGCGCCCACAAGCGAGATAAAGTACGAGAAAATGGAGAAATCTTAGGCGTCCGACCGAGTATCTTGATCCAGCCCGCAAAAAGGACGAAGAGGGCGAAGACGAGAAGCATCCACAGAAAATAGTTCCAGCGCGGGGGTTTTGCATTGATACTAGGGCCGGATTCGGTTGGGGGAGGAGGAGGAGGTCGGGTGTCGGATTGAACTGGGAGGTTTCGCCAGTTTTCAGGCGGGGCTGGGAAGGCAATCTGTTGATTTCCGCCGAGAACGGGATATTCTGGCGGCAATTTAACGGTAGTCGTCCCAGAGAAAGATCCTTTGGCGCCGAGGGTGCAGACGAGGCTGATGAGCATGATGATGAAGAAGCTGGAAATCAAACGATTGGGTGACGACTGGTTCCCGTTGGACAGTGTGCATCGCGTGGGCTCGAGGAGGACTTTGGTGGTGGGAGTCCCCTTGATGATGCCGTTGTTAACGATGGACACAATAGTCTCGAAGTCGAGGCTAGTTGAAATGACGACGGAAACCTGCGAGGCGACGAGGACGCTGCCCAAGAAGCTGACGAGGCTCTTGGAGGTTACGAAGCCCTTGGAGGACACAAAGAAGAAGCTGGAGAGGGTGGAGAGAGAGAGCATGTTGTGGTACGGGAGTAAGGGTAAACTTGGTCTGTCGGCCGCGTTGTGTAGGGTTGCGGAATAAAGTCCCCGGGGTACAACAAAGTCGGTAACTTACCTCCAAAAAATTTCGCCCAGGTAACAAAGGTAAGTTACGCGGGAAGTTACCTGTTTTTAGGCATATCACGTGCTTCAAACGCGTGATTTTTCCGCGGCGGTTTTGGTGTTTTTAATGCCCACGCACCCTGAGAGCTCTAAGGAAGCAGACAGTAACATTTATCGAGACAACATCTACAATATTGTCTACTAGATCTATGTCTCAGTGGGAGCCCCCATTCGTCACGAAATAAATAAAATAAGGCTTTCAAAGCCACGAACCGAGCTCGAACTCGGCGTCTGACTCATCTTCCTCATCCACGCCTTCCATCATCACGTCGCAAACAACGCCTGGAGTAGCCGCCATGAAGGCCACCGGATGATCAGCCAGCACGTCCTTGAGAAGCACTGATGTCAGATCGATTACCTCCTCATCTGCATCGAGGTCCAAGACGGCACTCCTCTCTGCCACCTCGGAGGGCTGATCCAGCCAGTCGAGCTCCACAGCGCGTGGAGTACCACTGTCTGTGTCGCCCATGTCCTCATCCTCCCCTCCCCTATCCAGCTCCATCCCAGTGCCGGCCTCCTCTCGAAGCTTTGCATCATCAAGGCTATGAATGTCGCGTTGGATGTTGTAGAATTTGACCTCGGGGAACGGGCGGGCCTTTGCACGAAGCTAGTACAGTTGCCTGTTAGTATTGGTATAATATAGATGGTGGGCAATGGTACCTTTGCACCTTTCAAAGCGGCTTGTTTAGCTGCATCACGGTACCACCCGCGGATTTGTGCAAATGCCATGACCGTGTCGACCTTCTCCCTGTTCCGAAGGGCAGGGTTCATCCATGTTATCACTGAAACGGTCCGTTCGTCGGCCATTGAGTGCGGTGTTGCTGAATAATGCTTGATCGCAAGAGCCTGAGTTCTTCATCAAATCATGCATCGAGAAGAATAAATTGGGAAGGCCTACCGCCATGATACCGCCATGGTCGGAGCCCTTGAGCGAGGCCCACCAATCTGCTGGGTGAGTTTCTCCGATAGGTGTATTGAACGGGAAGCTGCCCTGAGCATATGCTCCAAACTGTGCCTTGAACTGCCTGGCGAAAGCGGCTGGACGACCAGCAAAGGCGGTTAGCACCGGATTGGACCCGTGCTTTATCTCGCGGGTTGCTTGGTCAAACAGATACTTAGCTACGGCGAGGAATGTTTTGGGATTCCGGACACCGATCGGCACTGCGGGAGGCTGCTGTGTACCTGGGATTGTAATCGTAGGCTCGGCAACGGCGTTCGGGCGCTTGAATATACTGGAGTTGACATATTCTGCACCGAGTAAGCACATATCAAGTGGCTAAAGAAAGCACGTACTGGGATTTAAATAGAAAGTAGCCAGGTACGCGTCATGGCCGGGGTTCTCGACAAAGAACTGGCGCCAGCGATAGTTGATGATACCGCGAATCTCGTTACAAACAACTTCGGGAATCATTGAGTCAGCCAAAGCATCACGGATGTGGGCGGTGACAGCCAGCCAAAGTAAGTAGACGTCGGCTGGATTACAAGACGCAGCTTCAAGACATTGGATGGCTTTCGCTATTCCTTCCGTTACCGAAACCATTTGTTGGAGCTTCATCTCAAATGCGAGGGTTTTCTGTGATCCGTCGATGAAGTAGTCATTATATTTCTGAAATGCTTTCAGCCCGGAACGGCATGAACGAAGAGTTCACATACCTTGATTTCAGTTTGGCCAGTTGATGCTAGGTGCCTGACCCCGGGGAGACAACGCCGTAGAGACTCCCCAGACCATGACACAGTCGCAAACCGTGTCTTTCCGATGGCCTCCAGGCCCCGCCCAAGATTATCCCGCACACGTAGGTCCTTCAGCGCAGCTTTCGACTGTTTAGAATGGCTAAAATGCGAGATCGCGCTGCGAAGGATTTTGATCGTCTGATGTGTGGCTGTTAGCCGCCATTTTAGTTATAAAGCCTCCACTCACCAGCGTGAAATACGGCAGCTTCAGAATGTCCCTGCATGTGTTGCTCAGGTGGTGGTTCGGATCCGGCAGATTTAGAATCGTGGGGTTTTGAGTGCAGATAATCTCCCTCCCCAACCGAGTATTCCCGGTGTCGTCGGAAGACACAGCAGTAAAGTGCTCAATCCCAATGGGGGCGACAACCTACACACCTCAGTCAATGAGAGCATGATGAGATAATAGAGAAAAACTCACGCGCATTGCCGTCTCTGCAATCCATACACCTGTATGTGACACACGAGTACACTCTATGCCATCTAGTAGAAATGAACGCCCATCCGAAGTTGAGGCATGGTAGCTCATGAACGCCTCGCCACCAACCAGATCACCAGCATCAAAAGTTAGGGCAAGGTTCTCTTGAGTTCTGAGGAAAGCGATCTGTAGGCCACGAACACGCTCTTGCTCACTCATGATGTGATTGTCGAGCAGGATCGTGCGTCCGACAGGCTTGTAGTGCGGCCCAGCCATCGCCACGCGGTGAATGACCTCCTTCCACTCCGGGTAGTCAGCAATAGATGGAGGTAGCGCCGCCGCACAGACCAGCTTCACGATCGCCAGGTCGGCCAAGGCAAACTTGCGCTGCCGGACCTGCTCAGCTCCAACAGCGCCAAAGAACGCTGACTCAACGGGGATTTCATCAGCAGCAGCATCGGCTGCAAGTCCGTTGGACAGTGCCTCAACCTCGGCGCTTGGGGAAGTGGCTGCACTGAATTTGGAGGCGAAACGACGCAGCTCCTCAGACAGCTTTAAGCACCTCTTGGCATGCATGTAAACCCGCCCGTGCGATCGGGGCTGATGAACTTTTGTACAGCCGGTGCCAATGCACCGCCAGGCGCGCGCCTTCGACGGGCTGGTTTTGACCTCCACGAGCAAGCTATCCATCGTTTCGGACCGTGGCCGTCCCGCGTTGGCTGTGCTTTCTGAATCAGACACATCCGACGGCAAGGCCTGTTGCGCCTGTTCTTCGTGCTGCTCACTAATGGTAAGCGCCGGACCATGGGTGGACGAGGGACTGACCTCAAGACGCGCTTTTACTTTGGCCAGCTTCTTCTCCTTCGCTGTTTTCTTGTTTGAATCCACCGTGACTTTCTTCGTCCGCAGGCCGGAGTGTGGGACTCGCTTCGAACCTGCACTCGCAGTTTTTGTTGCTGTACTCTTGAAGATCGCTGCGGTCTTGGTACGCTTTCTGGCAGGCTGCTTCTGCGGCGATACTGACATCCGATTCATGGTCGTGGAAAGGTCATCAACGGGTGATTGATCGCGAGAGAACCGCTCCGCAGCTGGAATGGCAAGAAAGTCGGAATCTCCTAGGGTAATGAAGGCATCGGACGCTTCACGGCTTTTATCCTGAGTTCCAGATGAGTGTTAATTGACGGGCCGAATAATTGTGCTCACCGCTGCATGATATTTGCGGATAATTCTTTGCAGCATAGTTAATCTTCCGACATCTCCCAGTGCAATATCAGACGTCAGCAAGGGATACATCTCAGGAAGAAACTCGTGTCCTATCGCATTCGGTGCGAAAAGACCGCAGTTCCAGTCGTCCGCTTGTAAGGTGCATGCGAGTGTTGTAGGAATGAGGGAGAGGGGAGTGTCGGCACCGGAGGAAACATGGTGGCGCGTAAACCAACGCAACGCGTCGCAAACATTGGTGTCAAAGAGTCCGCCGCTTGGATCCAGTGGATCACCGTACCCAATTGACTCTGCACCGACGTCAACCGTTGTTCCAATCCAATGGGTACCGCCGACATGGAAAATCCCCGCCAGCTCCGTGTTCTGTTTGAGCTCGCGGCCAAATCGGGCCAACCAGTTGTCAGCTGTGGGATCGTAGGCTTCTTCCTCCTCGAACCGGCTCTTCTCGTACTGTGTAATGATCTCGGTGGTAAGCACGGTGTCCATCATCTGTACGTTGTCCCGTCCTGCCTCCTTTATGTCATCCCAAATAACGTCTAGCATTTGGTCAATCTCCCGGCATGAAAACCAGTCCCTGGACAGGAACTTGGTAAGGTGGAGAACCGAATAGCCGACCGACTGGGCGCTACTGATTCTTTTTTGTTTATGAATAGGGTCAGTTGGGATGAGGCCCGTCCAGCATAGACACCCCAAAATGCGGAGGGTCTCGTTGACCTCCTTTTTTGAGCTCGTTTGACGCAGCCATTTGATTCCCGCTGCCCAGCCATCGACATTGGGCTGCACCGTCACCTGGAGCTCCGACCACATATCCAGCACCCATATTGGGAGCAAAGTGCCATCCGGTAGGCAAATTGATTCGTAGCCGTCCAGATAGCGCTGACGGCTTTCCTGACGTAGTTGGCCAATCAGGCTCGGCGGAGGTACGAGCATTTGTTTGAGAAGATCAATGTCGACCTGATCATCGCTGTTGCTTTTACTGAAGAATTGGTGTCCAGAGGGTATGTGATTGTAGTGGGCCGCATCAGTCGCCATAGGAGGCAACAAATATCTCGAGAGATTGAGAACATCGAGCCGGGGATGAGGAAGAAGCAAGCGGCGATACAGCGGTGACATTTCGAGCTTTTGGCGAACGAACCCTCGTACGGCAGTGGGAACTTGGTCATATTTTTGTCCATTATTTCTCCACTGAGGGTCTGAGGGTGGGAGGTTTGGATCCATGAATACAGAGAGAGCAGCTGTATTTTTGCTAGCTTTTTTTTAAAACTCCGTCTGATTGCGCGGCGTGTTTGTCCTGAACGACTCTGGCACTCCGAGTTGCAAAAATCACGAGTCGCATCACTTAAATAATTATTGCCTCGCACGCAAGTTGCGGCACGAGCGCCCTTGAAGTCCAAATTTAACTCAGGAACCAAGGGCCGGCCTGCTGGGAGTGAATACGCGCCCTGTCACGTGGGGTACGATGGAAAGGTAAGTTGCAAGGCCATTTCACTCGATGTACAACATATAGGTAAGTTACGTGCACGTGATCGCGGTAACTTACATCGGGAACTTACCACCCACTTTGTTCCGCAACCCTAGCGTTGTGGCTGAGCAAATACGATCACATGCTCGCAGAACCATCTCTTCGGTCCACGGCCACCCCTCCCGCTAAGACCCTTCAACCCTCTGACGCGCACAACCAGCGTCCGCTGACGGTGGCGGACCTCGCGCGGCGGTTGGACGCGATTCGGCAGCAACTGCGCCTGCACGCGTCGGGGGGCTGCTCTGACTCTGACACTCCGTGGTAGAGCGGTGGGACGAAAAACGAGGGGGGCGCGACCTGGATCGCACGGTGGTGGCGCTAAAGCCCAGGGCTGAGCAGTCGAGATCGGTGGTGGCGTCCAGTCGCGGGGCGGTGGCGGAGCGGCCGCGCGCTGAGGTCCAGGCTGACATCGAGCGCCCAGCTCCGGGTGTTCGGGCTGGACGGGCAAGGCACTCCTGATTAGTGGGAGGCCACTGAGCGCCTCTGTAAAGAAAGGATTGCTCTGGAGCGTATTGCGCGGGCGCCGAAGGGGAAGGCGAAGGCGCAGGAGGCGTGAAAACATATACGATCTATCCTCAACTATTTTTTCCTCATCGCATTTGTATACTACCACGTATGTAGCCCCACAAACTATTTATATTCGTCTCCCCAATGTGTCCTAGCTCAATTTCGAGACGCGAGTAAATTGCGATTCAATTGTACAAAACATGAAGGTTAAATATTCGGCATAGGGATACAAGGAGGACCAACGAGATGGCACACACACATAAATTTGATGCGAGGCACATTCGGCTGAGAAGGCGCACATGATGGCAATTTATGTCAGATGAGGCACATTCCCACGCCTCAGTTTAAGTTGAATAGCTCTGTATTAACTTTGAAATACCACTTTCGAGCAGTTAGGGCAAGCGCAGCGCGCCCTAACTGCGGGTATCCACTGGTTAGGGTTCGGGTTAGAGGTTCGGGTTAGAGGTTCGGGTTCAGGTTAGGAGGTTAGAGGTTAGGTAAAATATCTGTCCCGAAAGGGACAGATATTTCCGCGGAACGAGGCTTTAGTGTGCCAGCCTGAAATGCCCCGGCTCGGGGGACCCCCCGAGCGCAGCGAGGGAGGGGAGGGGCATTGAATGGCTGGTCCCCTTCCGCAAATGAAGGAAAGGCGGATGTAAATTTCTCTGGATTTAATAAGCAAGTGAGGCACATTACTGTAAATGTGCCTCGCATCAAACTTATGTGTGGCTCCCATCAGTGTGCCATCTTGTATATCCTCGGATACAAGAGATTTAAGAACAATACCGATACAGTCAGCAGCCTCTCTACGTCGTCCTTCCCAATTCCTACGACCTCACCATTCGACCCTTCTTCTTCGGCGACGCCTGCATATCCGTCACCTCATTCCCGGACGTCGTGTCTGACTCGCCTTCCCGCTCCTGCGACTCCTCCCGCCGCCGCTTCTTTGGGCTCGTCTCGCATCCTATCACCTGCGGTTCCTCAGCAAAACGAACGTGCGGTTGCTCTGTGGATCGAACTTGCGGTTCCTCTGAATCTGCGGATCGAGCTGGGGTTTGGAGCGGCGCGGTTTGCCACAGCCCAGGGACGATCGTGGCATTAACAGAGAGGTATTCGAGCTCCTGGCTCATGCTCTCAGCGGCGTCGGTGAGCGCCGCAGCGGTCCGCATGTGTATATCGCACAAGGGAGGCGGCGGGGGACCAGTGTGGGGGTCGGAGGGGTACAGCTTGTATGATAGCAACCACGGGTGATTTAAGGCGTCTGTCGTTGACATACGCGTTCCTGGGTCCGAGTCCAATAAGCGGCGGAGGAAAAGTTTGCCTGCAAGTATGTTAAGTACGCGGTTATAAAGAACAATTTGAGGCCAGCGTACCCGCAGCACTCAGCTGGATGGGATATCCCTCCCTGTCATATCCCAGATGATCCAGACGCGACCATGCAATGATGCGTTGAGCTATGAGGTTTCTCATTTGACCGGGCGTGGGATTTTGTGCAATATGGGGGGTCTCGGAGAACGGGAGCTCATTGGTCAGTCTACATAGGCAGTGAGCGCATCTCAAGAAGTTGTGAAAAGATAACGAACACATTGAATCCCATGGCACCGATGCTGTAACCGTCCACGTTGTTGTCGTACTCAGTTTCGGCGGTCCCACGCGCAATGACTTCGGGGGCGACGAAAGCCAGTGTACCGCACATTGTCTGATTGACAATGATGAGCAGGAAGACGAGCGAGAACAGAGATACATACCTGAAGCCTCGTACCACGGTCGGAGACCTTTTTCGCTAATCCGAAATCCGCTATTTTGACGACGGGCGGCTGGTCTCTGGTGAGCAGCACGTTCTGGAGCACGTGTGAGACAACATATAATAAGTGGCAAAGATATCATACCTCGGGTTTCAAATCGCGGTGCGCAACATTATGGCTGTGGATGTAGGCAACAGCTTTGCAAACCTGCAGCAGGATGTGCTTGGTCATCTTTTCACCTTCAAACTGTTAGCTACTGCGAAAAAGAAGGCACTAAATAAACGCACTGAGGCCGTTGTGCTTGTGGACGAAATCAAGAAGAGTACCGCCGGATATAAATTCGAGTACGAGGTCTATGTCGATCAGAATCATGCTCGCCCGCTCAGAGATACAAAGAACTCACCAACGCTCGAATCGGGATTGCGAAACATCTGATGCAGGCGGACCACGTTTGGGTGCTGCAGCTCGCACATGATGTCGATCTCCCGCGCGATGCAGAGTTCGTGATGTGAGACGAGCTTCCCAGTTCTGTTCCGAATTTGGCCCGAGCTCTATAGCAGTCAGTATATTAGCTTGGTACAAGAGAGGACAGGCTTTCCCGTACGACATGAATGGCCTTCACGGCCACTTTCTGGCCTGTTATTTTGTGATACGCCTCGTACACAGTCGCAAATGAGCCCTTCCCGAGCTCCTTCCGCAGCTGATACTGGAGTAGAACTTTGCGTTTGGTGGACAAGACATCGCGGTATATGAATCCTGAATACGGGTGTTAGCGACTGGAGGGCCCGGCCCAGTTGAATCTCACGGCAGCCAGGCGGCTCGAGCGGCCCAGGGGTCCCGAGGGACACTTCGTCGCCATCCACCAGCGGGCGCCGGTTATGGCGCCCGATTTTGTCGCGATTGAGCTGGAGCGTATGTGTGAGAGGTGATGCATAACCAGCAAGCACACATACATAGGTCCCGTTTGCTGACTTGTCCTCGATCTCCACCTGGGACACCAAGTCCTTGAGGCCTTGCCAGCGGATTACAAGGTGTATAGCGCCTATTTCTAGGTCAATTTCGAGCTCCGATGTGGGTGAAACTGACTAACTAACTAAACGAAGATAAGAGCCGGCATTGAAGTGCGGAAAGCTCAGGGCCACTCACTCTGGACATTGGTGATAATGTGCTGATTGCTCCGGTCACGACCGATCTTGAATGTGGGAGCATTTTGAGGCAGCTCGATTCGCTGCGCAGGGTTGCCTGCGTACTCGAGATAGCCATAGAGGTTTGTGAGGTTCTCCTCGGGTGGTGGTGTACAAGGTCGCACTTCCTGAGTCTCAGCCAGGCCCGAGTCCGTATCGTCGTCCTCTGCGCAGGTGGTTGCGGTCATTCCGAAAACAATGAGTTGGAGGAAGCGACATTCCTCTTCCGCCTTTTAAGAGCGACCGCCCACAAAGGATTGTGATGCTGATCCTTTGTGCTTGATGGGGAGTGAGAGCTTCGGACAGGCGCCAGCACGTGGAGGTAACGACAAAAGAACTTTGGAGAGACAAAAAAGCCTGGATAGCACCAGGATACTAGGACACGTATAGAATTCTTTCAAGTTGAACCACTGTACCGTGTCCCAAAGGCACGCATGACCTTGGAGCGATAAACGTTGTGATCCAACCAGGAGCCGTAGGGCCCAATACTTTCACATAGCGGCGGAGTATATGTAGATCTCTTGGACACGGAGTTTGTGCCAGAGCCCGATGTCGCCTGAACATGGCCTAGCCGCGAAACAATAGCGTTGCAACTTGCGCGCGAAGACAGATCTAGACTTAGGTGGGCTTCCTAGTGATGGGAGTTCTTGGGAGCGGCAGGAGCTCATTGCGCAAGTCGATGAGACCGATTTATAACAGGCCGAACGCGCAGAGGACCTCGAAGTTTGGCTGAAGACGCAACATGGAATAATTGAAGGAGACCATGCAGTCGAATGCAACTTGAAACAGGACCAAGCACTCGGCCCCTTTCTCCTATTTGCTCACCGCCGCCTCCTCTGCTCACTGTTATATGTACCTCCGATCGCGCCGCCACCTCGAACACTTTTATCCCGGCCGCCCCCTGCAGCCAAACTTTAAAAATGACTTGTCTCATTATCAACTGCACTCTTGACTGCGATAGAAAAATGAAGCGCCCGCCCGGCCCTCTAATCCTCGACCGCGTCTTACTCTTCGAGAACGACCCTGATCCTGAAATCGAGGAGCCTTGGAGCGTCGACACGGTCGAATTTATTCAGATGAATCGAAGATCCTCCGTATTTCGTGCTCAGCTCCTCCGCCCCGACCAGCTGCCTGTTCGCGTGGTGCTGAAAATTGATCCCACTGGACTCCGGGAGAAGGACTTCCTCAACGAGGCCCTGGCATATGAAACTGGAGCGACGGCGTTGCAGGGTGATATTGTGCCCTTATTCTATGGAACCTTTCAGACGGATGTCGAGAACGTGGTGGTCACTTGTGCAATCGTCCAGGACTGTGGGGAACGGATGGACTGCGCTCTCCATGCTGCCGATAAACCAGGTTTCCTGTATGCTGTGTAACCTTTGTTTCTGGCGTGAATCTAACCATTTGCTCAGCTCCGAACTCGTCGACGCTGTCGATAGACTGCATCTTCATGGCGTCAGTCATGGCGATCTCTACGAGCGTAATATCCTCAGCCACGACGGTCGACCCATCTTGATAGATATTGAAAAAATGCAAACACATTCATGTGGCCGTCGCATGATCGTCCTTCAAGGCGCCATAGCGCCGAAGGTAGAAGAGTTTGGCTGCCCTGAGTTGCACGATTTTATTATGCGATGTGGTCTCTGGAGTTCCAGTAGGTTCTTTGTTCGACTGGGACATATGATCCTCATTTTCATGTAGATTATGTATCTTTCGCAACACATCCGATCCTCAAGTCACGCATCGATTCTCTGGATTATCTGTTGAAATTCATGCCTGGTTATTGTCTGGATGCCCTTGAATGGCGGAAGCGTCTAAAGGCACAAGCGTGCGTCATTTACGAGAACTTGAAAAAAGAAAGGATAATTACCTACGGGACGGATAACCTGTCAGGTAGGTTTTAATCACTTGCACTACGGGCTCCCTTCGTTCTCAACCTCATTTGCAGAGTGTAATCGCCGTTTGGATGTCTTTTAATATTCTGGTCACTGCAATCTTGACCATATCTCTGTACACTCCCTGGAGTTATACTCGCTAGACAGAGTAGTTTATTATGATCTCAAGCCACTGTGTTCCTTCCTTCTTTCCTTCCTGATACTGATTCTTTCAAATATTGTAGACAAGTTGTACAATTGTGATGTGCCCCCTTGACGAAACAAAATCACACTAGTACTGCGATCGTATGGTCTTTGGCTTTTGCTGCGGCCTCAAGCTCCCCGAATGTACCGCTATTGAGGCACATGTTCCTGAATATTCCGTCCTGCTTATGCATCAAGCACAGCGGGGTGTCGAACTCGATGACTTTGCCCTTGTCGAGCACCAATAGGCGGTCGTAATCTATGATCGTTCGGAGTCGGTGGGTGACTTGAATACGGATGTCAGATGGCGAATTGGAAGCATGACCGCGCTGCATACCAGTGATTAACAGAGAGTCTGTGAACTCTTCTCTTATCGTCTTTTGAATCTTCGAGTCGGTCGCAAAATCGACGCTACTCGTCGCTTCGTCCATGATGACGATAGAACTGCGTCGTAGCAAGGCACGGGCCATTGCGATTAATTGCCTTTGCCCGGCCGAAAAATTTGTGCCTCCCGCGGATACTTGAGTGTCTAAAGAAAGCGTGGTCTTGCTCTCGACATTCGTAAGGGCAGTGGAGATGGAATCAGAGGTATCGTTGACGTCAACTTCGTGAACTGAGGATGGACGCGAACCAAGCGGAGATGTGACCGTAGACTGCAGGCGAGAAGTGCCTTGAGACGCGTTTTCATCTGGGTTGATGAGGCGTGCACGGTGCAGAACATCCATAACGACACTATCCTCATAGTCGCCTGTAGGCCTTGAGCTTTTATCCGCTGTGCTAAGACCTAAAACGAACCGAATGGATCCAGATTGTCTCGGAGGGAACCAGAGTAGGCTGTCGGGTCCTGAGGAATAAACGTCTGCGTATATGGCTATAATAAGCTCATAGAGAGAAGAAAACGATCTCACAATTCGAGAACGCAGGTCTGGATCCTGTCAGTGAGCTGCGGCGGAATACCATAAGAGACTACGCTTACCATGGATTCCGATTTTCGAGATGTCAATGCCATCAACGAGGATTCGACCTGGCAGGCTTCAGAGGGTATATCTAATGAGGATTTTGGCTTTTGCGTACCACTAGAAGGGTCGACCTTTACCCGCAGGATCAGTTACGGTCTTTTCTGGAAAAAACAAACATACAAATCGCAAAAAACTCATAGCCAACGTCGACTTGCCGCTACCTAAGGCCATGATGAGAATGCTGGGGCCGATGCAGTCTTAAATACTGACCGGTTCTTCCCACGAGACCGATGCGCTCGCCAGCCTTGAGCTCAAATGACACATCCTGCAGCACAGGAGGCAGTTCCGGAGCATACTTGATTTCAAGATTTTCAACTACGACCAGAGAGCTGTTCTTCGCGCTGGAGGGCCAATACGCCGGCGGTCTCTGAGATTCGATAATCGCAGGTGGTTCCTGGGGTAAATCCAGATATTCGACGATTCTTTCGACAGCGCTGCAAAAAAAATTGGAAACAACTGACAGCATTTGACCGACAGTAACTTACTTCAGATCAAGCTCGAGCCCAGTCCAAAAACGACATGCCCAGTATACACTCTCACTGAAGCTGAGTGCTGACTAGAGCCAAAATCGGTCATCAGTCGCTGATCAGATGAAGAGCCCCTACCGTTATTGCAACGCCCGCCAGTCCGGCATCGTTTTTGAGAAAAGCAATGGCGAACAGGGCGGTTGTGAATACTGACTGCACGGATTCAGTATAAAAAACAGATCACCGATCTCTTAGAACCTACAATACTCCCCAAAACATCGAAGTTGATTAGTAACCTAGATAAACGTTAGAGTCATTGAAGTTGATTAGAGAGACGATCAATGACCATCGATTTGTCATCCTACACACTGTCAACGCAAGCTATTGGAGAGTAGAGGAAGCTGACCAGAAGTAGTACCACATCTTGGTCGTTTCGTCAATACGAGTGTGTAAATTCTCCAGGAACTGCTTCTCGGCAGAGAACGCTGTGGGGCACATGAGCTCAGAACAACAATGGAGAACACAGGAAACACCAGCCTCGGACCGTCACAATTCCTGCCAGTAACTCTCCAAAGTCTGAAAAAATAGGCGAGCGGCTGTTTGATTCCATACGCCGAAGGTCCCTTCCTGTATTCAAATATCCAATCGCAAAAGAGCGATACAGGTAACCAATGATTGCTGCTGGCAACAAGAACGGCGGGAATACCACCCTAATTGCTCCGGTTACCAAAATGATGCGCACAAAAGATATGGAGAATCTCACGTGACAGTGATAATCGAGACAAAGAACCCCGCAAGGGACGAGTTGACCCTCTGCAATGAGCCTGCCAGACTCGAATCGATCGTGGAGAAGTCTTTGCTGAACCTGTTCAGCATTCGGCCTGCATGAATTCTGAGTTGAGGAATTTTTAGAAGAAAAAAAGTCTTACCTTGAGGCGTCGTATCGTGAAACCTGAAGCTCAAGTAAGTAAGTCATATTGCGAATTATTCCGTGATATACCTGAATGTGGCTCGAACAACAGTGACCAGGAGTTTTCTGGTAAGGGGAAAACATCAGAACAAGAAAACAAACGAGGTGTCTGTGCACACTCACTTGAAGAGAATCCGAGAAGCTCTCAGAGCACCAGTGTACTGTAGTGCCACCGATGACAACTGGATAACAATGCCCAACATGCCAATGGCAGCATAAACACCGATGTAGAACATGGGCCTGTCTGAAGCATTTGGTAATTGTATAGCAATGGAGTTTGTGCGCCAGCTTTCGGAGTGAAAGTGGGCCACGCGTGGTAGGTCGCTCGTGAAGAGCAGTTCGTTTGTCCCGGTACCGAAAGACCGATACATAAATTGCTCTGATATGTTTACGGGCTCCCCGTACGCTTCAGTCCAAATCTTGATCCAGATTTTCTCGCTAACACCCTTCAACTGCTGAGCGACTACCAAGATTGCCAAAAAGACCCAGGTGTAGTAGCTTGAGGCAGCAAGATAAACCTGATATACAGACCACTTCACACTACCGGTTTCTAAAGGACTTGAGCAACAAGAAAACGACAGTGATCCGGAGGGCTCACCTCGGTGCTCGTCTTCGACGAGTTTGCGTGGCTTCTTAGCTTCCACCTGCCCTAAGGGCGCCTCTGGGTCAACCGTATCGACAGTGGCAGCTGATTCTTCTTGCTTCACTTCAACGGCAGCCTCGTGAGTAATCTCATCGAGTACCCCCTGGGCCCGAAGCTCCTTGACAGTGCCTTGTGTGTCAATTCGGCCGTCGAGCATCCGCACTAGGTAGTGGGCACCGGGTAGAACCAGCTCGACGTGGTGTGTAACGAGGATCTGATGTTTCAATTAGTCGCCGCAACGCAAAGACATAATGGACACATACCACCGTACGGTTAGCCAACAAGGGTCCACGCAAGCACTTTTCATACAGGAATCGTGATGTGTGACTGTCCTAAACACAAAATTACTCCAATGCACATGTTAGATGGACAATAAAGACTCTACCACGGCGCTCAAAGGGTCATCTAATAGAATATATCGCTTTCTCGAGTACACCTGGGAGAAGATTCAGGGTGCGTGCTGCATCGGTAATATAACATACCGCTCGGGCAAGTGCGACCCTTGAGCAAGCCGCGATTCAGCTTTGGCACTGAGTAACCAAAAGACAAAACTTACCTGGCCTTCTGCCCTCCCGAAAGAGAAACACCTTTGACGCCAATCTCCGTCGCATCACCATCCTCCAGCATGTCAAAATCGGGCTTGAGTGCACAACAGTTGACAACGTCGTTGTACCTCGCCTCGTCCATCGGCGATCCAAAAAGTATGTTGTCTCGAATTGACTGATGGCGGAGCCACGGTGATTGAGCTGCGTATGCGATGCCATGCGTGTTTCCGTACTCGTCGACACTAGGATTTTTGGACATGATGATACGCCCGCCGGGAAGCAGGGTCATTTCACCCATCAGAGCCAGCTGGAGGCGCTTGAGTGAGAAAGGTACATTGGCCGAAACAAATATCCACGCACAAGTAACGCAGTCTTGCCACTACAAGGATCGTAGTCAGGGGTATTGTCGAGAAGAGTGGGGGAAGACGTACCTGGCAGTGGGGCCAGTTATCACAGACAGCTGTCCCTCGGGGAAGATAACGGACACATCCTTGAGCTCAAAGTGATGATCTTGGGATTCGTCGGTTTCCACGACGGTGCGGACTTCGACCAGGCTCGATGCTGAAGAAGATAAACTGGATTCCGGTACTTTTGCAGGCTGCGAGGAGTCCACGGCAGCTTCTTCGACTTTGTTCCACTGGAACGAGGCACTCTCGAGTCCTAAGCCTTCATCCTTGGCGGTAGTAATTGCAGGCTCGGAGAAGTCCTGTTTCAAGGACGACACTTGCTCAGTGACCTCGTCCTCCTCCAGATAGACCGCAATACGGTTTAATGCCACACGAGCCTAAAAGGGAATCTTAAGACTAATGGCATGGGAATATAACACGAGCAAACAACGTACCTGGATAACGCTCACGATGTAGGTGGGCACGACTAGACGGGAAGGTCGAGCGCTGAGGGAATCTCGAAAAAGGAAGACTAACTATTCAATGGATTACTGTCGACTATTGTAAGCGGTCGTCACAGATAGTATGGTCTGTTGCTCACCGAATCATGGAGAAGAGCGCTATCGCCTTATGAAACAAATAATGAGTACACGTCTCGAAGATGGAAGAATGGATCCACTCACCGTGAATGCCTTTCCCACCGTCAGTTCGTTGCCGAGCCACACGTAGGTGAAAAAGGATATCAGGGAAAGCGAAATGGGGGCGAAACTCCACACGCTGCGAGATGTTTGACAGACCGCAATGAAGAGAGAAGCATACGACGGACCCGTTAAAGAATAGGGTGTTGAGACGACCTGGGCCGACAAAGACTTAGGAATAGAATCGTAGGGGGTGTATAAAACTCACCCTTGACCATCCACTTCATTTCCTCCTCCCGCGCAGCCATCGCTCGGTCAATCCAACGGTCCTCCCACGCAAAGAACTTGATAAATTTGATCTTTGTAATTGTCAACACACACTGCGGGTATGAGAGAAAAATAAAGAGACGAAACCCACCGAACCAATCAATTCATCCAGAACACTCATGCGTTTGTCTCTGGCTTTGGATCTCCCTTTCTGGATCAACATGCCTCGCTTCGTGATGTAACTGTTGAGTGGCGCACAGGCCAACAGGACGCCGAAGCCTGCAAATGCGCTCCATCCCTGGAAACCACATACAGTCAGCAGTAAGAGCATACGAGGAAGGACTTGCGACACACCAAAAGTTGGTACAGGAATACGGAGCCAATGCCGATCTCAAATGGAGCCCCATACAAAAAATAAATTGTCTTGGGACCGTCACTATCGGTAAGTCGACGAGGGAAGCGAAAGCAACTCACGGCCGCAATAAATGACACGTCCTCGGTGTCGTTCGACATCAGATTGACGATTTTGCCAGTATCTGTGTATTTAAGCTGTGAGCAGAATAGTAAGTAGGTGGTCAGTTGCGAACCTGCGCCGGGTTTCGGGTCATCTGCCTTCTGCTTGTCGGTCTTAGCTTTGGCCTTGTCCTCTTTTGTGGCGACCTTTGGGGTAGCGGCTGCGTCCTTGGTATCTTTGTCTCCTCCCGCTCTGTCCTTATTGGTGATGCCGCTCAAGTCCTTGCGCTTCAGCGCTTTGTCGTATATTGCGGCCATGAGCTCAGAGCGGATACGTGTGCATGCTCGCCGGTTATACCCTATCATCAGATATAAGAAAATCATCAAGCACACCGAGCAGAAACAAACAGAGGTGTTGCACATCACATTGCGCCTACAATGCCTCAGCCTCAAATTCGTTCGAAAAGATGTAGTATAACCTTGAGGACAGCACACGCAAACATGAGCCCCGCATAGACGTACGCCATGCCCTTGTCTCTTGGGGACGGGTCCGGTTGGTCGATGGAATCGAGGATACGTCTAAATCCGTGGCTCAGTGTTCTGCGCTACATTAAAGGAGTATACTGACTTGAGGAAGAAAGGTCCAGAGTAGTTGAAAAAGACGGAGAGGATCGTACCAATGAAGTCGATACTTGAATGCAATGTCAGTCATACACAGGATGGAATGGGACCGTGTACTAACATCATATCGAGCGACGAGGCTGCGATAAGGCGGCGTAGAAGTGTGGCACGTCTGAAAACAATGAGATGACAAGCCGCAGCTACGTATCAAGGCAACGCACCGAACGTGTTGGAACTTGACAAAAACCGGCCGCGATTGCATGGTCGGGCTAAGGTTCCAAACGTCCTTCTCGTTGAGTGTGTTGTATGTTCCCTGTTACGCGTAAATTAAATGAATATTATGCAGGGGGGGAGCTGACGAGTTTGACAAGGGGATAGACCCAATTGAAGGTGATCCAGCCCCAGAAACGCGTGTAGTCCTCCGGAGAAACAGATTGGCCCTACGTGGCTTCAGCGGTTAGTTGGTTGGACAACTTTGGGACGCACAATGTCCTCTTTCTTCACCCGCGCGGATGGCAAATTCATCGGCATCTGCACTGTAACATATAACAGCGTAAACACGACCGCTAGATTGACTGAGAGCCCCACGAGAATGTACAAAGGGGGTAAAGACGCATCCCCCACTGCATATTCGAAAAGGTAGCCGCCCAACAGCAAAACACCGCCCACAGCGTGTAATAGGTACACCAGAAAGAGATCATAAGGCGCTGTCACGGATGGATGGGCGACGGGTCGCGCGGCAGTGTATAGCCAAGAGAGCGCGATAAGGAGGGGTTGCGTGAGGCTCCACGCGTCAACCGGATTGGTGGTGACAAAGTAAACCGCTGCGCCTGCAGCCCACGCAAGAGTCTGGAGAAGTCCCGCATATATAAATATGAGAGAATGCCAACGCGTCACGACCTCCGGTGCATCGCTGTCGGCCTCAGTGTTATCCCCCACTGATTGGAGATCCACCGCTTCATGCAGAGTAATATATGGTGTGAAAGGCGCTTTGGCGGCAGCGAAGAGTTTTTGGAGCGGGGAAGGCAGGGAATAAATGCAGAATGCCAACACAACGAGTGTTGGTAGTATCGCATTCCACGACCTTCGCACACAGGCATCTCCGAAGTCGAAAGGGCGAGCGTCTCCGCATACGGGCATGACTGTGTCGTACAGTTTGAAGGGCAGTTATCTGCTCTTGGCCCGCTTTTCAGCAACTTCTCAGCGCTAAAATCACGGTTGCCATCAAGTCCAAGTCCTAGACTCGAACCACGGTAAAATGACAAAGATAATCGTTTGATCAAAGATGTAACTGGCTCGTCTATCCGTCTATATCTATCCGTCTTATCTATCCGAGACGGCGGTTAAAATCCATCCTCCTCCTCCTCCTCCTCCTCCAAGTCTCAGCTTTGATTTGTTGGCAAGCCATCAATTGCGTTTTCCTCTGCTCTCTCAAGGAGTTTCTAGGACGTGGTCTACGGCTTTAACAGCACTGTGCGGGCTGACAAGGGTGCAGCAAGCTATGGGACGTGTCCGCGAAGAGGTTGGACGCGTTCAGTACCTGTCGTTCGGTGCGTGGCAGTGTGACACTAGTCTCGGTAGCTGTTCAAGTTCCCGCCCTTGCAATCGGCCCGCGACGCCGCGACACGGTGAACACACCCGCAAACCCACAACCTATTCAGGCCCCCCGAGGCGGCTTCGACGTGCGCCGATCCGTAGCCCTCTAACGTTCCCGACTTGGATGCGACGCGCATCTGGCGCGACGACGCGTGGAAAGGTATACCAGCGGGCCCCCGTCATCGGGCCGAGGACAAAGGGTACGCCCCCGCGTCAAACGCTGACGCCAATCTCCCTTACCGGCATGGCCGGCGCAGGCGCGCCCGGTTTTTGGGCGGCGCTCGACGGCGTCGACTATAGGCGGGTGATGAGTGGTATCACTGGCAGCCTGGTTACATCTATAAACGACGCGCTCCAAGTCAAACGCGTACAAAATACGCGTTTTGTACGTGTTTGACCTTTTGGGGCCCCTTACTCCTTTGCTGGGCAATCCTACGGCTTGTTTTAGCAGCAGTAACTGTGGGAAATGGTAGCGGCCTCGGATGTATTCAAAAGTACAAATCAAAGCTGGGATGATGGCAACCGTAGCATCCACCAGTTCTCGTTAGCAAGCCGGCATCCGACGGTTGAAAGAGGCCTCAACAGCCTCAACAGGGCCTCAATGCCATAGTGGACCAGGGAAGATACAAGGAGAGGAGGATGGCCGGCGGTGGTTTTTTTACGAATCGGCAACCGATTCATATGTACTTACCCAGGATCGGTATCGCAAGACTTGCCACCGCGGAGTATTCAGAAAGAACAGGGAGGAAAATAATCAACCCAAACTGGCACCCCTCCTCGAGACGAATGAGCTGACGGGGAACATCCGAACGAACCGACAGTGAATAAGATGAACCTGACACCATCATACTATCACTCTCAACTCATGGCTGCGTCTGCGACCGACCTGGTCGCCTGGTCTTCCCCATCCCAATCCGAGCTTCTCCTTTTGGAGCCATCCGAGCCGTTGGATGGCTACGGATCTGGGCCGTTCCGGGGAGCTCATCCAAGACCTGTTCATAAGCCATGAGTTTCAGTCCAAGGCATAAAAACTCGTCCGTGAAAGTATCCACCCTTCGAAGTTCTAGATATAATATTACTTGTAGAACGCTGCTCTCAGTTTACAAATGAATTTGGGGCTCATGCAAATGCGTGATAGAGTCGAGACGAGACGGTGTACAGACGACAGGGGTAGTGGATACACACAGGCGACGTACGTGCGGCAGAGTATAGCAATGGAATACGGTGTAGATTTTAAGTACGATGGGATGGATGCGGATGGATGGGGGCTATGTAGGCAATGAGAGATGATGTAGATGTAGGACCGGTGCGGGAGATATGATGACAATACAAAGATATAAAAAGAAAAAGAAATGAGAGAGAGAGAGAGGAGAGAGAGAGATCCAGCCAAATAGAAACTACCAACCCTCCTCTACCCGGACCGCCGGCTCGTCGCGCGCGTCGACCGCCGCGTCCCTGTCGCTACGGGCAGCGCGTCCTCCACGTCCGCTGACTTGGCCTTGGCCTTGCGCGTCGAAGGCGGTTTCGTTGTGCCATTCCCGCGACGCGCCGGCCTGCTCGGCGTCACCCCTCCATCCACTCCCGCGCCCCGCCCCTTTTTGCGCGCCGGCACCGGCGGCGACTCCCCCAGGCTGCTCAGCGGGCTGCTGCCGCCGGTTTCACCAGCCTCCTCGGGCAGCGGCGTCAGCTCGGAGTGCACCCGCTTATTCGTGCCTTTCCTGGCCGACCCATTGACTTCCACCGCACACCCCTCCTTCGGCTCCGCGCGGTACAGATCGTCATCCTGCGACTGTGCGTACGTCACCATCTCCTGTGACGGCGCGGGCAGCTGCTGCCCCATTTCCGCCGCGCGCTGTAGGACAACGCTGCGACGCTCCAGCCCGTTCTTGCGGTGCAGCGTCAGCCCGGGCGGCGTGCTCGACGGCGTCACGACCTCCGGCTCCTCCGCGCCATCCCCTGCCTCCGTGCCGTGCACGCTCCCCTCCAACACGTCCGCACTACTGCTCCCATGCAGCTGCAGGTGCTGGAACCCCCTGACTCATCGCCGCGTCCTCAGGCACGTCGTCGCCACCCAGCTCCTCCGCCGTGCGCATCAGCACGTCCTGGGGCTCCTCCCGCGACCCCATCCGGCTGGTGCGGTTCCCCTGCGCGACCTCGGATAGTCGAGATTGTAGTGCGGCACATGGTCCACGAGCCACGGGTGGGAGAGCGCGTCAGAGAGCTTCATACGCGTCTGTGGGTTATAGTCAAGTAATCGTGTTATGAAATCCTTGCCTGGGAGACGAATCTATCAGCGCAAGGCGAGGTGACGACAAGGGAGGGTGCCTTACCCTTATCGGAAACGCCATAATAGCCAGTAGCCTCGTCGCCATATTGCAGCGCATCGAGCTGCCCCCAGTCAATATCGCGCTCTGCAATGCGGATCTTGAGGTCCTGCATGCTCCCTTCGATGAAGGGATTCGTGTTGGTCAGCCTGGTTATCCGTTTATTAGCATTCTGGAGCCGACCGCTGCGACGGAAGAATACGCACATCGAAAATCCAATGACGCCGACACTCCAGCTGTCTACAAGCGAGTCGTAGCCGCTGTTGTTTTCCTGCGTGACGACCTCGGGCGCGAGGTACGACGGTGTACCGCACATTGTCTGTGGGGGTCGTCAGCATTGTGAAGTCGAATCCTAGGAGGGTTAGCTTACCTTGAGCATGGTCATGCTATCGACGACTTCGCGAGCCCAAAGTCAGCGACCTTCACTATAGGTGGGTTATCTGGTGTCAGGAGTACGTTCTGCGAATGGTCAGTAGATGTGGGAAAATAAGAAGAATCAGAGAAAACGCACTTCTGGCTTGAGATCGCGGTGGGTGATGCCCTTGCCATGGATGTATGCGAGCGCTTGACAGAGCTGGTATGTGATGTGCTGTGACATCGGCTCGGCTGTGAACGCGTTAACGACGATCCGAAGAAGAGAGGAAGTGCGCACAAAGCCCGTTGTTTTGCAAAATATAATCGAGCAGATCGCCGCCTTGCACGAGCTCCAGGACGAGATCTACACCTGTTAGTACGAGAGGAAATAAGGAAGAGTTCACTCACCGATGCTCCCGTTGGCGTTCCAAAAGACCTCGCGCAGCCCACATATGTTAGGATGCTGCAGCGACTCCATAACATTTATTTCCCGCGAGGCCTTTGCTTTCCCATCGGACGTAAGATTCGTCTGACGCTTCGTCTGCGCGCGGACATTAGTTTACAAACCCGTAGAGGACATGTTTAGTGCACCTCATGGATGACCTTGACCGCGACCCACTCGCCGCTCGTCATGTGCAGCGCCTTATACACGGTCGCGAACGAGCCCTTGCCGAGCTCGACGCTCATGTCGTAGTATTTGTAAAGCTCGCGCTTGACGATGCCCGTGACGAGGTCGCGGAAGACAAAACGGTAGTCAAAGAGCCCGTCGTGTTCCTTGGATGTCGTCGCAACACCGAACGCGACCTCATTGCCGTCCTTGAGAATGCGCGATTTATGTTTGCCGATTTTTTCGCCGTTGATCTGTGTTGAGAGTGCTTAGTGTGGCCGTTTATGGATTTCGGGGAGAGACGCACATATGTGCCGTTGGACGACAGGTCCTCGATAGTCACCTCCGATTCGGCATTAACCAGGCCGTTCCAGCGGATGATGGCGTGGTAGTTGCCTACCAAGGTGTCAGCACTGCTCTGCTCTAAAGATTTGGGCCTCGACATGCGAGGCGAAGGTTGAGACCACGGCTGGCAACGACCTCTGGCCTCGAAAATCGCGACCGCCCCCAGAACTCAGAAGGCGCGCTCGCCACTCACTGATCTTAAAGCCCGGAAAGACGACTGTGTTGGTCGTACTGCGTCCCACCTTGACCTCGAGAGCATCGCGATAGAGTTCGACGCGTGAAAGGGTTGTACTGAGACACGGATTAAGATAGCCCCAGAGATGGTCATTTTGCGACTCTCCCCCCACGGTCTGGGTGGAGGGCTGGGTCATTTGCTCTTCCTGAGTCTGAATCACATCCTCATTCATGTCGGGTTCGACGTCCATGGCGGCAAGGGAGAAGGGGAGGAAGGGAAGGGGTGAGACAAGGCGAGGGTACACACAAAGTGTCTTGATGGGGAACAAGAAAGATTTGGCTACACGTGAGCGAGGATCTTCTCTCTCCGACTTCGATGTTCTTTGCTTTAGGTTAAGCTTTAGCGTCCTTGGAGTCTTTGCTTAAACTTCCTAAGAGCCATAAAATATCTGTCCCTAATTCTCAGGGGCCTTCGAGTTGCCGTCGATTGAAAAAAAAATAGGCTCGCTCTAACGGCATTGCGCGTCTATCCCAGTCTGGTTCATCTCCGTCAGTCGTCCTGCCTTGCCGACAGCGGTGCTCGTCTTTTTCTGCTTGCCCCGAGATTTTATTATCATGGCCCTTCGGTGGTGAGCTCTTGCAGACTCTGGACCTTGGTTTTTACTGCCCTCTCTGGATCGTTTCATAACTGTTCGCGTCATATCCTAAATTCGGGTTCTGCCCGCGATAGTTCTACCTCTAAAACGGTTTAGCCCAGATTCGTGGCACAAGCTCATCTCTGGCCTCGATGATTGACCTGCCAGTTCGTCTCAATTTCGCAGTTTATGTAGGACGTGTCTAATTCACTTGTTCAGTGCGCAGCTAATTGGCTTCCTTGCCAGATACCCGCACTCTCCATCCCGTACTATCCCGTACGAACGCTCAGCTTTCTCTGTATTTGGATGTTAACTACTACATACAGAGAGGAGCTATTCGTGAAAATTAAACATCTAGATAGGTGCAGCCCTTTCCTCACCGACATTTACTACCTCACGCAGCTACGACAAGCCTCGTTTCGACACATTTGCAGAAGCTATTGAGTTTTCCGTCAAATATTTTTAGGTGTGAGGATGTCTCCAGTCCACCAAAGTCTATGAACAATTTATCCGAGTGCCTGCGCTATCTGCATGACAATAAACGTCGCGCATTGGTGAGGCCGGGCCCGTTCCTCTCCAAAGTCACTCAAAATCTAAGGCTCATCTTTGATAGCTGCGTTATTGCAGCACTGCTAAGAGCTCTTAGCAGTGCTGCATTTATGCGGGGTCAGAAACAAGTACCCTGAGCTTTAGGACCTGTTTGAACCTTTTTCACTGCTCTGATCCGGGTCTGTTCCCTTTTGATCCGCAACGGCTCATTTCGGCAATCTCCGATGCGTGGTCAAGTAAAACTTGAGTAAAACGCAGCACGATGGTTTTTTAAGTGGGGGCAAGAGACTAAGATGTTAGGCTTGGAATAGAAAGGCTCATGAGGAAAGACAATACTAATGCGGTTGATAAACGCTGAGCTTGAATGCCTCTCTACTCTTCCACGACTTCACGACGAACTTTAGTTCTACCACTGTGAAAAGGCCTGCGGCTTGTTCATCAAATATATTCCACGGTTCTCTCGTCCTTTCTCCGGCTGCGTAGTCATCACCAAGATTTTCAGCAAATCTTTACGAACTCGGAAATTCACCTTCAGCTCCAACCACCAGATACAGGAATAAACAGAATCCCCGGTATTGGGCCTATCCTGCAAGATCCGCCCAACTATCCGTCGTCAGTTTTATCGGATACCCGTAGTGAGCCCGGTTTATGGAAGCTGTCTTTGGGGGACATAATTCGACGGCAATCAAGTACTGGGGGCGACTTGTCTTTAATATGCGCTTCAAAAAGAAAAGTTTCAGAAACCGACCGTGACTTTAAAACCTCCCGCGTCGAAACTGGGTGGGGTGTCATACCCCCGCGACGGGAGTTCACCTGTCCAGTTGAGCACCTCATCTGAGTCGCATCGAGAGTTGAAATCAGGAGGAATGGATGTCAGTGAGCCCTCCCGGAGGATTGTGCTCATCTTGGTGACATCGGGTTTGGGTCCAACTTCGACAATAATTTGGCGGAGAAGATAAACGCGGATGATGGCCGGCTCCTGTGGGCCTGCGCACAATAGCAGATTCCGCAGCGAACGAGTAGATCCAAACAACTGAAGGTGAAATGGAATTATTTCTCCCATACCAAACACGCCGACAGAGGGAACAAAGAGCTGGAATGGAAAAAAAAAACCCCCGGTAACATGATGCGTATGAATTGAGGGAAAACACACATACATCACAAATCAAGCCAGTGACACGCGGCTCCGTGCTGGGTGCGGCAGCTACCACTGCTGGGAGCTGTAACCATTCTTCTGGGCATGGCTTCAGAGTCGCATGTAGCGACGCGTCGGTTATTCGGGGCCGTGATGGACGCGTGCGCTGCCGATGTTCAAGTTCAATGGAAAAACTGTTATTAATTATATCGGTGAGCCCACTAAATATGTGCAGAACCTACCTCCGGGTTTTAGTTAAGAGCGGGGTATGGCGATGTCGCACAGCTATCACGATGATGCTCATCGAATACGTACATTTGAAGAATTGACCACTGGGGAGCTTAATGTCGCATGATGGTGGAAGGGGATAGTGCCCATTGTGATGCTCGATCTTTGTCGGGAAATGGTATGAGAAAGGGATAGTATGGGGACAGGGTGTTCGAGAGTCCTTTGCGTACAGCCAGCAAGAGTCTTCGAAGACTTTTCGTTGCGAATATCCGTGCAGGTTATTGAGTGACTCAAGGAAGCATTCAAACTACTCCAGTTGTCAGCGTGAGTCCTTCATCGAATGGAGGGATTGAACCTTCGCGCTGACTGCTGTGGTGTTCTCGTGCGATTTGAGGATAAAAGTTCCACTTAGCAGGCCGTCTGCACCTAAGGTAGGTCTCGAGACGTTGTCTTTTTGGTTCTCTAGGACGATAGTGACAAGAGAGTTATCCCGTATGAACGTTCCGGAGGGATGAGATCGGCGACACAGGGGCGCTTGCTGGAGGATGATCTCGCTAGCACCTGGCGCCGCAGTATATTCAGGAACAGGGGCAGATGGCGAGTAATATGGGGGGATGGCACTCATCCCGAGTAAACTCTCCGCGTACGACCAAGAGTAATTCGGCTAGATTCAACTGAGCTCCCCTATTTAATAGGGAGCTCAGAGTAGACATGCCAAACACTTTTCGCTGGGGTTATTACACGGCATGGCCAAGGAAGATCGCAGAAATGACAGGTCAGCGTTCGGCGAAAAGTTTCCGCCGTCACGGTGTCTACATATCTTCCCTATAATTGAATGGCTTGAGTTCTTTCGGTTCCAGTCTCTCATGAAATCCCAATTTGGGAGCCCTGTCATGACACCCGTTAGCCGTAAGTACGGTAAGTACCATAAAACAATTTAATACCTGATGGAGATTTCTCACAATTCAGCGTGCCGAACATGCAAAAAATGCAGTTTCCCGGCGGAGAAAAAGTAGGGCAATATATTATCCTGATACTTATCCCTCGGCTCAGAGAGGCCGTTTCCGGCCATTTAAAACCCTCGGAATGACCGATTTTTCCGTGTCAGTCGTTGGTCCTCCGGTTCGAACATGTCGGAAGTTAGTCCCAAAAAAAGAAAAAAAAGCAGTGAGATCTGTCCCACTTTGGTGATTGTCTGTTGTACGACGGTGATTATCTGTCGTATATGAATCTGTTGCACAGCAGTTACAAGTACGAGGGCATGATGATGGTGTTCAGCAGATACTTGCATGTGCCGGGAGAACTGGGCCGCTACATCGCTGCACATAGAAGTCTCAGGCTTCTAGAATTGCAAGGAACCAGGAGATGAGTTCGAAGACTCACAAATACTCATTGATTGTGGTGCTGGCCGAGTCGGATTCACTCCATTACTCTTCTCTGCTACTCATTGATCCCGCTCATGCCAGTGCCCGTGTCTGGACACAGTGCACCCAATTATGGCATCCATATATCTTGATCTCCAGCTAGCTGCAGGGAAATTTCACCTGTTCTTGCAGCAGCACAGCCAGATATGAGGCCTTGGGCTGTTTGAGGAGCACAGGAGAGAGCTGAGGCCGTGGGAGATGATTAGACGGACTTCGGGAACTGCCGACGCGTCTTGTGTGCAATCCATCCTCGGCTATCCTCGACAGTTCCAGGTCTTGAAGTTTGGAGGGCTAGTAATAGTAGGGAAGGACTTGACGGAGATCCCTATACACCAGGCTAGCCATGGCCTTGAGGTAAATTTCACCTCGTACCACTTCCCACTCCGACTCGCCGGAGTCTGGAGATCATCCAAGCCACCATTCGGCTTGCCTTCTTCGGATCTTTGGAATTTCTTCAGTGGCCGTGGGGGGCGCGAGTTGTCGCTCTCTCAGCAACTCTTTACCCCAGGTCATCGCGGCAATCTAGGTGAGAATCGGATATTGAAACTCGAACACTGTGATCTTCAATCAAGTCCCTTCCATTATTCATTCGTTCTGGAGAGCTCTTCATAAATTCTTCTGCTCCTGGATGCTCGGAATTTAGTTATAAAGGCGGTAAAACATACGGCAAAAAACCTGACATTGTCAGTTATTCCTTCACGGACGAGGTACAACTTGAACTCTGATCGATGTCTTGCAGAATTCCTCCATGCTGTGAACACGAAAACAAAAGGATCCAAGCACAGGCGACCGAGCTTAGACCCAGTTTGGCGATTCTACCTCTCACCATGGTCCGTATACGAGCGCAATTACCCAATCTGCCAACGTTTCGTCTTGTGTTTTGATCCACCGTGGTGAGGTATCGCAATCCCTTGTCTATGAGCATCTCTAGATCCTCAAACATACAGCTCAATTCTACTCACTACGCTATATCGTCGTTCAACTTCGGGATAGCTGGAACGCGCCAAAGGATGAAATCCAATTCTGCGAGACCAGTGGTTGAGGCTTCGACGAATGGGCATTGGGAAATCATCTGTCTTGACGACGCGGACCGTAATTTCCAGCAAGTCCTGTCTTCCGAAGGTCCGAAAAGCAGGGGACAACCTCATCCATGCTTGGCCGCTTTTCAAGATCCTTTGCCATCATGTCGCTCACCAGCCCCTCCATAAATTCGAAACCAAACTTCCTGTTTCCATAATCAAATATTTCGCCGCCCTGAGTCATGAAATATACGAGCTCCTAGACGCGCGGACAGGGGAGAAAATTGCTTTGATAAAATCGGTCTGGATCATGTTCCCAGGTAATAAACATCTATCGGAAATGGATTGGAGGGTTTTGGACTGTTTTCATCCGAGTCGAGGATCTCAAATTCGGGGACAGTCTTATCGCCACCGAGGATGGGTGGTTCAAGCGGCGGGAGAACTTGGGTGGAGTATTTTCTGGAGATACCGAAGTCAATCAGGTAGTACTTGGGTAATCGCTGAGTCCGGGTGTAGAGCTTCGCGTTTTGAGTAAAAGTCACGCTTCAGGCGCTGATGCTGGGGATGAAAACCGTCAGGGTACATCTGCAAGCCGTCCAGCATGATATCACAGCCGTTGCAGTCGCTGAATCCAGTGCAAAAGGTAAGCCTGTGTGTGATCATGCCTGAATTTCAGTCCCTACGCAGAGCATTAGTGTCAAGAATGATGAATGTACTTCAAATATTTGTCCGAAGAATTCTACCGCTTCGCCAAAAGTGTCGAATCGGAGGCTTTCGTATCGCCGTAAAAGTGGCATTATAATAACAATGAGCTTATCGCTGTTCGGCACTCTCAGCGTTTGAGTATGGGAACGCAGTGATTGCGAGTTCGCGATCTCGCTCTCCGACGGGTGTATTTCCGTATTAATTCGCTTCAGTACAACATCCGCCTTGTCTCGGATGCGTACAGCATCGATAAGGTTTCTCCGCTACAAGCTTTATGAACGCATGCGGTGGAATAAAATTATTAACTCACGCTAAGAGATTCACCTTCTTTACAGCAAAAAAAGGATCTACCAGATGTGCGCCAGGATAGAACCCAGTCGGGCATAAACCGCGGTCTAGGTATGTAGCCAGGATCCTGCAGCCAAACTGGGTGATCGCGCCAAGTGCCCGAGATGGTTCCCTACCGCATTCCCTTGTTGTTTAGACCAGCCTTGTTCCAGAGTTGCACCTATTTTGTATTTCTCGGATCAACTTGGTGGTCGCACCAGAATATCTCAGTAACGGCCAGTTGACCAGGTACATCATTCGAGTTGTCGAAGGGAGCCCCTGTTGGGTTGGGCCATTGACTTCTCGAGAGTAAAGTCGACGTCCATGTAGGTCCATGTGTAGGTCCAGCGTTGGTCGTGCTTGCAACCTTGTGAGTTGCGGTTTTACGAGTCTGATGCGAGCCGTGGAGGTGCCATTTATCCGACGGTGTATGTTCTGGAACGCGCTTCGAGAATGGCAGAACTCTAGGTAAACACAAACTGGTGCGAGCAGCTATTAGACGGATTGGACGATTGTGGAATGTCCAATTGTTGCAGCAGAGTGTAGCGATGGTTTTGGTTTTATTCGCCAGCGTTGCCCTTCTTTTGATTGTACTAAGCATAATGTTCAGTGCTTCTTGTTCTTGTCTTTTTTCCACGACCGTGCCGAGGGAATCTTGAGTGGATGTATGCAGTAATCCCGGAGGATAAAAATTGAGCGCTCTTCAACGCAGATGGACACCCAGGGAGGAGTAGAACGAGAAGAGCCAAATATTTAGGAACCAGGAAGCGCGCGCCTTGAGCGATTTGAAGACTTTAAAGAAGAGCTTAGAGGCGACGCCGCCGGCCATTCCCTGCCACTGATGTCTTGGAAATGTTTACAGAGTGTTTCAACGAGAAAATACTGCAGAGGGCTGCATTCCGGCGTCTCCAGGCTGCATTTGAGGGGTACAGCGAATATTTAGCATGAACAACAGGAGGCGATGCTTGGTCATCATGTTTGGCTGGGGTGGGGGAAGTAAACAAGCCTCCTTGAACTCTGCGTCCATGTTCTCGCTGTGAGACGCGACTCGGACGCGTGGACGATCGTGTGCACGCGCCAGAGTCTATGGAACGTTCATAATACCCCTAAAGAAGCAGCGGATGCCGACTCTCATCCGCCTGGGCAGCCACACCTGCTTCTCCTCAGTCCTCTTGCTTCTAACTTTCATCTCGTCTGTCGACACTCAACCCTTAGCTCTCCCTGCAATCTCTATCAATGGTATGTTCTTTCAATCGTCTCTTGGCCTCTCCGTATGTCCTCCTTCTCTGCATCTCTCTTGTAGCTGACACCCCCACTTCAGACATCGACATCTAATAGGGACCCCCCGCGTCCTCCACCTTTGCGCAGATTTTCTTCTCTGTGTTTCAGAAGAAAGAGGTATGTTCGCCCTTCTCAACCCTAGCTTCGCTAACATGTTGCCTGCCGGACCTCTCAGGTCCCCCAGGTCTCAGCCGCCGCCGCCTCCTCTTCCTTCTCCGTCTCCTCTTCCGCCACATCGACGTGTCCTCCCTCCGTGGACGACTTCCACGTCCTCGCCAAGATCGGACACGGGTCGAGCTGCAACGTCTACGCCGTGCGGTACAAAGCCTCAGGAGTACTCTTCGCGCTCAAGGTCGCCCCGAAGTACCTACAGTCTTCGGACCTAGTGCAGGAGCAGCAGATTCTGAAACGGTTCTCAAACCTTCCTGGCCAGCCGTTCCTTCTGCCCCTGATCGCTAGCTGGCACGATACGGATAACTTCTACCTGTTGACTGTGAATGCCTCATTTTCCCTGTGCTTATTGGTGGCTGACACGAGCTTTTTTTAGCCGTATTGTGCCGGTGGGGATATGACGACCGAGCTCGCCGGCCAGGGCAAGTTCTCTCCCCAGAGAGTGCGGTACCATATGGTCCAGCTTGTACGTTCCCCGATCATCCTCATTGCGTCGTAAACTCACTTTCTGCCGCACCAGGTTTTGGCCGTCAAGCAGGTCCACCAGCTCAGCACACTCCATCGCGATATTAAGCCCTCCAACGTGTTCTTCGACGCCCGTGGCGACGTTGTCCTTGGGGACTTTGGGTACACAAAGTCCTTCGAGGAGGAGGAGCCGACCGAGCTCAACTTTGAGGTCTCCGACGACGCTACCTGCGGCTCGTTCCAGTTGGGCCCCTCGTGCATCGCAACTGATCGCTGCGGGACTTTGTACTATATGTCGCCTTCTCAGTACTCCGGGGACGCGTACTCTTTCGAGACGGACGTGTGGGGCCTAGGGATGATCCTGTTTCGGATGCTTACCGGTCGAGTAAGCCGCTCTTCATTTTCTTCGCTCTCGCCTCTTGCTTACCTGCCTTTCCCCTAGCTGCCTTTCGGGGACCGCGCAGACACAAGCGCAGAGCTCCGCGCCTGCTACCGCGACGACCCGATCCTGTTCAAGGACGAGGAAGGCTTGGATGAGCCCACCAAGGACCTCATCTCCCGGATGCTCACCAAGGACCCCGCGGCGCGTGCAACGATCCCCGAGATCATGGGACACGAGTACTTCGACGCTGTGTACGTTGCATTATATTCCTCTTCTTTCGTTGTAACTTATCATTTTCGTCAATGTAGCAACTGGGACGCGGCAGCCCGCCGTGCCGCCCCCGTTCCCTGGACGCCACGCACGCCCCACATCCCCAAGGTCGCCCGGCCAGAGCTCATCGCGGAAGGCACGCCCTATCTCGACCTGAAGGACCCCCTGCCTGGATTCTCATACGTCTCGCAGGAGCTATTCAAGCCTACTCCAGTCAAGCGCGAGACGTGGGTCGACCGCGTTCGCAACGCTTTCAATGGCAAGAAGAACAAGTCTTGGGTGGTCCCCACGACGGTTGACGCCTCTGTCACGGTCTGTGGCTCTAGCGATGGGAAGCAGAAGACGACAACCCCCGTGCGGGTCCCAGCGCCGGGCACGAAGACCACGACGGCCAACACGGGGTTCTCGTTTACCGGTTTCTTCAAACGCACCTTCTCCAGCTTCAAGTCCAAGAGCAAGCCCGGCTACGCGGAGGGGTCTGCAGTCAAGTCTCGGTCTGGTGTCAAGCCCCCATCGCGCTCCGAGGTGGACAGGATGCAGTCGTTCCGGTTCCCGCCTCAAACCAAGCCGTTCCTTGCTCAATCTGGGTTTGTTGTTGTCTTAGGCAAGAAAGGGCACGACGGCGTCCAGGAGCAACCCCCGGCACCAACACGCTCCATCCTGAGCCGCGTCATGGGCTGGCTGCGACGGCACTACTGCGTCAACGTCAAGATGGGTCAAGCGCACCGGATCGACTTGACTGAGTGCTGCGCGAGCGTCGGGGCGGGGCGGTAGGGGTGGTGTGCGTCTGGGTCAGGTGATGAATCTGTCTGTTTGTTTGTGGTGCGGTCTCGCGGCTTCTTGCCCTCTGCTTTGTTCCCTTTTGTGGATCTCGGTCTTCTACCCCACGGTCTCTACGTCTCGCAACATTACGACCACCCGAAAGGGCACGACTACCCCGCAAGGGCATGACCGCGATAACTGCAACGACCACCCCGGCTGACGTGGGCACGAATTTCACGAACCATAACGACTACCCTGGCTGGTTTGGGTACGATTTTTTCACGAACGGGCAGGTCCCAAGCGTCAGGCTCTTCTGTGTGTTGTCAATGATTTCCCCTTCGTTTGGTTCAATTCGGTTTATTATTCAAAAAATTAAATGTAACATGTCTGTCGTTCTGTAAAAAAATAAAAAATACCTCCGGCCGGGTATACATTCAGATAAGTTTTTGACGGACTGAGTTGAGTTTGATATTTTCAACTGCGCTCTTGACTGCGATAGAAGAATGTAACGCCCGCATAGTCCCCTGGTTCTCGGCCGCGTCTTACTCTTCTCGGACGACCCTGAACCTGAAACCGACGAGCTTTGGAGTGGAGCGTTGACGCGGCGCTCTCATATTCGCCAGCGCTCGCCTGCTTCCTGCCTTCAACTCTGTCTGGGAACACTTGCTATCCCTGGACTCCTGGCCCCGGCGCGAATACGGAGCTATTTCGACTGCTACCACTACGACGCGAGTAAGTTTCCGCCGTGGACCCGCCGCTGTCCTACCTCTCTTTCTTCTTTCTCCTTCACCAAGTTCGTCTGTATCCCAATGCCGCACAAGCTGACCATTTGCCTTGCAGCGCGCCCTTGCTTCTGGAGGCCACCAATGCGCAGGACGTTGGCCCGCCGAACGACGCAGTTAAGACGCTCAGGGTTAGGCTCGTCGACCAGCCTCTATAGCGGACCACGCACTCGGAAGATAGTCGTTCACAAGTGCTATGCTATAGAGGCTGGAGTTTGATAACCGTAGCGAGTACGCACCGCCTCGGAGTTTGAAAAATATGATGGACATCCGTTGACGTCCTTTAAATCTTTTGTGAAGGCTGTTTTTTTGTAGAAGTGGAGTGAACATAATTATGAGACGCTCTGATTTTTTCCGCAAGATATGGGCAAATTATGAAGGACCTTGAGGCATCTCTTTCACGCTTCTTTTAGTTTCACAAGCGAGGAAGTGACATATCAGTGATGACCCCGCCTAAATTTTCAAACTCCGAGGCGGTGCGTACTCGCTACGGTTATCAAATCCAAGCCTAGCTCAGGGTCTGAGTCGCGGCATACTGTTTTTATCTTTATTTTCCTCTTTTTTTTGCTATCCATCCAATGATCGATTGTCATCGTTGGTCAAATAACTACTGGCTCGAGTCTACTCCTGAGTCACAGTCACCAAGTTTGCTCACCGCCATGAGCGATCGCATTTTTGAGCGCTTTGTCTTCGCAGTCGCCGATGGCATGGAGGATGATAGGGATTATGGACCTGGTGGTTTCTTCCCAGTCAAACTCGGTGACATTCTCAGCCCAGAAGGCTCTGCGCCGGACTCTCTACGGTATCGGATATCCGCAAAACTGGGCTACGGGTCCTACTCGACTGTTTGGCTGGCGCGCGACTTTGTGGCGGGGTGTGTTATGGGGTAGAAATGTCAATGAATCGTCTGCTAAACTTTCTCCGAGTCACAGACGCACCGTGGCCATCAAGATCGTTCGAGCGTCGGAATCCGGAACGAGTCGCGAGGCAGCTATCCTCAAACGTCTCCGCACTCCTATATCCGATCCACCTGCTGTCATACAGCTTCTGGACTCGTTCACATTGACCAGCGCGAATGGCATACACCAAGCTCTCGTCACAGAGCCCGTTATTCTGTTGGAGCATCTAAACAACTTCCCCGGTCTTCAAGTAAATACGCGCAGCCTCGTCCGTCAAGCCCTTGAAGGCCTCGCTTTCATCCACGAGCGCGGTATTGCCCATGGAGGCGAGTCTCCCGTTATTTCCAGCTTTTTGGGCTCACAACCCCTCCCAGACCTCTACATGAGCAATATCGGTGTCGCCATCCCGGACCTCGACGCCTTTTCCGAAAACGACCTCTGGTTCATGGACGGCGCGCCAGAAATTGTGCCAGTTGTACCATCCGATCCGCGCGAGCCCGGGTCGTTTCCTCCATATCTCACACAGACCATGGATCTCAGACAGTTCCTGGTTCGCAAGGTGCCCGGCTTCGCTGCCCGCGAGCCGCGCGTACGCATTTTAGATCTAGGCTGTGGTACACTTACTCTCCTTTCCTTCACTTCTGGCATTCACTGCATCGCAACCATGTAGGCTACTTCGCGGAAGAGTCACCATCTCCGCGATGCCACACCCCTCTTTCCTATGCGGCGCCGGAAGTCGCCTTTCCGATAATGGCCCACGATAACAGGGACGCGCCGTGGGACCGTCGTGCAGACATATGGGCCTTGGGATGCACCGTAAATTTTTTGCGCGACGTCCGCTTTCGCGGTTGCTGACAATTCCCTCCAGATTTACCAGATCGCAGTCGGGAGGTTTCTCTTCGGGAACTTCGGGTCCCATATCCTGGACGACATGGCCGCGATCTGCGGGGGCGCGCCGGCAGACTGGGCTACATACTTAGCGTCATTATCAAAGAAATCTCGGGTTTCGCTGAAAGGTGTGCGCGTTCCATATTCGTTCCGCCTACTTCTCACACTAGTGTTGCGCACAGCCCATACTCCCGAAGCGGCGGACGCCCTCTGGGCCAAGACGACGGAGCACCTCCAGAGCAAGGGGCAGACACTGGGGGATGCGCGCGGGTTAGTCAAGCTATTGCGGCGCATGGTTGTTATAGATCCGATGGAGCGTTCGTCCGCATCGGCACTATTGCAGGATCCGTACTTCAACCTGGCTACTAATGATCAAGCCCCCCTTCCAGCTGAGTATCCGAGTCCGCCACTCAGCACCGCTATCGTTCAAGTTGTGGGGGGTAGTCATTTAACTACTTAACAATTCGATATCCGCTGTTGTAGTTGTCCCTCGCGCCCTTCTCATTATTCGGACAATATCTTCCCCACACAACACATCCAATTTGTTTTTCGAAAATGTCCAAAATTCCCACTGTCCCAAGCGGTCCTCCGGACCGGTCGGAAAGATCCGAGGCAGACGTTTTGATGCCCTATAAGGTGCGCATTCCCGTTCAACTTGCCCGCCCTGCCTCTCCATGCTCATACATCGCCTTAAATCACATACCAGTGAATTCTCCTATGACTTGCTGTCGACGCATCTGGCTCAGCACTGGCTCTAGCCGAGTACCTTCTTGCAAGCCACTGGGACGACAACCCGATGAGCTTGATCATATGGAGTCCGGCTTCCCGGATGCTGGAGTGGCTCCCTGGAATGTTATCGTAGCGTCCAAGTACTACTACATACAACAACAGGCACTTCGACCCCGCATATGCGTCGCTATCTTTCCTCCTTCCTCCACACTCGTCCCGCTTTACACTTACCTTCGAGTTGCCCAAGTCACTTGAAGCCCGGCAGTGAATACAACCCATCAAGTTCGCCGCTACGCTGTCTTCATAATAACGCATCCCGGCTGGCTCGTTTCAATTAATTCAGAATCCGCTTGCTTGCATGCTATTAGTCGTGTCGTCATTCCCTCTTTTCCCGTCGCTCAGCCCCCCCCCGGGCCATTATCGGACTCACAATCGGGCGGCTGGGTCCAATTGCACACATTCTGCGCCGGCCCCTGCGAATAGTAATCCAAGCCAAATTCAATTCAATTCAGAACGATCAATCCGACTTCGAAGTCACGAGAAATAAATGCAGCGACTCATACCTCCGCTGTCTCTTGCTCTGCGTATATATTATCCAACAACCCTCCTATGTAAATTCCTGCTTACACCTGCCTCCTCACTTACACTTTCGCCGTTAACTTTCACCGAACGACGATCTTGGTTGTTTGTGAATTGAAGTCTTTTCGAGTGGAGCGAGGTCCGTCGGCAATTGATTGCCCCATCATTTTTTCCTAAGAAATCTCAGAGAATCCAGTCCAACGGTCCAACCGCTACTCGACGGACCCTTAGAGCTCAAGGCAGGCGCATCCACACTACATCCAGACTCCAGAACTTGAAATTATTGGTGTGTTGCAGTCACTGCTGCTGTTCTTCTCCAGTAACTTCAACAGCAGGCATTAGTCCACATCGGCACAAATTTCCCTAAATAAATTATGGATGGAAGAACTCATTGGACAAATAATAAGTATATAACGAAATCTCCTCAGATCGACGCATCTCCACCCTCTGACGTAGCGGCCATTTTCATTATTAAGGCCTTGTGAAGAGGAGACTCTGCCATATCCTGGCGGATAGCGTGAGTGCCATCCTCCTATTTACGGCTGCACTTACCACCATAAGTTCGGCCCGACGAAGCAATCCTGCGGCATCTCGTAAGTATTTTTCCGCGTCTTTTGGGGCGAGTGGGCCAGCATCGGCCTGCATAGCCTCCTCCTGAGCTGCGATTCTAGCCCAGGTTCAGCTCTTCTTGCCGACTGAAAGATTGTTTCGCTTACTGCTCATACAACTCCCAAAGATTGTCAAGTAATGCCGCGCTCATGACTTCTGATTTGGCGGTGATTAACTCGAGCGCCTGTTCAACTAGTTTTTCGCCTTCTTCCACCAGCAGCAAAGGAATTAAGATGTTTTTGACTCGTTCGCCTGCTGATTCTGCAGCAGGATTAGTAATCATCCATACTGGTAACAGTGCCTGGTACCTTCGTTGGAGACCTCGTATCCCTGTCCCAGCACGCCGGGTTTGTCCGTGTTTTCTTTCCTGTTATTGTGTTAGTTCGACGGCTTAAAAGGAAGTACTATCCCCACTTCAAGTAGAGCATTTCCAAAACTAATGCGATTACTGCAACATCTCCAGGCCCAGTATCTTCTTGCCCGAATGCCGAACACATTCGGTCCCAATTTTGCATTTTGCTTTGATCCACTGGTGGGGGACAGAATATTTCATCCGTAGTGGTATTGGAAACAGCGGTGGTAGCAGGCATTCTGAAGGTCGAGATATTGGGCAGTAGTTGGATCCTGAAGGATATTGTTTGTAGCGTTATATATGGGTTTCAAGAACAAAGGGTGTCGCCGAGTGGAGGCGTCTTCATCCGTTTCCCGATAAAGAACAATAACATACCTCCAGACGTTCACCGTCGCGAGATCTCTTCATCCACTTCCTCTCGCAACCAATCCATCTTTAACCTTGTTTACCATTTGTATTCAAGTTCTTACAACAAATCTCACAGAAGATACCTCCAGCGTCAACAAATAGACATCTCTTCATTTGTTTCCGGTAATGCCGTACGGGAACTAACAATCCATTGTCTAGTCGACCTTGTTCCTGTCCTTATACTTTGTATTCTTGGAACCGACATTATGTGTTATCTCCCTATATCACTTCATCTTGACGTTACTCCGTCCGGACCAAACAATAAGACACCTTCAGACTTTAAACCGTCGCCAAAGGTCGCCAAGTTGTTCATCCGGTTGCGGTAATGCCGTTCAGTTCATCTTATCGTCCAGCCAACCTTGTTGTTCCTGGTCCTTGTACTTACCATCTAGTATCCTAGAATCAACAATATGAATGCTCCAGACGTGAGACCGCCACTGTTCATTGAATGCATTGTACACGAAGATAGAACTGGAGTTACGGCAATGGAAGAGCGGAGCAGTATTGTGCTGCAAGAGCCCTCTAACTCCTCAGTTTTCACCTGATTAAGAGCTAATAGAAATAACCGCCTGCTTCATCCAGTGAACAGTCGACTTGAAGAAACCAGACAGCTTCCCTTCAGTCTGCTCTGCAGCGCGAGCGCGGAGTTTCCACCAACGTAGCTTTTTCCGGACTTTAAGAAATTCCACCGCCACTTCGTCCATCTTTGGGCGAAGTTTCGGGTCGTCTTGAATCATCGAAGCAATCAATGGATTCATGAATTCGAGGTTCTTGGTTCCTCGGGAAAATTGAGATCCCTATAACGATGGGTTATTTCAGTTTGAGGAAATCGACAAGACATACACACCTCTGTGAACATCTCGCGCATAAAGTCGCCGAGGCTGAAGACGTCGATGGCGAAAGGATCACACATAGCACCAGTCTTGAACTCTGGCGGCTTGCCCACGGAACCGAAAGCGGCCGGTGACTCCAGCGGGTGAGATTGGTCTGCAGCATATCGCTTGGACAGGCCGAAGTCAATGAAGTAATATTTGACGGGTCGTTGAGTGCGCGTCAAGTACTTCGCTGGTCCGCTCCAGTCCCGTTTCATGCTGAAGTCGACTGGATGTCTTGGCTCCGGGTATAGAGGAGAACCATCCATCATAATATTATCAATCTTGCAGTCGCTAATTACCAGTGTCATCAGAATGGCGAAACAAGGGCGGAGGACGTTCATACCAGTGGGCTACACGGTGCTTATGCATAAACTGTAATCCCTGGAATTTGGAGTGAGACAGGAAGAATATCTCATAAGACACCAACCGCGACCTCGATAAGTTGGCCAAAAAAGTCCACGATCTCCCCGATTGTAACGAAGGGAGGGAATTTCCAGTTAAATAGGAGGGGCATGACAAGAAGCATAAGATCGTTGTTGTCTGGAACTTGAAGGACCTCGTATAAAGGGACACAGTGATTGAGTGGGTCTGAGGCAAGAGGCTCCGCAGAGAACACGGCGCCTATATCTGCCTCATCTACATGTTCTGAGCGTTTTACTTGCTTCAAGGTGACAAAAGCCCCATCCTTAATCCGAACTGCATCTATGACTCTCAATTTCTGTGAAAAGGAATGAGGTTTGAGCGGGGAAGACACGATGGTACATACAGTGGTCGAGAGACCATCTTCACAATCGCGGTAGGACTTGTCCGTCCCGATCCAAGACGCAACCCAGTTCGGTGCGTATCGAGGTCGTAGCCTGTATCCACAAGTTTCGAGCCAAGGCTGGTGGTCTGCCCAAAACACCTCGCCGCTCTCCAGCTTGCCAGCCTCAGGCGGGGCTATGCCAAACTTTGCGAATAGAGAATCAGCCATGGAGGCAAGGGAGGAGACGTTTTCGTTGACGACAGAAAGAACAATGAGGGGAAAAGAACAACGAGACTAGACAATGAGCGACAAAAACATGGGAACGGAGATGGTGGACCCACAAACGTGGCCAACCACGACTGTGGGAATTATGATCGGGAGAAGCCAAATAAGGAAATACCGCTGGACTTACTTCCTTCGTCCTTGTTACTTCCTTCGACATCTTGGTTACCTTGTCTTGCTGGAGATATTCATCATATTTCGCGGGTATTCCTTTATTAGTGCTCTTTGTTTTCCCGGCTTAAAAGCATAGTTCTGAGTTGGAGCAAGGCTTCAAGTTCCCAACAACATTTCGCCGAATTCCTTCAAAACGTCCTCCTACTTGCATTGAACATCTAGCATGGCGGCTGTTCTATTATCTCCTGTTGCTCAAGCTTGGCTTTCCTGGCTCTCAGGGACTGCCACTATTGGGTCTTTCCTCATTGGAGATGCTCCAGAGGCGATTGAAAAGCTCTACAAACTCCTCAAAGACTCGAAAAAAATTGGTCCCGGCGGCTATCTCGGACAAATGTTCGAGGATCTTGACGGCGCTCGAAAAACTATCGTCGATCATGCACATGAGCTAGAAGAAGCGGCGCTTCTGAAATTTGCGCAGGACTATTTGAAGTAAGCTACTTGAATCTCCTGCTTTGCACAGCTGACAAGAGGCCTACCCCTGTAGGCATCTGACGGAAGTGCGTGCGGCGGCACAAGAATGGAGTCTATCTCCCGAAAAAAAAATCTGGCAATTTCGGGAGCGGCAGAAGCGTAAAGCAGGACATCTGACCATGTCGATGAAGATTGCAGAGTTCACCGCAGTGGTCGTTGTAAGAGGATAGCATTCTGTCGCGGAAAATTACTTACTTAATTTCCTTCAGAGAACAAGCCAGAATGCACAGTTATTCAATGTAATAGAAGCAGCCAAAAAGCGACAGGCGGCCCGGGAAGCTCAAGATGGACCCATCGAATCTGGCCCATCCACTAGTACCACGTTGCGTGAGTTCATTGTTTACGATTGCCAATGTGACGCATTTGTGTTTAAACAACGTCTGTAATGTCTCAGCGCAGTCTCCCACTCCACCCTTCCCAACCCCCACATGTCAGTATCTTCTCCAACAGCTGTCTCAAGTCCGATAAGCGGCTAATTTTATGTTCAGCTACTGAACAAGATGTGTCTGATGCGCCACGATTTCCCTTTCCCATCCCTACATCCGACTTTATGGGAGACTGGAACACGGATAGGTCGGCTCTGAACGCGAGCGACACGAATACTAGTGGGCACAACTACGACCACGAACTTGAAAACCCTTTCACCGACCAGTCCTAGTCGATTATATCACTGTTCTGTGCTACCTACTTTTAATAATAATAATATATATATATATGGAGTGTGGGTGCTTGGGCTGTACTACTTGGTTCAATGGATCCGGTTCAATGGATTCAGTTCACACCGGCCGCGTCAGAGATAAGCACTGACTAGATGCGCTCAATTCTCAGCCGTGGGCTCGTGGGTTCAAGTTTATTTGTTTAACACGGGACAAGAATTGAGCACCTCTACTGATGCGAACAGTCCACACAGATGTAATGCTTATGCAGAGTTTGTGCGAACGCTGAACGTTGAACGCACGCAACAGAGCAACTTGACTTGATCCCGAAGTTGTCGCTTTGGTAGGCTCGATCCAGTCTCTCACTAGCGGACTACGCACTTCAAAGATAGTCGTTCGCAAGTGCTATGCTATAGAGGCTGGAGTTTGATAAGCGTAGCGAACCGTAGGTGCCTCGGAGTTCGAAAAGTATGATGGACATCCGTTGAGATCTTTTAAATCGTTTTTTGAAGGCTGTTTTTTGAAACAGTGGAGGGAACCTCATTTTGAGACGCTGTAATTTTTTTCATAAGAAATGGGCAAGTTATCAGAAGTTATAAAGGACCTTGAGGCATTTATTTTCGGCGCCTTTTCGGTCATACAAGCGAGGTCGGAGGCAGTGACATATCAGTGATGGCCCCGTTTAGCCTTGGTTTAGCCTATCTAAGGCTCCAACCATTCCGTTTCCGTTTGTGAATCTGGGAAAACCAAACGGAAACGGTATAGAAACCATTGCAAACGGTTAGAAACGGTTTGTAAACGGTACTTTTGAGCCAGTGCATCATCCTGGTTATATTGGGGGTACGTGGTGTTGTACGGCACAGTTAGGTTATCGGGACATTTCCAATAGGCATATCCAAGGACCAAGAGTGATTGATAGGCATTTGGGATGCCGTGGAACATTGACCAGGCTTGACGCACAAGATCCTCATGGCCGACATTCAGGTTTGTAGCCATCACCCGTCGAACTGGTGTCACCAGGAGAAGCCGGCACTATTTTTTATTAGAACTAATATTTCTTCCTACCATGAGAGGACGTTGGAGGTCGGTTAATGCTTCAATTGGTGCCTGTTAAATTGAGGCGGCGAAAACTGTTTGCAAACCGTTTCTGGAACCGTTTGTCAAGCCCCGCAAACGAAACGGAAATAAAAACGGTTTTAACCGTTCGCAACCGTTTGCAAACGGAAATGGTTGGAGCCTTAAGCCTATCGCTTTAGTAGAATTCAACGCCAACCAGCAAACTAGATGTAGATCAGCACGTCGGACCTGAGGGAATAAAGGAAGGGTGAATATCTAGTAGTATAATTGATACTCTAGATATTCGTGCAAGGCTGATACAGCGAGGTGTGGCTCTGGTGTGTGTGGGTGTGGGGGGGTTTGGCTGCGCCCGGCCGACTCGGGGAATTTCGGGCATTGCAATGCGGGGAAATCCGAGTCGGGAAGGAACGGCAGCCAAACCCGTACGCAGAGGGAAGCCCGGGTCCGAAAAGCGGAAGGAGACCCGTAGCAACCCTAGCGTAAGCTACAAAAAATAAGGGACGGGAGGGTGGGGCAGAAAGAATTGGAGGGTTCCGAGCGATATTGCCCGAGGAAAAGACGTAGAGGTTTTGCGGATTGAGCAAAAGCGCGATGACAGGTGGCTGTACCTGATAGTCCTATCTAATCTTATCTAGCTTGCCTCGTCTTGCCTTGGTCTTGCCTCAACTAACAGTTGGCAACAGCGCCGCGAAATACTCCATCAGCAGCTGCGTACCCTCCAAGGGCACCACACACCCGCCGGTCGGAAGACCACAATCGCGCCCCTCGCCACATCAACGCCACCATACATCCCTGCCCCTTCGCGTCCCAGAACACGCGCCCGCCGCCGAAGCCCGGCACGCCCAGCACATCCATCGCGCCGTTCCCTGCGGCGGCGGCCGCGGCGGCCGCGACGGTCGTGAAGCCGCCGCGCAGGGAAGATGCGAGTAAAGGAGTTTAGAAATCCATCAACAGTATGCCTGCTCAGCTTGCGCTGTATCCGGATTCAATCCAGACTCAGGAGCCTGCTTGGTTGCCGGTGTGTTGTAGCCACTTGTAGCCACTACTGCTAAGTAAGTATTCCAGATAACTTAAAATAGGAGCTCAAAATGCACGCATTAGTGCATATCGGAATCCTGTTCGTCGGTCTTGACGCTGATTAATATTGTATCGGCCAAGTTCTCGCGTCAGAGACGTTTTGCGCGCAACAGTCGTGGCGTTTGTGGGTCCACCATCTTCGCTCGTATGCTGTTGTCACGGTCGCTTTTCGTGGGTGGCAACTAGTCTTATTGTTCTCTTGTCCTCGCTGTTCTTTCTGTTGCCAACGAAATTGCTCCTCCGTTCTCTCCATGTCGGAACCCGATGAGGCTTTTATACGGTCGCTTGCGAAGGTCAGTGGCCTTTCCCTTCACGAGGCCGGAAAGCTGCACAGAAACGAGGTATTCGTACTTCAAACGCCAACCAACAGCGCCCCGAAATATTCCTTCAGCAGCTGTACACCCTCCAATGGCACCACAGAACCGACCCATCCGTCCGGCCGGAGCACCACGATCGCGCCCCTCGCCACATCAACGCCATACATTCCATGCGCCTGCCCCTCTGCGTCCCAGAACACGCGCCCGCCGCCAAAGCTCGGCACGCCCAGCACGTCCATCGCGCCGTTCCCTGCGGCGGCCGCGACGGTCGTGAAGCGGAAGACGCGCCGCGCGGGGAAGGCGCGCATGAAGGACGTCGACGCGGCGAGCGCCGTGCGCAGATTGACAAGGGCTGGGCCGGAAAGGGTGGGATTCCCCGCGAAGACAACGATGCTTTGGGAAGGTATATATATGGTGGGGACGAGAGGTTACGCATGACGCACTGGAACTTGGCGTTGTTCTTGAGGACCTGATGCAGGCGGATGGGGTCGCCGGTGCTACGTCAAGATATGAGCTGTTGTTGGACCGGGGCTCGGACAGGCGGGACAGCGTACCCGATGGTACTGAGGTAAACGTCGGGTCCGCGCTCGCCAGGTAGAATGGTGGCCGCGGATGTGTCACTACTTGCGAAGTTGAGAATACTCGTCGCTAAGACGCTCAGATGTTAGGCTATGGAGTGGCGCTGAAGAACAGGGCCATACGATACGAGATGCCTGCGAGGATGTCGTCAGTGCCTGTTCTACAGACGATTCAAGACGAGTACTAACCTAGACCAAGCGTGAATAGCTGCATAGTGACATCTGAATACCACTCCGTAAGGATGTCCCTGCTCCCTAATCAGATCCGCGGTGCTTGAGTGAAAAAGGACATACCGCGGATGCTCCTTGCGTCCCTCGAATCGCGGTGGATAGTGGCCTGATATGAGCATACTGATTGTCTTGTCGTTGTCGATGACCTGGCAAGTCCATATGAGGAAGACAACAAGCGGCTGGAATTGCTTTCCATACCTGCTGGACGCTTGGCTTGCGCTCCTGATTATACGATTCGATCAAGGAGTTTTGGCCCAGATTCAAGATGTTGAGCTAGGAGAATTGGGTCACGATGCTTGGACGAGTAGGTGGGATCCTTACCGCAAGCTTCCATGACAGATTCACAGCGCTGAGGAGTGGCGTTAGTGCGCGCGCATGCAGAAGGCACATCGCAACGTACTCGTGCACACCAGTATTCAGACCTTGTGCAGATCCAGAGCTGTGCGTGTGGCAGGCATCTCCGGCAAGGAAGACGCGCTCTTGTGCGCAAAAGGTCTCCGCGATAGCTTGGCCGATACCCTACACCGAACAATCAGCATCAAGACCGAAGGCTGCCGAAGGACATGCGCACATAGATGGTGAACCAGTCGACATCCATAAACTCGACCTCAAAGGGCTGCAGGGCTACAATAGCCTCTTTCACCGCAACCTCTTGTGTCACGCCCTCGACACCGCCATACTTTTCGAGCAAAGCCTGCGAAAAGACGTATCCAATGCGCGTAAGGCCGTCGTCGATGGGGCACCAAAGGATCTGGCCATGGGATTTGCTGTCGATGCTATTGAGGCATCGTGAGTTGGGCATGTTAGTCCTGACGCGCGCGTCCATGCGGATCCACCGGTGCGTCGTGCGCTCCCCGTTGAACGCTATCCCGGCCAACGACCGCACAGTGGATTTGCCGCCCTGCAGGCCAGTCAGCGGGGAGTGTACGTTGTCTAGGGTAAGAAAGACGCACGTCTGCGCCGATAAGGTATTTCCTGAGAAAACGTGAGTGTTACCATCAAGTAAGGACTAAAGAAAATGACCAACGTCTTGACTTCAAACACTTCGTCCTTGTTGAGATCCCTGGCGCGGACAGTGATAGGGTATCCATCTGCGGCGTTCTCGTCGATGCTAAACCCCTCGACGCGTTGGCGCATGTGCTGCTCGACGTTGTTCTCCTCCAGCGCATCAGCAAACTGTTCTTCCGTGAGCCGTTGGCGAAGGTGCAGCCTGAATAGAGATGAGTGAGCACAGGCGCTACGGCTTCAAAGCTGCAAGTACACACGAGAATTTGCAGAAAGTGTCTCCTGTAATGGAGCCGTCAACGACGCCGTAAATAGTTTCCCCGAGGCTGCACTCAACCTTCGTGCTTCAAGATATTTGCCTAATAAATATCTCAAGGCCCGAAGTTGAAGTGTCGGCAGCTGCCTCTGGGCAATGACAAAACAACATACCTAGCCTGTCCATCCGACTTGCGAACATTAAGCCTCCGGTAATGCGACGTCCGCTGGGTGGAATCAACGCAACATCCAGGTCACAATCATTCCACCGACTCTCGAAAATGCAGAGCATTGCGCGTGACGACGCCAATCTGCAGAAGGCGTTCCGCCAGGTCGAGTTGATCCAGGAGCTCGATAGTACGCGGCCACATTGTCGTAGCGCGCCCGTAGCAAGACATGACTTTCTTATCTTCCTGCTCTACGATTGCGCTTTGTTAGAATGAAGGTAATACGTTGTATGAAGCACCACAGCTCACCCATGAGATACGGATTGCATCCAAAACGCGCCAGCTGGTACGCAATGAGAGATCCTACGGGACCCCCGCCTACACTGCGCAAACTTAGAACAATATTGGACACCAACGCCCGACCCACATAACAGCATCCGCGTTGAAAGACATGGAATGGGGTCTTAAGGTGGGCATACGAGATCCTCATTAAGAACTTGTGGGCGTTATAAGGATAAGCAGGCCACTAGAATGGAGGCCATTTTGTGCGCGGGCGTCCGAGTCCGAGGATCATGATAAACCGGAACAAAGCGCTTTAGAAGCTTATCCCTTACCCTTTCCTTGCCCTTTGCGGGGAAAAAACGAGCCGGCCTACACTCGACTTCTATCCACTAATAATCTACGAAACATTTCGACCAGCAACTCACTGAAGCTGGATCGCCGTTTCCTGCTTTGGGGATTAGGGATTTGGTCGTGGCTCGCTGTCCATCCTCAGTAATATGGCAATCGCGCCTAGTATTCCGCAGTTTTAATCCCTTCGCTTATATCCGTTGTATCCGTTTATCGGAATTGTGGTATGTTTCCAGCCATCCAAGAATTTAGCCACGGAAGGCCACGCACTGTACGGAGAACTGACGGCACACGCTGATGTGGGCCGCGGCGGCTAAGTAGTCCCGCTCAACCATCTCCTCTAGCAACTATGCCACTGCAGCGTCGACAGGTTCAAATTCTTTTGAAGTGGGTCAAGAACATATCGATATTCGAAATTTCACACTACAAATACACTTGGTTCAATCGTACAAGACGCAACGGCGCTGCTCAATAAGAAAAATGAAGTCCACTATCTTGTGGCGAAGAATACCAGTCCGCCAAAAAGTCCAGGCTATCCAAATTGATTGCGGGATATAATTTGAAGCAGCTCACGGCTGCGGTGTAGGCAGGGAACACTTCCGAGGAGTCGGTCGGCATCTGGGAAATAAATGGAGGGGGCAACAACGGAAGTTGTGCTTGTGGTGCGTGAACGGTGGGTGATTGCCCATCCTCGGCATACGGCGATCCTCGCCCTCCTTGTGAACGCGAGCTTGTGCTGGACAATAACTCGGACGATCCCGATGTGTCGGAAGATGGGCTGAGCTGTGCGTCCCAGACTTCTTCAGTGTTTGCCTTCCTCTTGGTGCGTTTGCGTTTTCGGGGCACGCCGCGGACTCTGATAGGCACGCCGGCTTTTTTGAGCGCCACTGTCAGAGGGGTCGCCTCTGTCCAGGTCAGCTACGCACAACTTCCTGACACTGAACGGATGCTCACTCGAAACTGCAGCCTGCTGCTTAGAGGAAACCACTTCGAGGGTATTCGAGTACACAGTCGCGTACTTGCGATTTCCGCCGCTGCCCAGGTCTTGTTAATAGCGACAAAATACGAAAAAAAATGGGTATAACCCACTCATCGCGGGTGGAAGTCAGTGAAAACTTCAGCTGGTATCTGCCTCGACGACAAATTCCGAGATCCGGGAACACGAAAACGACTGCTGTGTCATTGGTGTCGGGATTTACAATCTCGTATGGCGAAGAAACGACCGTGCCCGACAGGGCATACGTGCCATTGGCCTGTGAAAGAGGTGAGACGATTCAAACACAAATACCTAACCTTACCGTCTTGTCAATTTCAGCCTCCTGACCCGGCTCGACAAGACCGACGAAGAGAAAGAGGCCGATTAGTTTACACGCCGAGATGTCAAGCCTTCGAACGTTGATCTCCAAAGGCGTCGTACGGCCGACGAGGGGCACTTACCGTTCCCGCATGGAATTCGCAGAAGGCCGGAAAAACCGAACTTCGACCACAGACGCTGGATCGAGGACCCTGCGGTCTGTAGGTTCAGCGTGAGATTACGATGCCTTAGGAGGAAAACTGGTACACCACCACCTTGGTCGCACGGCGTGCACCGAACCATAGTAGCTTGCTGAATCACAGCAAGCTCGCAAGTGCTAACGTTCCACTTTAGTGACAGGTTAAAAAGGATCACAGAGCATCTCACATGTTTTCTAGGAGTCCTTGGGCTTTGTCAAATATCATGAGGAGAGGTATCTGCCGCTGGCGCTTTAAAAGCAACACTGACCGCCGAGTGGGAGAAAGCGCGACGTCGTTGATCGCCATCAACGCAATATATATGTGGTGGCTAAAGCTCTGCGTTGATATCTTCGGCCATTAAGGTTTGCAGGGTCAGCCTCATGCTAATCAGCAAAGGGTCGCATTTTGCTCTCGGCAATATAGTCAGCAGTACGATGTGGCGGAAATACTGATTGGCAAAAGGAAGCGCTCCGGATGGAGTGGAGTAAAACCTAGGTGATACCTGCAGGCCGACGATTTTAGCTCCATCAGACGTCGGTAGGCGCTTATCCTTTCAGTAAGGAATAATCGAGTGTTTGTGGGCACGGAGCGAGCGAGTATCGTTCCGGCGAACATGTAAACTGAGCGATCCTAGATCTAGCCGTACGGTGCCGATGCAAAATGGGCAACGCGGTAACCCGCTGGAGTAGGCGTTTCATTTCGGCTTATTCGACCATTTGCGAGAAGATAGGCAGTTGTGATGTCACTGGGCAATATGAGGCATGTTCAATTCATTTACATACGTGGTAAGTGTATATCCCACGTGTTATCTAGGCTAGCGATTTAGATATGACTATACGGTACTTTCTGAAAGCGAAACAAACGGATCTCGACATCCCGCGAAGGCTCTGAACTTCTAAGGAATCGCCTCGCGGTACATGGCACGGCGCCCCCATCCCGATTGATGAGAGACGTTCGACTGGTTGTAGTTGTGGGACACAGAATTGTTGTCGTAGAATTGAGTTGTCGCAGGATGTCCTGAGTGGGATGAGACCGGCATATTACAGCCGGGCGATGGTGGAGAGGCCCATGAGTAACCGTCGGTCAAACACTGATCGCCAGACGTAGGCGCTCGGCGTTGGAAATAGACAGTGTATGGGGCCTCGGGAGCCGTATATGCTGCCCGCGGTGCTCCCCAGGTCGGAGGGAATGCGGTTTCGATCTTAGGAGGCGAGAAACTAGGTGTGGACTGGAAGTGATATCCGTCCACGGCGCGTAGAGGAAGTGTTTCTCGGCCAATATATGCATACGACTGTGCATGGGCAGCCTGGCCTTCCAACGACGGGTGCTGTGGACGAGAGGTGTACTGCTGTTGATGTGGTTTAACATGGGAACTGTCGTCGCGAAAATGAGAAGCCAGGAGATCATGGTGCGAAGAAGGCGATGGAGTTGTAGGAGATACGTGCTCGAGGCGTCCCGTCCACGCTCCATCTGAGCGTTCTGGAGTGGTAGAATGTGTGGCGGAGTCTCTGGTGTCAAGAGATTTGCTACGTGTGCGCCTGCGTTTTCTAGGCGATCTGAAATCGATTGCATCTGTTATCGGAGTCTCTTCGTTGGGGAAAACGGGTTCGTCTTTAACCTGCGTCGGCAAGGTCTTCTCGCGAATCTCTTTCCGGATGCGTAGCTTGACGCCCTGGGCCGCGAGCGCGCGAGTCAACGGGGTCGAAACTGCAGGCAAATTGAGCAGCAGATGAAACCCAGAATTATCAACCCACCTCCAACGCCTGGATATTGTTTTCCGGGATACACGAAAAACGGGGCAGAGTAAATCGTCTTGCACGGTTTGATGCTGTTTCTGCACGGACATCGCTGAATGGGCGTATAATTCGGATGAGAGTTGTCACTTACCCATCCAGAACGAATAGACTTAATTTGAACCGCCAGCTACCCTCCAGCCGCACGCATATGTCGGGGAAAATAAAAAAGGCGGCGTCCGCTTCAGAGTTTGGATGATCCTTGAGAACACGAAGAGATGATACAAGGGCGCCAGTTGTGCTTCTCCTAGCGCCGTCCTATAGCACCAAGGTCGAACAGGATATTTAAACGAAAAAGCTTGCGCCTTACACTGACGAAGTTGACCTCCGTATCTTCGTGCGGCTCGACCAGAGTGGCGTACATAAAGTAGTACGGGTTTGTGAGGTGTGAACGGGTCGAGACATCTCTTGAACACCATTTCATCAGGCGCACGAATAATAATGTGCCTTTGCAGACTCACTGATCGGAAGACGCCGATGATTGCGAACTAGCGGGACTCGAGCCTTCGGCGGGCGCGTCGCGCGGATCCCGCACAGATAGCTGGACCACCATAGGCGGGTCAACAGGTCGTCGATCTCCTTATCACAGGAGTATCAGCTAGACGCAGCGACGCGAACAGCGGTACGGACCAGCCGTCTTCATTGCAGATATGCGGGCGTGCAGTGGCTGTTGTCGGATTGTAACATCGTATTGCCTTGGGGTAAATGTTTGAATGGCGACGGCGCAAAGCGCGAAATCGATTTCCGAAAAAAAATTAAACATACAGGGATTCGTCCTGGCTCCATCCGCTTCCAGTGCTCGGTGCCGTGGGCTGTTCAAAGTACATGATGCGGTGGTCAGCGGGATGAGAGGGAGAGGCAAAGGACGTTTTGCCGATGAATGAATCGGAACCTCGAGGTGGGTGCGTGCATGAAGTGTCGCAGCAGCACTGGAGCGCAATCGAGTTAAACTTGGATCCGCTGCCAGCCGATTTCAACGATACCGCGCCGGGCCGGAACATGACGGAAATGGAGTATCCCAAAAAGATTCGCTCAGAGCCTTCCGAGCCACCGGGCCTAAGTTGCCTGCAAAAAGCTTGGCCTGTTTCCACTTGCGTCAGGAACGCGGTTTAATTTAGTCCTCCATTGAATCGAGGAGCCGCGTGCTACGGAGTTTCCCGGTGCATTATTTCGCCGTATTCATACATATGTTCGATATATGCCTCGTCCTCCTCCACTGGCACTGGGCGTCTTGAAATCTTTTGAACTCCCGAGCAGCTGCAATTTCGCACTGTGCAAAGACCGACCGGGGAGTCGACGTCTGGGCGACCGTTTCAGAGCTCAGGGCGAAATAACCGCCAGAACTGGTGATTCGGTCCGACCCGAGCTAGCCTGAACGGTAAAATCCGTCCATCGATCCAGAGGAAGAAGTATCATAGACATCAACTGTCTTCCTTTGTTTGTTCCATCAAGACATCATGATGCCACTCCTGTTTTCGATATCCAAGGGCTTGTGGAGACCTCTTTTTCTGGCTTGCGGAATCCTATTCTCTGTGAATTATTGTCACATGAGTCCAATGGCGCCCCCACTCGCCAGACTTTTGGCAGTGGCGTCTGGCATCAATATCTCTTCATCCACTTGAAGTTCCTGGTTGGCAAAGAACTTGCGGTTTATAGGCTAATTACTTCTGGGGGCAATAATGATCATTCTACAACTGCCGCTTCGCAACAAGCACCCTCAATTCATACCTCCTTGGACGACGTAAACGGTAAATCCCCCTTTTCAGAATGAAATCTCCATTCGGCCGCACCCCGCTTGCTAGTCATGCTCAGCTGGCGCTTTAGCCCCACCGTCTGTCCATTCGCCGTCGGGAATCTTGTTGCGCAACACTCCTACTAATTGTATTAACCACGCCTGACAATAAACCTGATCGTACGCAATGCAACGACACGAGACACGATTTAGAGGGAGCACGCATTTAATGGGTCGTAGAAATATACATGCGCTAAGCCGCCCAGTGGCGATCACAATAGGCCTAGGCCTGGCTATTCCCCTACTTCCACTCCACAATGCCTTGCCCTGTCCTGCGTGTCGTAAAGCGGGGAACTCTGGATTAGCGCGCATCTGGCTCCAAGTTTATTAAACCGACGCCCATCCGCGCTTCGCCATCTCCGGCGTTATGATAGGCATTCCTCCTCCAGAAAGCCCGCTACATACGCACAGTTTGGAGCCTTCCTTCCTTGGGATGTGGCACTCGTCGCCACCCCAGTTAACCTACGGCGTCTCGGGGGCGGACACACAGGGCGCCGCTGCACAGCACTCAGAAGCCGCAGCAATACATCTACTATATTAACACGCCACCTGCAGTTACCGTTCTCACCGCAATACTCGTGCGCGTGCGTGCAAGCAGTCGACTTCACAGCAGCAGTGGCTGTCACTACTGATTCACTTTCGCGCTCAATCGGCGCTTTTTGAGGTTTTATTTTATCTCGCTAATTAATGATTGTCAGGTCCAAGTCAGGTCCTTGACGCGCATTCTTTCGGCTGTTTCGAATTTCGCGCATTCGATCAGCTGTTGAATCGCGCGGGATCCATGAGCCCAGACTGTTTGACACCCCGGCGCCCTAGAGCAGAGAATTGGTGCTGAGTAGCAACAAGGCAGGAATGAAGGCACATTTTATTCAACCACCGCGGCTCTAACACTACCACAGGGTGCGTGATCCTGAGTTGTTAGTTCCGAAGCTATTGAACCTTGATTCAGGATATGTGTGTTGCATGCCTGAGGTGTGCTGCGTCATGATATCTTTACGACAGCAATAAGGCTCAGCTTGAGGTTGACGACTGATTAGTGTGGGCACGTTCTGTCTGCCGGCCTACAACAGCGTCATTGGTCCAGTCTGTCGAGGAAGTATATTCTTTCTCGATTTATTCGTCCCATGTCACATCGACGAAGCCAGGTTGTTTATCGTAACAGCTTCTGCTGCATCAAACAATTTTTTTCGCGGCGCGCCAGCCTGCTCTATTTCTTAGACTGTCTATTTGCTAAAGAACATCATCTACCTCCTCTCTGAAAATCGTTCTCGAATCTAGAGTCAACCCAGTCTGGACCAGGCGCTGCACTCAGTTTGGTTTTTGTTCGATTTCACCGCCAGTTGAGCAATGCCCTTACTTGTTGCACTACCTATCGATAAGAACTCCACTTCTGGATGGTATTTTCGGCGGAAATACCGGGAACCTACTTACATTGAGACTTGACCTCACTCCGTGGACAAGGACTGCGATGAAAGTCCTCTTCCCGCTGTTGACGTCCCCAAATTTGATGGCTAGATGAGAAAGAGACTAGCAATTTCAAACACCTTTAATCCAGTCACTCAACTCAGTCCCTCAAAAAAATATTTGAATGTGTACCCGGCCGGAGGTATTTTTTATTTTTTACATAATGGCAGACATGTTACATTTAATTCTTTTGAATAATAAACCGAATTGAACCAAACCAAGGGGAAACCATCGACAACACACAGAAGAGCCTGACGCTTGGGACCCGCCCGTTCGTAACAAAATCGTACCCAGACCAGCCGAATTAGTCGTTATGGTTCGTGAAATTCGTGCCCAGGCCAGCCGGGGTGGTCGTTATGGTCATCGCGGTCATGCCCTTGCGGGGGTAGTCGTGCCCTTTCGGGGTGGTCGTGATGTTGCGATACGTAGAGACCGTGGGGTAGAAGACCGAGATCCACAAAAGGAACAAAGCAGAGGGCAAGAAGCCGCGAGACCGCACCACAGACAAACAGACAGATTCATCACCCGACCCAGACGCACACCACCCCTACCGCCCTGCCCCGACGCTCGCTCAGCACTCAGTCAAGTCGATCCGGTGCGCTTGACCCATTTTGACGTTGACGCGGTAGTGCCGCCGCAGCCAGCCCATAACACGGCTCAGGATGGAGCGTGTTGGTGCCGCGGGTTGCTCCTGGACGCCGTCGTGCCCTTTCTTGCCTGAGACAACAACAAACCCGGATTGAGCAGGGAACGTCTTGGGTTGAGGCGGGAACCGGAACGACTGCATCCTGTCCACCTCGGAGCGCGACGGGGGCTTGACACCAGACCGAGACTTGACTGCAGACCCCTCCGCGTAGCCGGGCTTGCTCTTGGACTTGAAGCTGGAGAAGGTGCGTTTGAAGAAACCGGCAAACGAGAACCCCGTGTTGGCCGTCGTGGTCTTCGTGCCCGGCGCTGGGACCCGCACGGGCGTCGTCGTCTTCTGCTTCCCATCGCTAGAGCCACAGACCGTGACAGAGGCGTCAACCGTCGTGGGGACCACCCGAGACTTGTTCTTCTTGCCATTGAAAGCGTTGCGAACGCGGTCGACCCACGTCTCGCGCTTGACTGGAGTAGGCTTGAATAGCTCCTGCGAGACGTATGAGAATCCAGGCAGGGGGTCCTTAAGGTCGAGATAGGGCGTGCCTTCCGCGATGAGCGCTGGCCGGGCGACCTTGGGGATGTAGGGCGTGCGTGGCGTCCAGGGAACAGGGGCGGTACGGCAGGCTGCCGCGTCCCAGTTGCTACATTGAAGAAAATGATAAGTTACAGCGAAAGAAGAGGAATATAATGCAACGTACACAGCGTCGAAATACTGGTGTCCCATGATCTCGGGGATCGTTGCACGCGCCGCGGAGTCCTTGGTCAGCATCCGGGAGATGAGGTCCTTGGTGGGCTCATCCAAGCCTTCCTCGTCCTTGAACAGGATCGGGTCGTCGCGGTAGCAGGCGCGGAGCTCTGCGCTTGTGTCTGCGCGGTCCCCGAAAGGCAGCTAGGGGAAAGGCAGGTAAGCAAGTGGCGAGAGCGAAGAAAATGAAGAGCGGCTTACTCGACCGGTAAGCATCCGAAACATGATCATCCCTAGGCCCCACACGTCCGTCTCGAAAGAGTACGCCTCCCCGGAGTACTGAGAAGGCGACATATAGTACAAAGTCCCGCAGCGATCAGTTGCGATGCACGAGGGGCCCAACTGGAACGAGCCGCAGGTAGCGTCGTCGGAGACCTCAAAGTTGAGCTCGGTCGGCTTCTCCTCCTTGAAGGACTTTGCGTACCCAAAATCCCCAAGGACAACGTCGCCACGGGCGTCGAAGAACACGTTGGAGGGCTTAATATCGCGATGGAGTGTGCTAAGCTTGTGGACCTGCTTGACGGCCAAAACCTGGTGCGACAGAAAGTGAGTTTACGACGCAATGAGGATGATCGGGGAACGTACAAGCTGGACCATATGGTACCGCACTCTCTGGGGAGAGAACTTGCCCTGGCCGGCGAGCTCGGTCGTCATATCCCCACCGGCACAATACGGCTAAAAAAGCTCGTGTCAGCCACCAATAAGCACAGGGAAAATGAGGCATTCACAGTCAACAGGTAGAAGTTATCCGTATCGTGCCAGCTAGCGATCAGGGGCAGAAGGAACGGCTGGCCAGGAAGGCTTGAGAACCGTTTCAGGATCTGCTGCTCCTGCACTAGGTCCGAAGACTGTAGGTACTTCGGGGCGACCTTGAGCGCGAAGAGTACTCCTGAGGCTTTGTACCGCACGGCGTAGACGTTGCAGCTCGACCCGTGTCCGATCTTGGCGAGGACGTGGAAGTCGTCCACAGAGGGAGGACACGTCGACGTGGCGGAAGAGGAGACGGAGAAGGAAGAGGAGGCGGCGGCTGAGACTTGGGGGACCTGAGAGGTCCGGCAGGCAACATGTTAGCGAAGCTAGGGCTGAGAAGGACGAACATACCTCTTTCTTCTGAAACACAGAGTAGAAAATCTGCGCAAAGGTGGGGGACGCGAGGTCCCTATTAGATGTCGATGTCTGAAGTGGGGGTGTCAGCTACAAGAGAGATGCAGAGAAGGAGGACATACGGAGAGGCCAAGAGACGATTGAAAGAACATACTATTGATAGAGATTGCGGGGAGAGCTGAGGGTTGAGTGTTGACAGACGAGATGAGAGTGGGAAGCAAAAGAGGACTGAGGAGAAACAGGAGCGAGGCAGGTCTAACAATGTGGCTGACCCAGGCGGATGAGAGTCGGCATCCGCTGCTTCTTTAGGGGTATTATGAACGTTCCATAGACTCTGGCGCGTGCGCAAGATCGTCCACGCGTCCGAGTCGCGTCCCAGCAGCGAGAACATGGACGCAGAGTTCAAGGAGGCTTGTTTACTTCCCCCACCCCAGCCAAACATGATGAGCCTCCTGTTGTTCATGCTAAATATTCGTTGTACCGCTCAAATGCAGCCTGGAGATGCCGGAACGCAGACCTCTGCAGTATTTCCTCGTTGGAATACTCCGTAAACATTTCCAAGACATCAGTGGCAAGGGATGGCCAGCGGCGTCGCCTCTTCCTTTAAGTCTTCAAATCGCTCAAGGCGCGCGCCCTGGTTCCCAAATATCCGGCTCTTCTCGTTCTACTCCTCCCTGGGCGTCCATCTGCGTTGAAGAGCGCTCAATTCTTATCTTCCGACATTACTACATACGTCCATTCAAGAATGGTCGCGGAAAAGAGAAGAACAAGAAGCAAAGCATTGCGCTATACAATCAAAAGAATGGCGACGCTGGCGAATGGAATCAAACCATTACCATCGGTTCGCCACAACTATCTCAGCGAAGCCTGAAGCACTTAACCATCCTCTGACCAAGAACACTCCCGATATGTCTTGCTGAGCTCATTAATGTTGCTAACATCGAATTCGGAATAGCAGCAGGGCTGTCACTATTGGATACGGAGCGTCGCTGTTGCAGCATTGAATCGATCCGTGACATGAAAGATCTTCAACGAAGGAGCAACGACGGTTAGTTCAATACCAGTCCGTCTAATAGCTAGTCACAGTGCGTTGATCTAGAAATCCGCACACTCTGCAAGTTCGTTACAGCCTAGATACTAAGGCTAGGCCGTCCACTGACACGAGACAGTGTCCAATTCATCTCACCTATGGTACCGCGTTCGAGCCTTGTGTAAATCCATGGTGATTTGAAGGAATTACAGAGGACAATTCATATTCGCCTGTCTTGACAAGACAGTTGTATTCTATGCGAGTGGTGCCACTTCATATAATTTGAGACCCGTTGAACGAGTTCTTAGAGACCAAACCAATCAGCGAATGGATCGTCCTGGTCCGAAACCTGGGGGATCTCAACCCCGCCACGGATATAGTGTGCATAGTCTGCGCCTGCGAGATGCTCCACGAATGCCAACGCCATATCGCCGCCTACAATCGACCCTCCGTTAACACTGGCTTACAAAATGAAATAATTGCAAATATCTCACCCGCTGAGACGCCCGAGCTAGTCCAAACGTTGCCGTCCACCACCCATCGGGCGTGCGTAACCCATTCGATGTCCTTCGGTGTGCTTGCCTTGGAGAAAAAAAACCAGGTGAGCCAGCGTCGACGGAGCCGAGGGTGGGTTGAACTACTAACCACGATGTCGCGGAAGAAAGCCTTGTTCGTCGTGGCTCGCTTACCGGAGAGGACTCCAGCTAGACCGAGCTGGACAGCCCCGGCGCACACAGACATGACATACTTGGCCTTGGGCGCCTGCTGGGCGATGAAATCGATCTCGGCCTGTGGGATCCGGCTTGCCCCGGTGACGGGATCCGGCAGAGGACCTGTGCGTTGCGCAAGTGAATAATCACAAACCCGCCGTCGGATAAAATTTGGCACATACCTGCCGGCACCCAGAGGATGTCGAATTGCTTCCCGCTGGCCATGGCGCCTTCGTATGTCATGGTCGGGTTGATCGTCACGGATGCCGGGCCCATCATCGACACAACAGGGTCGAGCGTCTCGGAGATGTAGTCGAACACGACATTGTACGGAGATTTCGTCGGGATATTCGCGGGACCGTAGACGTGCGCGAAGTCGAGGTTCAAACCCGCGATAATCTCGACGGGCGTGATGAAGTCAGAAAGCGTCACCTCGTACGAGATGAGGACTGCGATGGTGAGGTTGAGAGGGGTGTTCCACATTGTTGCTTGTGTCGTTCGCTGGAAAGTGAATTTCCAGTGCTGTCCTTCAGCATTTATGTGGGCGACGAAAGTTCCGGGCGTGAGCTCGGATCCCACAGTCGGCTGCATTTTGGGGCCCCCAGCAATCGAGACAGGTTCCGGGCGTGAGTTAAAATCCCATAATGGGGTTCCTCGAGTACTTCGCGGCATGAAAAGTCCGCGCAGCCTCATTTCCTGTCGTAAAGAGCTTCGGTTATTGATATCCAGCACGATGCGCACTGTTGCGATGGTTAACACAAATTATTTGGCGGACAACGGGAGAGATATGGATAGCCCCGTCCGGAAAGTGGCTTTGAGAGCAAGAATACCCATCCAGAACTCAAAGAGCCGCTTTGAAAGCGGCTCTTTAGAAGGAAATATCAGAGAAGAAAGCTGCGAGGCTGTGCCAACACACTGGAAATATCTAGTATCGCATCTTGGTCGCATTTTTGCTGCCAAGGTAGAGGGGAATTTTTTCACAAAATGATTATTGGCGTCAGATATTCCGGACCCTATCTTCTAATGGCGTTTACGAATTTAACTTGAGTTCAACTGTAAAGTTGATGGTTGTTGACGGGTGTCGGAGAAACGGAGCCTGAGTAGTCTCCCCGAGGCAGAGTAGATACTCACCCGAACCTTCGTGCCTCAGGATTAGACTCGTAACCAGTCTGTAACCAATTGCCGAAAAATGTGGCAAGCACTTTCGGTGGTTACAGAAGTGCTTGCCACATTTTCGGCTATTTGGTTACAGACTGGTTACGAGTCTACCTCAGGATATTCCTATCTGACGTCTGCTTTTTCCCGGGCCTGTCTTAACGGTTGGTCATTTTCAAACTCCGCTTTCATCACGTGTGGTTGACATTTGTTCCATTAACGCGTCAATTCGACGCGTTGGCACACCGTATTCGCGCGTCAAATGAGTAAGAGAAGACGATATACAACATATTTAGTGGCTATAGTGCATCTGGGATCAATTGGGATTTTTACAGATCAATTTGAAGCGGTACTCAGAAAAATCAAAGTAATCAATAAAATAATTGTCCTAAGAGCTTCAAGACGGTCTAGCAGGAAGGATCCACCATAAATACGATAGTTATTCACCGGAAACGTTCGTAGAGATATTCTTTGCTGTTTGGTGCACGTACTACCTGCTTTTGAGCTATTTGGAGAACAGAGTACGCCCCAGAGAACCATTAGAAAACATAGGACCCAAATTTTGGAGTCCAAAGCCATCAGGACTTGTTTTTTGTAAATTATGGGTGCATATATTAGCCCGTAGTCCGATTACTGAGTGGAAGCAGGCCAAATCGTTCTGAAAACAACTTGATTGGGCAATTTCGGACCTTCAAGGAGGTTTCGGAGGACAGGGTTTTGGCCCACATGTTGACACATGTTGTATATGTGCTCATGCAAGAGATTAAGGCTCTCACAAACGTATTCATAGAGAACCCGAGGAAACATCTTTGAGCAAATTTAAAACCCCGCTAAGACGGGAAATCGAGCGGAGTTTGAAAACAACCAACCGTTAAGGGTCACGCGTCAAAAAGCAGACGTCAGATAGAGATCTTGAGGTACGAAAGTTGAAACTATCTACTCTGCCTCAGGGAGACTAAGCCTGAGGCGATCAGATGGCCGCGGTCCCACTTCGCCACCGTAGTAAACCAGTCTCAAGCTCGCAGATCGCAGCCTTGCCATCGGTGGAGACATCTTTATTATCTTGACAAACTAGGACGAGACTTCTTCGCTTCTCGATAGGCTATCAGCAGTGCTACTTAGTGGCCATGGACCCACCGAGTCTCTTCAAGCTATTGTTCTTTTTGTCGCCAACAAAAACGCTCCTCCTTTTCCTCTACGTCTGAATCCGATGAGGTTTTCATAAGGTCGCTTACGCAGGCCAGTGGCCTTGCCTCTCGCGAGGCCGGAAAGCTGCACAGAAATGAGGTATTTTGGGCGGACCACCAACCATGGCTCGAAACCTGTGGATACAGGCTCCGCACCCGATACGCACCGGGCTAGGTCGCGTCTTGGATCGGGACGGACAGGTCCTACGAAGACTGAAGATGGCCAGCCGGTCACAGTATGTACTATCGTGCCTTCCCCGTCCAAACCTTATTCCTTGCTCGCAGCATCATGGATGCAGTTCGGATCGCGGATGGGGCGTTTGTTACTGATGGGACCGCGTCGGAATAGCCTCTTGCCTCAGACCCGCGCAATCACTGTGTACCTTTATACGAGGTCCTTCAAGTTCCAAACAGCGATGATCTTATCCTTCTTGCCATGCCTCTCCTAATGGACTGGGACTTCCCTTTCTTCTATACAATCGGGGAGATCGTGGACTTTTTCGGCCAAATTATCGAGGTTGGTTTCTGGTGATCAGCCAATACACTTCCTGTCTCATGCCGAATTTCAGGGATTACAGTTCATGCTCAAACATCGTGTGGCGCACTGGTACAAAATGCCCTTCCCTCCCATTCCTAACATCTTTGTAAACAGCGGCTGCAAGGTAGACAATATTATGATGGACGGATCTCCTTTATACCCAGAACCGAGACATCCGGTCCGCTTCTGGATGACACGGGACTGGAGCGGAAAGGTGAAGTACCTGACGCGCACTCAGCGACCCGTGAAGTATCACTTGATCGACTTGGGCCTGTCCAAGCGATACGCCACAGACCGATCTCATCCGTTGGAGTCCTGGACCATTTTCAGTGGGGTGGGTGAACTTCCAGAATTCAAACCCGGAGCCTTGTGCGATCCTTTCGCCGTCGATGTCTTCTGCCTTGGGAACTTCATGCGCGAGAACTTCACGAAGGTGTGTATGATCATCTATTTCCTCAGACTCTAAATAACTCATTCTGACAGGGCTCTCAACTTGCCGAGGGATTCAAAAATCTCCACTTCATGGAGCCTTTAATTACTCGCATGACTCAAGACGACCCGAAACTGCGTCCAAAGATGGACGAAGTGACTACTGATTTCATTCTAATCCGAAAGAGGTTGCCTTGGTGGAGACTCCGCGCTCGTGCTGTAGAGAAGAATGAGAAAGCGGTGTCTGGCTTCTTCAGTCAACCGTTCACTGGATGAAGCAGGTCTTTCAGTGAGCACCGTGGAATTGGGGACTTCTAGAATACAACACAATATCCTTGGCATGTGGGTCCATCGCCACATTTCTATTTCTATTTTTGGTTTACAAGATGTTGGTTGTCACTACTAGGTGTGATTTAGAGTATGTATTGTTTTCAGTTCTACGAATACGAATGGTATAAATAATGTGCCAGACAAGTAACCAGTTCAACCTTTACCCGTAATAGGTTGGCTTTTTGTTGTCAAAGTCGAGGAATACAATAGGTACACGAACTCTGGAACAAGGTTGGCCTAAGCAACAGAAGAATGCAGTAGTGAGCCGTCTCGGGCACTTGGAGACGTGTTTGTTGCTGAAATTTATATAAGACGACCCTTGGGCTATTATACCCTACACCTCGCCTCGCACTCAAAATGTCGACTACTGCTGCTGCTTCCACTCTCATTGAATCCTCAGCTCCTCCACCAGCATATCAGGAAGAAGTTGAACACGATTCTATTCAGCAAGCAGCCAACGAGGCGCGTCGTTACCGCCAGTGGCGGAACCGATGGCAGACATTCTGGACTCAAATTGGAGGCGGGTGGAACATGCTTCCCCTGTCAAGCTCATATTCATATGCATATGAACGTAGGCGGCTGGGTAGATTCTCCTAAGGTAATTGCGCAAATCGTCTATGGGGAATACGCTTCTAAGTTCCCAGTGCAGGCGTTCTCTGGAATAGACAGCGAAGATGAAACAGACGGAGAGGATGATTCAGATATAGAGGATTCACACGATGACGAAGGTAGCGTGCAATTGCCGCGCGCCATACGTACAGACTGTTTGACTGACGCAGAATCGTGTTGGGAAGCTCAAAAACTCTTACTAACATTATTGCATGAAGGCGATCGGCTCATCGATCACGCGTGGGATCTGGCGACCGAAAAAACCACATTGTTAAATGCGGGGCTCATGGAACAAGTCTTGGAATTAGACAGTGGGTAGGCAAAAAAGAACTTGAGCGTTGCATAAGCCTTGAAGCTGAATGCAGTACAAAATAGTAGTGCAGAAAGAGGCGATCTTTGAAGCTTTCGGCTCGGTTGGCCGGGTGCCTGTTGAACTTGCCGTGCAATACCGCGCGATTGCAGGGCAAGCCTATTTGCGGACTCCCTAGCGGTAAGAGGCTGTGACGTTAAAATGGAAGGGAATGGTGCTCACGTCGTTTTACAGAGGGAGCCGACTCCACCCCGCCCAAAGCGGAATGATTTCCACGTCCGGGATGATATTGTTTTGATCAGAGGAAATATTTACATACATATTCTGTATCCTTCCGTAAGCAAATTATTAAGGAAGACATGTACAGACACGGGCTAGTGCTTCTCCTTAGTGTCAGGTGATACAAAATTTAGCAGAGGCAAACACACCAACTCGGACTCGGAGCCTGATCATTGGCGGCGAGAACTTTGAAATTGATGAGATCAAATAGCGGTGTACAATTGTAGTAATGACAATGGAGCTTTCTAGGCGAACCTGACTGCTTGCACAGATCACCTCTCCGAGAACTCTTACCATTGCCGAAAAAGGGTTGAACTTTGCGGATCAAAGCGGAATTGTGGTTGAAAAACTCGGGATCAAAACGGAGCACCAAAATACAGGTCCAGCCTCGAGTCAAACAAGGGCATACAGAATAATTGTTAGAGTTACTACCAAATTTATTCTGGCACATTAACTGCTATGCTACTGGACCGCTTTTATACAAAATCAAAATAAACTCTGTCCCGACTCTGTCATACCAACTTCCTTCACTCAGACAAAAAAAAGAATGGATTGGTCCAGCCTCGGAACTTCTAATGCCAATACGAATACGAAGCGAAGCACAGGTAATTTGATACCACAACATGTATCAAACAAAGTTGCTGACGTCTTTCGATGTTTTGTTCTCTTGTCATCCTTGGAAAGATGTGACCTAGTCTCTCCTAGACAGACACTACAACCGTTGAAGCTCGTACCTTGCATGTTGTAGATGTGACCGTGCTGTTGTCTCTCGGGTTCTATACCTGGACTTTGTGCGCTGGCAGGCTATTGCCATAAACATTTTGAGTCCAGTAATACCAGCGCCGTCAAACGGGTCCCCCTGACAGACCCGCGGTCAAGGACGTCTCGGAGTGCGGTAGGTGGGGTTCATTTTTGGCATTTTAACATTTTGACCTCAGCATTTTGTTCTGGTGATTTTTGACTGATGGCATGGATCGACTGTTATCTGCGCTTCTTCAATCTGTCGAGGTGCATGGGGAGTGCTTAGAACTGCTTTAAAACATCTTAGTAATTCAGATAACATGCTAGTGAACTTCTGCATTCAGTTTCATGCAATGGGAACGGGTTGAGGTTGAGTTCCTGCGTTGTTGTTGTGATTTGGCAACAATATATTTAAACAGAAACAATTGTGCATGGTAAATTGAATCAGGCATATGTTTTTTTCATCGGCCAAAATACTATGTGTGTTGATTTGAATTACTCCTCATTAGATTCTTTGCACACATCCTCTGCAAATCCATCATGGTTGAGATGGAGATTGTGACAATGATTCACACATTCATGCTTCTTGAAGAAGGTCTGAATAGTGTTGTTCAAAGTTGCTCCTACTTGGCTCCTACTCATTTTCCTGTTATTTCTTAAAATGCAACTTTTTCTTTGGGTTAAAATCTGGCTCATCTGAGATGTTATTCTGTGCCTCCTAATGAGTTTTTAAACTTGGGTAGTAGGGCCGCAGCGTTGCCTGGCAAAACTCGTACTTATATTTGTTCTTAGTTCGATTGACTCTCGCACAGAGTGGTTACTAGAAGGTGTTTTATGGTCGAAATATGAGCTCGAGTTCTCATTAATGTACTCTAAACAAAAACATGTGGCTTCAGTGGACTTGGAAGTGGTGCTGGGTTTGATTAGTTTAATATGTTTCTATAAATCCCGGTGCCAAAACGGCAAAACATTGAGTCAAAAGGGGCACTATCAGTGGGTATTTTATATGCATTAAAGACATGGCTTCCAAGTGCCTTGGGGTATAAAATGTATAATACGCTGTATAATACAGCTTGTTTAATACGGCATTCTAAACCCAGCACTACTTGGAAGGCAAAGAAAACTGTAACATGAATTATTATAGTCTAGCCTTTCCTCCTCTTTATTCTGGCCTGTCGAGGTTGCCTGCGGCCTGAGTCTTCTAGATGTATTGTATATAGGATAAATTTGTAAATGAGAGCTCTACCATGCCGAAGCAGCGACCGGGGTCCGGTGCGATGAGCCATATAGATTGAGCTGTATATAGATCTCAGAGATCTAGTTACCCGATTAACCGGTAGACAAAAAGTTTTTTTGCGAAGCTGACTCGATGAAAAATCCATCAATGATCTCAAAATAACATGAACAATGACACAGCTGCTATTTTCAATATAATTTTTTGAATGGAAATTAAGCATAGTGACTAATTTCAATAGCACAGCCCCTAAAAAGTCCCTCAACGTTTTGGGCATAACACAGGAAAAAATCGATGATTTTGCTGATTGAGCATTCTGAAAGAGACGAGACTTATTACATAAGTACTTGTAACAATATATTTCATCTCATTATTGTGAGGCAAGGAGGAGGAGCTTTAGCACAAAAATCACTGCATTCAATGACCCCGTCTGCACAGCCCGGTAGACATGTGCCGACACGTGCTGATCAAGATCCGCAGTGTGTGGAACTGTCACATCACCGAACATAAAATTTCAGTGCATCTGATGCACTGAAAATGTTCCCGAAACCTCACAATTCAGGCGGAGTTTCGGGTGTGCCCTGAAATTAATTACCATATCAGGAAACAGATAAGATCAGATAAACTCTATTGGGTAATCAATTTCAGGCCTCACCCGAAACTCCGCCTGAATTGTGATGTTTCGGGAACATTTTCAGTGCATCAAATGCACTGAAATTTTATGTTCGGTGGTGTGTGTGTCGGACATCACAGTTCCGCACACTGCAGATCCTGATCTGCACGTGTCGGCACATGTCTACACGGCCGCTCCTGGCTGTGTAGATGGGCTCCCTGAACACAGTGAATGAGCAGGAGCCTAAAAGGGGCAACTTTGAAACCTGGGTTCTGTGATTTGGTGAGTAGGAGATTACTACTAATTAGTAGGAGACCAACAACATGGCAAATTTTTCTGAGGGTTAGAAAGGCCAAGAAATTAGTTACATGGGGCATTTTATGTAGACAGAAGATATAACTTTGTGAAAAAAAAAACCTGGGAAAAGTACAAGAGTCTGTCACGATTCAATGCCAATCTTATTGAGACAACACCTATCTTGACACCCAAGATCTTAGTGCCCATATATATCAATGACATTGATGACATCATGATCAGTCGAGAGGACGGGGAGAATGCAGGCTAGGGGCAGGTATGACATCAGACAATGCGCCTTGCAGGAAGCATACGGTTACAGGTCATAACCCATGGACATTTAATATAGTTTGACACTCTGATCACACTCCGATCACACTTTGATCAATCCATGTATATTTATATCCAGACTCACATGGTTCACGGAACAGTATAAGTAGAGTAGTTGTTCGACTGTAGTAGTTAACCTTTTATTCCATCATCTTTCAAGCACTCACATTCTCACTACCCAATCCCTCTCATCTTACCGAGAGTGGACGAGAGAGCCTTGACTGTGACAGAGTCATTAGGGGCAGTCAGATTAGCGGTTTTCAGCGGTTCTGATGGATGGTTCTAGAGTCGGTTCTCAAAGTGGTTCTGGTGTAAAATTTAATTCTGAGAACTGGAACCGCCTCAGAACCGTTGCAGAACCTCCTCCAGAGTCAGTTCTGCACACAGAACCAGGTTCTGATTTAATCTGGTTCTCTCGCAATTAAATATGTGGAGAACCGTCATCAGAACTGTCGACAGAACCAGCCATCAGAACCGTCCAAAATTGCTACTCTGACTGCCCCTATTGAGAAGGAAATCAGAATAGGAGAAATTTTGGAAAAAGGAGCATCTTTCTTCCTTTTTGCCAAAATGCTCTTTCTTCTCTTCCTATTCAGTTAAGTAGGAGATAAATAGGAAAGCAAGTAGGAACCTGAGTAGGAGCCAAGTAGGAGCAACTTTGAACAACACTAATACCTGCTTTTTCATGATCACCAACCCCACTGGAGCTGTGGAGAATAAAATCAAAAGTGGAGACCCAAGAAGCAAATAACATACCCATCAAGTGTGTGGGTCATCACATCAAACAAGACCTAAATGCCATCTCCATTCTCGTTGACAATTGTTGCGGCTATGGGTACTCATTTGTTCCACTCCAATGCTGGACCTTGCTGTATCACCTTGGTTCAAAAAGCCACATAACAAGGCCTCTATTGGATGTCAGGTGGTCTGAATCTGAGGCTGGGTCGGGTTCAGCAGCTTGATATTGCTCCAAGGAAAATCCTGACGCCTTTTGACACAAATAACAGTCGATCTGTGCCATCAGCCAAAAATCATCGGAACAAAATGCCGATGTCAAAATGTCAAAATGCGAAAAATGAACCTTGACCATCCCGCCTACCATACCCGGAGTTGCTGGCCCATCCAAACAACAAATGCAATCCACTTGCGATCAATGTGTGGTGCCTTGGGAAAACAATTGGAGAGCAATTTATGGTTTCAATGTGTTTTGATCGAGACTCACGGACTTCGGTTGAATTTATTCGGTATCAGGGAATGGGGCATAAATGGCTCGGATTCAAGTTCATGCAGGAGCTCGTCAACAGTATGTGTTCTCCCAATCTCGATTTCGATGCCGTTTCCCTGAGTGGCTGGCCAGCAATGGACCAGGTAGTTGCTGACTTTTCCAAGATCAGGACCACAACTGCTGGAAACTCTGTTTGCGGTTCGTAGATGGAAAATTCGCCGTGGTTGGTGTTTTCAGGTCTGTGATCCATTGGGTGCACCACTTGTAGTTTGTGCTCCGGTCCCTGCTGACCCTCCCATTGCCCTAGAGTTGGGACAACTGAGATGTACACGTATATTACTTTATTTTAAAATACTTCAAGATATGAACTTCCGTTCCAAAATTTTTGTTCCTTCCACCAAAAAAGTAATTAAAAGTGGTTGGTTGCCTTGCTGTTGTTCAAAAGTGGGCAGCCATTTCATAGTCTCTTAGTTGTTAAAATCCAGGCCACACACAAGACACAGGAACAAATATTGGTGGGGTGTTGTTTAGATCCCACGCAATGTCCGCGAGCGCCGCAGTGGGGTCGCACTCTCTCAAAAGATCAAAGTCTATCAAATAATACTTGTCCGGGTGCTCTGTGCATGTCTGCATTTTACACTGCAAAACTGTGTGTGTTTCAATTTCACAGGGGTGGCATGTCCCCAGGTGAATTTAAAATGTGAAGAGTCACCGCATCCATCATGATGTTGTTGAATTTGCAGTCCCTGGTTAATGGTACTGAGTATATATTACAGAGTTGAAACCTGGATCCGAAAAAAATCCAAGTTTGCCCAAATTTCCTGACTGCATTGTGATATCTGTTACTTGAAAGTGCATGGATGCGACACCATTACCCTAAGGTGTCTGCACAAATATTTTCGGGATTTTTGCGCTTGTTGTTGTGGAGCATAAGCTCAATTATTTTCGTGTCCCATTTTGGTGGTGGACCCAGATGCGAAAGATCAGGTGATGTACCGTGCCAACTGCATCCCCACCACCAGATGTGGCTCTGAGGGAATAGAGACATTGCTAAATCTCCCCCATGTACGATGCCGGGTTTGGGAAATGCAGTAGACGCTCATAACAACAATTCTCCGCTCACGACTTGTGGCACAGCCACAAATTTATGTTTTTGGTATGTTTTTGAATTTTCTTGCTAGCCGACAAATGAAGTGGGGCTTTTTGAGTAGTTAGGATTGTTAATAGTCTCTATAAGAGTCCTATAATCGAAACCTGGATTAACAGCATCAAAACTGAGCCTATAATTCCATATTTTTCGCATCTGGGACTATTTCGGATCCAGGTTTCAATTCTGTAAGTTATTGGTGGGTGAGTGAAACAGCACCACACCTGTGCCAGACGCAATTTTTGTGCATAAATTGCAGGCCCTAGTATTAATATTCAAGATGAGCCCGCCCTCTAGGCTCTGAAGGAAACAAATTGAACTTTAACTCCGCACACCTCAAATATTTGCGTGAGAAAATCGACAAAGGAAAGGCATGACGATGAGATCTATATTCTTGTGGCGAGGAAAATGCAGAATCTCAATGAGGTGGACGCAGTGGTTCGTCGGGTCCGAAACCAGCAGCTCGGAGGAAAATTTCTGCATTATCTGTGCTTAAAAGTCGTCGCATCGGTCGGGATTCGGCTCTTTTGGCTTAAATACCACAGGCAATCCATCGGGGATGCGAATTTCATCGAGTACTGCGCCAGACTAGTAGGGGACTCGGATCATGAACAAAGATGAACTTGAACTCGTACACCTGACAGGATAGCTTCTTTGCGCTCTTCGACAGCCCACCCAGGAGGCTTTCTAGCCCGGCACGGATCTAAGTCGCAGCAAATATCCACGACCTTGAGCCATGCATAGTTGTCGCACCGAAATAACTCGTCGCTCACCAGCTCGGTGGGGTTGAAGTGTTCTTCCTCGTAGATGAAGGGAGCATGGCTCGGTGCTCGGCACTGAAAACTTGCTGCCAGGAACATGGTCTTTGAGAACATGCACTCCGGCATACTTTAAAGTTTATTCAAGAGTCTTGAATAAACTTTAATTGGAGGGGTCCTCCTAGGAGTCTTATCTTCCATCCTTCGGGTGAAAAAAATTACAATACCTACTGTATCTCTTTGAATGTTTTGGCCTCCTGCTGAATACTTGTTGAGTATGGCGCGAAATCAGTGAACGATTTGGTTGATGGGACCACAAAGTTCAGCTTACTTCGGCATGTTCACAACACTGGCCAAATGCATCGAAATATGCTGAGAGCTATCCGAAAACGTGGCGGAAAATATAATGCGTGTTTCCTGTATCCTAATATCTCTGCCATGATATTTGTTTCACATACGACTTTCAGTAACATGGTTTTGCGAAGGGACCCCTGGTATCACCGGTGCAGGAAACCGTGTTTAATAACCGGCAAGTCCAGATACATAGTTCGATTATACCTCTGGTGTGGAACAAGCAATACCTTGTGTAAATTTTCGAGGTATCTACAAAATCATATGGGGCATGGCGCCGACATAACGACGTGGGCTTCGATCACGGACAGGCGTGAACAACGGTTCGTTGCAGCAAACTTGCACAAGCCGTTTTTGCAAGCCAACAAATGGAAGTCTTAGAACTTAGAAAAGTGGAACAGCGAGTTGTGGCGAAGGCGGCCATCCTATGTCATAGGTTCTTAACTTACTTAAATATTTGAACGAAAAATGGGTAACCTTGTGGGTTATTCATGTCCTTCTCTGTATTCCCACGAGGAAAATCCCCGAGCAGTGTTACGCGGGCTAAGGATTGATGCGTTGCTACGACTGCCAGAGCAAAGATATCAAATAAACGAATAAATCAATTGAACTTACCGTTCAGACATGTCCACAAACTCAAAATAGTAGGATCGAATGCTTGGCTTTGTGGAAGTGCAGGTCCTGGACTACCTTATTTTGACCAAGGTGACAAGTGACCTTTATGTTTTTGGAAGTTGCCCTTGACGCAAGAGAGAATTTATTGGCCATCCCAGACAGTGAAAATTCTGAAATTGATGAACATAAGATCGAAATAGTAGACTAATCAGTGAGGAAATTAAAGGAAATTCAGCAGGTAAACCCTCGGAAGGAAGTGCACTGCAAATGAGCGGCATATACATGTTGTCATCCGCGGCGTCGAGATGCGCACAGATTTCTGATACGACCGGGAAAAGCGTGTCCGGCGGCATTGACCAGGCCTAGTACCAATGCGCGGAATATTTTAATTTGAGTGTTTTCACTTTGAGAAGCTTACGTCTTGATGATATCAAACTCATCATCGACGACTTGAACGGGTGGCGGCGGTGACAAGGCTTTCTAGCTACGGATGGTGAGAGCAGCTAACCGATCGAAGAGACGGAGAAAGTGGTCGATGATCTCTCAATGCAGGCAGCAAATGACGGAGAATGGGACATTTATTTTAGGTCAGGTTTAATCAAAACAGTAAATACATGCCGCCCAACTAAGTATGTGCCACTTCTCACGTTGATTTGATAGCGTTGAGTTTGGGGGACAAAAAGTCTCTGCCCTTTTCATACCTGCGCACAAACAAGATGACCTGCCAGTGGTAACCCCAAAGAGGTAGATTTAAAAAAGAAGCACAGCAGCTAACCGATCGAAGAAACGAAGAGAGTGGGCGGCGATCACCCAATGCAGGTAACAAATGACGGAGAATGGGACATGCGCTAACACGCGGGACGGGAACTTGAACTTGCCGGAATGGTGCACCACTACCACCGGCAGACACCCACTCGTTGAGCATCCGCCTTACATACTTGATTTATATTCCTTCTTTTCACAGCTCCTTTATTTTCATTTATGTGCTTCAAAATATTATTTCCATCATCTTCACGTACCTTCCCGACGCATCCGAACGCCATCTAACTCACTTCCCGCCTCTATGAACATCTATTTACACCAGTGGCCAATATCATGCCAGCCTTGCCGCACTGAAGTTCCGCCCGACCATACCGGACGCCATACCCCGCCGTACCGGCAGTATGGCCGAGGCTCGGTATTTCTAACTCCCAAATGCTCACAATTTTTATCACTGATTGCGGCGCCGGTCGCGACTGCTGGGGTTTTCCACCCCACTGCTGTGATCTCCAATGGATAGTAGCCTGCTGCAGTTCAAACTCGAGGGTGCCCAGATCAAATGCAGCTTCAAGTTATTTCACTTTTTAGTGCTAAATGGATGTATGTTGTGCGAGCGAAAAAATATGCCGCAGGCAAACACCTCTGTAGCAAATAAACATTTTCAATGAACCGTTGATAATCTATTATATCGCAGAGAAATAACCAAACTGTGGAAGTTGACATATAAAAGTTCCAGGTAATGCCCAGGAGAGGTAACATCGTCCAGGCTCATTTTGGATGCGTAGACTTGAAGCACAGATAGGAGTCATCACGGAATATGCCGACTCCGATCACCCCCGATTCTTATCCGATTCTGCCATCAGTCTACGCTTTTTTTAAACCTGACCTAAATTTACCCCGCTATTCGCCCCACCAGTGTAATGTCTGCACCGCCTCGCAAACCAGAAAAGTGTGCTCACCGGCACACATTTTACGCAGGGCAGCAGGAATGGTAACATTTAAAGCCCAACAGGGCCCGGTAATTGCTGCCGGTATTGACCGGTATTTCCTTGCCGAATCTTGTGTAAAAAATTGCTCACTTCCCGCCGCATGCCATAAAATTCGGAATGAGCCGAAAAAAATTAAAATAGAATAAAATAAAAAGGCCTCAAGCCAGCAAAAGGGCCGCGCACCAGCGGAAAAGGCAGTGCTAGCGAAGGGGAGGGGCCTGGGGGAGCCTTCCCCAGTGTGCCGAAAACCTGCCGGAACGAGGGCCGTTGCGGTAGCCGGCAGTATCGCCTTCCATATAAAGAAAGTGCGGGACGGTCGGGTTTGGTATATCCTCCGACGGCCTTCGCTTCCCGGTCCGAGATCGACCGTACAGACTGCTACTAAAATCCTGGCTCCTCGTCGCACGGCTGCTCGATCGCCCCCGGTCTTTATGACATTCCTGCCAATTGGCCAGGGCCGGAAACGTCCAGGGAACCCAACTTACGGTCATTTGGCGTTGGACGCCGGTCAAGTTCGGTTCAGACTGTATATATAACTTGTCGGAGTAAGGTCGAAACCCTGCGGTTATTTCCCCCACTTTCCTGCCCCCACTAACTTCTAAACATTTCCTCATGGCTCAACTAGGCATGGAAGTTGGTCAGTTCTGGTAATCACTGCCTTGCGCTCTATTGATTACCTGGCGGGTCAAGGTGTCTATTATCTTGGACTTTTGTTCAATACCTTTTTATATGGTCTCGTTCTGGCCCAGTTTCTGACGTACTTCAACACCAGTTATTTCTCTCCTTTTTGTCAGCCGTCAACTCTGCTCTAAACGTTATTTGCCTTAGAATTCAACGATCCTTTGTGGATTAGGCATGTGAAGTTATATTTTCATTAGTGTTTCCTATTAACGTAACACACAGAGCTGTGGTCTGGTCGCTGTTGCTCACAGACACGGTTCATAGTGCAGTGTGTGTGCCCATGTTCATTCTTGGCATCCTGTATTGAATCGCAGTATCCCAGAGAATTTTATGCCGTTTGGGAGATGGGGTGTGTGCCATATTTTTCCCTTATCGACTCTATACTAATCTACACTGAACAGAGTCGAAAACTACGGCAATCTCGGCAGCCTCGCCTGTAAGTATACTTCCATCGCGGCATCTACATTCTGTGTGCTAAGATCAGCTATTTTAGACGTTAGCTGGACGCTATCCTTTACTGCGATAGCCACTGCTATCGCTGCGATAATCACCCAGCTGTTCCTTGTAAACAGGTGCGCCGCAAACGTAACTGATCCAGAGGGAGGGTGACGAGCAGTCGGCAGAGTGTTTTTGTTAACCAAGAGCAAGATTCTGGTGGTCATCATTTGCACATCGAGCGTTGTGGCCTTAGTATTTGCCTTTACTGCGGGTATAATGTCGGGTATCATAAAAGAGCACGTCACAATTTATGATTGATTGTGATGTGCGTTGATTAATAAATTCAACAGAGTCGCGAAATTCGGGAAAATTGTCCCATATGTGAGCCTGTACGTCCCACTTGTGTACTTCTGCGGGTACGCTGACCGTAGATGGACTGGCTTCAAGCTGGCTTGCTTTCCAGTCATTCGCAGATTTCCTGATAACTGGTCAGTGAAACGTTTCGTTTGCGTTTCGTAGATGATTTTGGCGGCGTTACTTAAGTTTCATTATGTTGGCAGGATCGCTCATTACGGCCCTTGTACGTTCGAAAACCGGTTTCCGTAGGACGGACACAATCATTAACCGCCTAGTCCGTGGGGCTATCGAAACTGGTACACCAATGCCAATCAATATCTCCAGAGGCTCATCGGCTTGTCGTTTCAGGTCTCTTTGCATCTGCTTTTGCTCTGGGGGATTTGTTTTCTTTCGCTTTCTTTCGCAATACCAATTTGTACGCCATGTTTGCGTTCCCCATCGGACGCATTTACACGAATGTGAGGAATTTTCTGCGGAATATTCAGTTAAACCCGAGTCCTAATTTACCCACAGACGCTCCTCCATACTCTCAACGCCCGGGCGGAACTCAACAACATGGATGACATCATCAACTGCAACTCCGAGGTTTGTTCGTTCCAACGTAGTCCACTCGACATTCTGAATATTTCATCGAAAGGGAAATGCTGCTGCCATCCGCATGCAAGACCGAAGCATCCCGTCCACCACCGCTGTTTCGGACAGCCAAGGACGCTCTCCCGCGAGCACGGTAAAAAAGGCAAGAAAACGTCCAAGTGCATATGGTGAATGAGTGGCTCGACTCGATGGACGACGAGGGGAAATATAGGACTAGGTCCGCGGCTTTTGCTTATCCTGTCACAGTTTAGAGCAATTGGACCCTCTATAATATACTCACACATTCTTTAAGCTTCGTCTTTCCTTCACTACTCCCGCTGCTTGTTCCTTGTAGGGACCACCGCAGTAATACATCCTCCTCCTCCTCCTCCTCCCGCTCGACACGGAATATGAGAACGCACCGTCATTATTTCAATGCTTACAATTGGCTTACAAAAGGTTTACAGAACCGACTACGACGGCCAAGGTGACTCTCATCTTCAAACGTTCACTTTCAATTCATTCAGCGTAGGATTCCTGATGAGCGCAATTCATTAGAAGGTGCTCTCAACTGCCCACCAAATAGAATACGATCCTCACCTCCATTCTATCGTTGACGATTTTAGCCCCCCGATTTGGCCGCATATTTATAAACATGGTTACAGACAGGTCTGAATCTGTTTACAAACCAGAATTATCAACCGGCTTTCAGTTGCTCGGGACTTATAAACAGCACCCTGTCATTCTGCTACCTAAGCGAAACAGTAAGTATGTGGGCCGTTACGGATCATTGTGGTTGAAAACTCGGATCAAAGCGGGGCACCGTAATAGGGAAGAAAAAGTGATGGTCCAGCCTTGAGTCGAACAAGGGTGCCTAGAATAATTGAGAGAGCCAAACATTATAATGGATTCTGGTGCATTGCCACTATGCTACTAGACCATATTCAACATGATAAAATTAAATGTCAAGACATGTTGATTTTGTGCTTCCGTGAGAAGAATAATAAAAAGTTTGATAAGGATGGTAGGGCCGGCAAGCGGCAAGGCCCGCTACCGGTTGCAGAAGAGGAGACTAGGACGAGTGAAACGTGTCATTCAAGTTCATGGGACGGCGCAGAATATTAAAATATTTGGGTTCGTAGAGCATTCAATGAGTTTTCCCTGAATAGGGATTTGACGTCGGCCAACAGAGAAGTTTTTCGAAAGGGAAGGGAAAAATCTGCAACAGATATAGCAGAACAACTGCACAAGTCGCAGATACTTCCATATGGCAGCCGTAGCAGTTAACATGCAGAATATGATTAACCAGGAGCTGATGATATTCAACATGAAGGTTATGTATATTTTCAGTTCCGAAGGGAATTTATCATAGGCAAAGAAATTTCATTGGTCCGCAGCGTTGAATAGGACGTGGATGCAACTAGAAGGTCTGTCAGTATGAAAGAACTTACAGATAATTTCCACCCTCTCGTGTCGGATTAGCGTGTTAGACGCAACTATAAGGGCTTGTGAGTACGAAACGTAAAGAAAAAGAAGAAAAAACTTGCCGGTGTCATACGTACTTGCTTGGGGGCCCGTGAAATGTTGAATTAAAGTTACACAGCCTTGAGACGCGTCAAGCGCGATGTGGGGATGTCTAGCAGGATCATGTTAGCAAGTGGATGGATGAGAATAGAAAGGGCTTAGCATACGCATGCTCCAGAGCTCTGAATGTAAGTTGTACACCGCGGTGCTGCGCGCCACCGAGGCATCGGGAAGCCTAAAGGTATTGGGCACGACGTCTGAGAGGCTCAGAGCATCGAGTTAGACAAGGCAATGAAGTTATGATGAAAGACTTACCACAAGAGCGAGAGCTAATTCCCCGGACGACGAAAAAGACATGTGCATGGAGCGCTGCACGCTACGGAGGTGTTGCGCGGACACAGGAGGTACGTGGCTGACGAATAATTGTGAGTACATGACGCGAATGTAATCGAGAAGACTTACGCTGAGATTCCTGGACATTCAAATCTCGAGAATTCCGGGGCGGCGCTGTGCGCCGCAGGCGTCGCATACGAAGCTCATGGGGGGTCCGACAAATTTGCGGGTTATGTAGGGCTACAATGTGAACAATTAAAGGTATATGAGAAAAGAATATGAGAAATACACCTGGTCTCCGGGCGCACAAGCAGCGGTCCTACGCGCCACGGACGTGTTCCACGTGTTCATAAGAAGCTCAAGGGAATTTTCGGATGCCTAGGTTAGAATCTAAGCAAAGGTATCGATGATAATAGACAAATACTCACCAAGTGCGGTGGCCTTGCTCCTCGGACGTCGAAATCTTGATTTAAATTTTCTAGGTCGGCGCGCAGCACTGCGGGCACGCTCTACGTGTTCATGGGATGGCCAAAGGAGTTCGTAGGATAGAATGTGAGTAAAGGTATTTAAGTTAACGGACAAGACTTACCTCGTGCGTCAGCCTTGTTCCCCGGCCGTCGAAATCTCGATTCAAAAATTCTGGGGCAGCACTACACGCCGCAGGCGTGTTTGACGCATTCATAGAATCCCAAAAGCAGTGCGTTGAGGCAGAATCCAAAGTGAAACTGAGGCGTATCTTGAAGCCGAATATTGAAATTTGAGGTAAAGTAATTGGCCACCACAGTGTTTGAGGCAAGCCTTGAGCAGGAGTAGCTGGAGGAGTTGAAAGCTTTCACTCAACGGCGGGAGCTGCCATAGTCGCGAGCTTCATTAGAACAACGAGTCGGGCTTGGAGGTCTTGAGCGATGTGCTGACGGAGTTGTAGCCTAAGATCGGAAGTGTGGGGAGAAGCTCGAAGTTGGGACTTGAGGACAATCTCTACACGACTTCCTTAGGCATCGAAATTGCTAAAGAGGCAGATGTTGGGAGAGACACTTTTCACATCACGAACTTTCTAGAATTTCTACTAAATCAAGTTGACGCTCTGCGACAAGCCGACACCTTGCCGCAGTACGTCCAGCCAATCGCAAAGCAGAATTTGTGCTTACGCAAAAACTGCTGACGAAAAATGTAGTTTACTGCGAGTGGCGCAAAATCAGGCGCCCTATAGAAACCCGTACCTAACGGTAGCGGGAATGAAGAGACAATGGTCCAGCCTTGAGTCGAACAAGGGTCATTCAGAACACCGTCTTGCAAACGAACCAATCCGACGCATTACCATTATGCTACTGGACCCTGTTCAATGTGACTTTAAAGGCTGACTTTATGCTTCCTCCTGGTGAGGGAAATAAAAAAGTTTGAGGACGAGAGAAATGGTCCAGCCTTGAGCCAAATAAGGGAGCTCAGAATATTCACTTTTGGTATGTGGATCAGTGAATTTCGATGCATAACCACTACCTCTTCCAACTTCCAACACAGATTCAAATGACCCATGTGGTATGATTCAACTTCCGTTGCTCAGAAAAAATAAAACAAAAACAAAAACAATTGGTCCAGCCTTGAATTGAACAAAGCTTCTCAGAAAAACCCAAACTAGGAAGACATACAATATTCTGATGCATTAACCACTATGCTACTGGACCATATTCAACAGAATTCTGGACGTGTTAGTCAGCTTTGTTTTTCCTCCCGGTGATAAAGTGCGACGGTGAGAAAATAGAAAAAGTTTGATGAAAAGAGAGAATGGTCCAGCCTTGAGTTGAACAAGGGTGCTCAGAATAATAACTTTACCACTTCAATGTGAATGAGTTCTGATACATTAACCACTATGCTACTGGACCACTTTCAAAGTAAATCAAGATGAACTATCATGTTGTACCAACTTCCGCCGCTCAAAAAATAAAACAAAAACAAAAATGATTGATCCAGCCTTGAGTTGAACAAAGGTGCTCAGAACAATGATGTTACTACGTGAATTAGTTCTGATGCGTTAACCACTATGCTGCCGGACCATGTTCAACATCAATTAGAAGGTTGGTTTTGTGCTTCCTCCCGGTGAGGAAAATAAAAAAGGCAAAATCAAAGCGAATGGTCCAGCCTTGAGTTGAACAAGGATAGTCAGAATAACTGGGAGGATAACCAACTAATTCATTCGGGTGCATTAACCACTATGCTACTGGACCATGTTGAGAAAGATTCCGGACGCTTTATAGAATGTAGTGGCCCGGCAAAATAAAACAAGTGCAGTTGTGAGAAAAAATACCAAATACTGGGCATGGTCCAGCCTTGATTCCTACTCAGAATACAATTTGTGGTTGACTAATGAATTTTGCTGCATTAACCACTATGCTACTGGACCATGTGCAGCAGGATTCCGCACGCTTTATAGAATGTGGCGGCCCGACAAAATAAAACAAGTGCAGCTGTGAGAAAAAGATTATGGATCTGACAAATGGTCCAGCCTTGAGTCGAACAAGGGTGCTCAGAATAACTGTTCATGGAATACTTTTGAATTTATTCTGGTGCATTAACCACTATGCTACTGGACCATCTGCAACAGGATTCCGGACACTTTATAGCTTGTGTCGGCCCGATAAAATAAAACAAGTGCAGTAAGAAAAAAAAAATCCGTAGGTTACTAGAATGGTCCAGCCTTGATTCGACCAAGGCAACTCAGAATACAATTCACGGTTGATGTAATAAATTCCGCTGCATTAACCACTATGCTACTGGACCATGTCCAACATGAATTCAAAGGTTGATTTTGTGCTTCCTCCCGGCGAGGAAAATAAAAATATGGTAGCAAAAGAATGGTCCAGCCTTGAGTCGAACAAGAGTAGTCAGAATAACTGGGACGTTAACACAATAATTTATCCTGGTGCATTAACCACTATGCTGCTAGACCATGCACAACGGGATTCTAAAAGCTTAATGTGTCGTATTTCCTGGTGGGAAAAGATACAGTGGTGAGAAAGTAAAAAAACTTGAAGAGGAAGGTATGGTCCAGCCTTGAGTCGAACAAGGGTACTCAGAATAATTGTTCATAGAATGCTTTTAAACTTATTCTAGTGCATTAACCGCTATGCTATTAGACCGTTGGTAACAAAAAACGCGTCGGTCTATGTATGGTGTGGCTTGTTTAATTGGGACTCAGTAGGAAGCGAACACTTGAACTTGCCGCTCGCGATTATTCATTCTATTCATCGCTTTCAACAGTCTTCAAGTAAGTATTCTATTCGTCCCCTTCAACCGGCAGACGAAGTATGATGCGTTATTGCGCACATGGCATACAGATATATATGAACGAGCGAACGGGAAAGAACGAAGGTGTAGGTATGTACGTGTGGTGGTGTGCTGGTTCGGGCCCGGGAATGTGAATCCCCGGCGGAGTAACGTTGGTCGGAGGCTGGGAAGATGTGTCGTTTGTTGAGTGACCTGGCACACACTCACCGAACCGTGCACTGTGAATTTGTGCGGACGTCCCGGCTGCGGTGAACTGGGTTGAAGTTATAATTCGCAGTGCGACGCCGACCGGGATGTTGTTCACGGGCACAGTTCCGGGCGCGCCGCCGGAGGTCGATATCGATGATGCTCTGCGGCGAGAGCGACGCGGCGAGGGGACAGCGACGCGACTCGGACCAAACAAGTGCGATGGGAGGCTACGTTATAATGACGGTGCGTAGCGGTGGGCTGAATTCTATGTACGGCATGACTTGGACGCCGCAGCGGGGCGGAGAGCGCGTGCAGGATATATTATCTGCTCGGCTTTGACTGGATGCACGGCGCCCAATCAACGCTTGGTACTACTCCCGAGCGCGGGCCGAGATCGTCGACTGGAGGCAGATCGTACGGAGACGATGCAGGCGATGTCAGAGACAGGAACTTAACCGAAACGGAAATAAATGACATAAAGATAATGAAATATACACGTGTTTTGACAGTATTTGCACCCGCTTGGCTAGTCGACACCACATTCGCTCTCTCCTCCCCCAAAAACCGACTCCGCGTCGCCCAATTACAGACTCAGCCCCCGCAGGTTGACGGTGCGTGTCTCTGGCTGGCTGGCTGCGTCGCTGCGCAAGAACGGGGCGGAACCCGTCTGTTTTGGGCTGGATGCGGGCGGACGAGATTGGATGATGCTGACTGACTTTTTTTTTGTTGTTTCAGCAATATGGCCTCTAAACTGCCCGCCGTGCTCAGCGCGACCGAGGAGGAGATCCAGCTCCTGCTCGCCGCGGAATGCCACATTGGCACCAAAAACTGCGACAAGCAGATGGAGCCGTATGTGTGGAAGAGACGTCCTGACGGTGGGTGTGGGGCACAGCAGATACTCGGCGTAATACTGACGACAGCCTCCAGGAATCCACATCCTCAACATTGGCAAGACATGGGAGAAGCTCGTGTTCGCCGCGCGCATCATCGCCGCCGTCGAGAACCCCAACGACGTCTGCGTCATCTCCGCCCGGCCGTACGGTCACCGCGCCGTGCTCAAGTACGCGGCCAACACCGGCGCACAGGCGATCGCCGGCCGGTTCACGCCCGGGTCGTTCACCAACTACATCACGCGCTCGTTCAAGGAGCCGCGCCTCATCATCGTGACCGACCCGCGCGTCGACCACCAGGCCATCCGCGAGGCGTCCTACGTCAACATCCCCGTCATCGCTCTCTGCGACACCGACGCGCCCCTCAAGTTCGTCGACGTCGCCATCCCGACCAACAACAAGACCCGCCACAGCATCGGACTCATCTGGTGGCTCCTCGCCCGCGAGGTCCTCAGGCTGCGCGGTACCATCCCGCGCACGAGCGACGGCTGGAACGTCATGGTCGACATGTTCTTCTACCGCGACCCCGAGGAGGTCGAGAAGCAGCAGAAGGAGGAGGCGGACGCAAAGGCCGCGTTGCTCCAGGGCGCGGACGACGCAGCGGCCCCCCAGACCGAGTGGGACGTCGGCAGCGGGCCCCAGGCCGGGAGCATCAACCCCGGGCTTGTCAGCGATGGTGGTACGTGTTCCTCCATTCTTCTCAGTTCCATTGCTCATTTTTCACTGCAGGCGCCCTCGACTGGGCCGCAGACCCCGCCGGCCCCGGCGGCGCGTCGTCCGACTGGGCCGCCGAGCCCACGGCTGCTGCCGGTGGGTGGGGCGCAGAGACGCCCGCCACGGGAGCTGGTGGATGGGAGTAGGCGCGTGCGCGGTCAGGCGAGTGTGCGGAGTAGGCGAATGCGTATGCGATAGGCGAGCAGCACCCATGCACTCATGCGTACATCTTAATTATGCCAGCTACTTGTTCCTTTGCGTTGCACGAGCACACACACAAAAATTCATCATCCATTCATCCTTCCTTTGCCGTGATTCTCTTCCTTGTCCTGTTGTGGCTTGTAGGCGTGAGAGATGATAGTTCAGGATCAACGGATGACTCGACATACTCTTCCCGTTCGGTGTTGCGTTATCCATCCCGCTCTGGAAGAATAGCATTAGAATAGTTTTCCCTTCCCGTCTCGTCTCGTTTCTTTTAAATTAAATTGCGCCCGCTTAGACCTCTTCTAGTACGAGTTCACTCCAAAAAGAAAGGTCCAATAGCATAATGGTAATGCGCCAGGATAATGTTCCATGTTCGCTAAGAATTCTCCTGAAGATCCCTTGTTCGATTCAAGGCTGGACCGTTCAGTACATTGCTCATATTTTTGATGTTTTATCGCATTTTTATTAATATTTCAACCCCGTCGGCTTTCGAGGAATACAGTAATGGAATGTTTTGCAAGGTCTGGTAGCATAGCGGTTAATGCGTTGAGGCTCATGCCCTCGAAGAGCCCTTGTTCGACTCGGGGCTGGACCGGTAACAGTCTTTTTTGCGGCTTTACATAAAAATTATTTGTTAATTGCATCGGTTTGAGCAGAGAGGGGAGTATGGCTAATGTTTTAAGGATGTGGGTATTGGTCCAGTAGCATAATGGTAATGCATCAGCAATACATGTTGTAGAATCACTGTTGTCCCTGACTACCCTTGTTCAATTCAAGGCTGGACCGTTGTATTTAAACCCTCTTTTTTTCAATGGCATTTTTTTTGGCGACCCCGGCATTGAGGGTAATATTAATACCGGTAATGTGGGTAGCATCTTGAACTGTGGAGGGTAATGTGCTGAAGGCTCATAACCTCCGAAGATCCCTTGTTTTGGACCGGTATCTCTTTTTTTTTTTCTGATTTCGGTTCAAATTTCGGAGATTTAAAAATTAAAATAACTTTAAGACAACATGGCTACTGTTTTATAGGGTAGGATATTGGTCCGGTAGCATAATGGTTAATGCATCAGGGTATTATAGGACAGCTGTTGGGTGATTTTCATACTGAGTATCCTTGTTCGACTCAAGGCTGGACCATCATTTTTTTTTTTACATTGCCCGCATTCGAAATACCGGTAACACGGTTGACATTTAAAGTGTGTAGACTGGGGTTTGGTAGCATAGTAGTAATGTACCCAAGGCTCATAACCTCCGAAGTGCCCTTGTTCAGCTCAGGGCTGGACTGGTGTCGTTTGTTTCTGCATTGAACCGGGAATTTGAAATTTGAAATAATGTGGCTAATGTTTTATGGGGCAATTATGAGGCTGGACCATCATTTCTTTCCGCATTTTATTTTATTTCAACCCCTGTTTTCAGGAAATAATGAAGGTGAGGCTGATGTTTTAGCAAGGTTGGTATAGGTTCAGTAGCATAATGGTTAATGTGTCAGGATATATGTACACTAGTTCCGCAATTATTCTGGTGACCCTTGTTCAACTCAAGGCTGAACCATTTTTTCTTTTGCATTTCATTCCAACATTCCAGCACCCGCAATAACGGGAATATGGTTGCATTTCAAACTAAGGTCCGGTAGCATAGTGTCAATATTGAGGCCTATGACCTCCGAATAGCCCTTGTTTGACTCAGGGCTGGACCGGTACTGGTGTCTTTCTGCGTTGTATTTTGGTTGGCACGGGTTCAGCCATGAAATAATGGCAATATAGTCGATAGTTAATAGAGAGGGACATCAGTCCAGTAGCATAATGGTTAATGTATCAGAATTGAATATTCAAAGAGTGAATTTGTTCTGAGCATCCTTGTTCAAGTCAAGGCTGGACCACTCTTTTTCGCTTACATTTTTATTTTAACCCTTATTTTTGGAAAATAATGGAGGTGAGGTTGATGCTTTAGCTGAGTTGATATTGGTTCAGTAGCATAGTGTTAATGCACTGGGATATACTGCTCATTCTTTCCAACATGATTATTCTGACTACCCTTGTTCAACTCAAGGCTGAATCATCCTTTTTTTATCCATTTTCTTTTACTTCGATCTCCGCTTTCGGGAAATATTGATAACGGTAACATAACTAATGTTTTTGAACCATGTAAGTGTGGTCTGGTAGCATAGTGGTTAATGCATCAGAGCTGGATAAATAGTCCTCGAAATAGAGCTACTCTGAGTACCCTTGTTCAATTCAAGGCTAGACCACTCCTTTTTTTGTATTTTATTCCAACCACCGGATTCAAATAGTGGCAACTTGGTGATATTTTGAACAGCGTCCGGTAGCATAGCGGTAATGTGTCGAGGCTCGTGTCTTTTTATTTTTTTACTAGTTTACTATTGTTAACCACGTCTCTGCTTAATACAAAAGCTGAGGTACGACCGAAATCGTCCACGACGGGCCGTGAAAATAAGTGGGTAAGTTTCTTCATCAACGTCCAATCCGTGTCGATCTCTCCATTTTCTCTCCGTGTGACTCTCTCCTGGACTTGCGATTGCGCGTAACCTCACATCTACCCGTCATCATCCCCTTATCTGCGTCGGCCGCGTTCATCAGTCTTCTTCACCATCTCTCTCTGCCAGTCGCCCCATATTCTGCCGGCAATCATTATGGCTGCAGGTTCAATTAGAAATAAGTTGAAAATAAAGGCAGCATCACTGATGTTTTAACTGGGTTGGTGTAGGTCCAGTAGCATAATGGTCAATGATGATAATATCTATCTCTTTGAGACCATTTATGTTCTTGGTTGACCCTTGTTCAATTCAAGGTTGGACCAACGTTTTTTTTTTTGCATTTCATTCCAACATTCTAGCACCCGCAATAACGGGAATGTGGCTGCATTTCAAACTATGCAGGTAAGGTCCGGTAGCATAGTGTTAATGTCGAGGCCTATGACCTCCGAAGAGCCCTTGTTTGACTCAGGGCTGGACCGGTACTGGTGTCTTTCTGCATTGTATTTTTGGTTGGCACGGGTTCAACCACGAAATAGTAATGGCAATATGATTGATAGTTAATGGAAGAGGACATTCGGTTCAGTAGCATAGTGATTAATGTGTTAGAATCGACTTGCGTGAGAATGTTGAGTGGATTATTCTAGTAACCCTTGTTCGATCCAAGATTGGACCATCATTTTTTCGTAAATTCTTTCTCATTTCAATCCCCGCTTTCAAGAAATAACGGAACGTTTTGAACCATACAAGCAAGGTCCGGTAGCATAGAAGTAATGCGCTAGAGACTCCTAACTTCCGGAGATCCCTTGTTTGACTCCGGGCTAGACCGTTGATTTTTACGTCTTTATTTTGTCAATGGTATCGATTCAACCACAAAATAATGGCGACATGGTTGATATTTGAGGGGGGAAAATGTCGGTCCAGTAGCATAGTGGTTAATGCATTAGAATACACTTGTTCTTGGGGACAGAGGTATTTCTGGATATCCTTGTTCGATTCAAGGCTGGGCCATGAACTGCCAAAACTTTGTTTTTCTTGCGGCAATCTCCCTCCCCCCTTGTTGAGTTTACACATCCAAACTTTCTGAATAATTAGGCTTTATCGCAGTTTTTTTTTTGTTCTCAGTTCAGCCGAATGCATGTGCGCGAGGCTATAAGCCCGCCGCAACGTTGAACAATAGTGTCCAAGCGTATTTGGTGCTGTCATCACTGATCACCGTGACAGCCGATCAAAAGTTCAATCATCTTCCTCTTAAACCGCGTTCATCCAACCCTTGTGGATAGTTACCAAAATCTGGTTTCGGGCTCGGGTGTACGACTGCGGTACGTTAGCATATACAGCAGCTATGTGCAAGCCAGCCCGGGGCCGCGATGACCGACGCCGTGGATGCCACGTTTTCGGAGCAGTCACGACGTCTAACTTGCAGGACGCAAACACGACTCGCGAGCATCGAGTTGCGTTCATTGAGCCCAATGCCGTCCACGTTCCGCACACTATTAGGTGCCGTGATGCCGCAGCTGGTCAATGCTGCGAACCCGCTGTTGCTCTTGTGGTGCCGATATCATGAATCATGATATCTCGGCGGATTTCGACCTACTAATACGGCTTAGGCTGGGAAGTGTTCGAAACTTCGATTCTTTGTTCTGGGATACCGGCTTAACATTCACGCTGACAAAAGGCGTGTGTCTAATCTCGGCCCGCCCTCGGATATCGACCGAATGGTCACAGCGCAGGGTGGCTACAACGCACGCTGATGCAGGCAGGATACGTGGGCTGTGGCCACTCGCCCAGAACAACATTCGCCACGCACCATGCAACGCCGCTACATATAAAAGGCGCCTTGCCAATAAAACAATCCCCCTCGCTCAATTCCCCAGGTTCGGTCAATTCCCAGGTCCCCGCCATCCGTCAATCCCCGAATATCCACCCCGGCACCGAATACCCACCTGAATAAGCCAGCTGCCATCCCCAAATACCCACCCGTAATAAGCCAAGCCTGGTCGCTGCATCAGTATATCTATCACCCACACACTTCGTTTCTGGGCCGGAGGAGGCTATACGAAACACAAAACAAGAATCGGAACGGAACGCCTAGCGCCCTAGGCTCATCATACATACAACGACAATTCAGAATCACCATCTTTCTTCCTTCCTTTCATCTTGCTTTCTACCAGCGCACCCACTTTCCTTCATTCATTTTTCATTCCTCGTTTATTCTTTATTCTTACTTTCTTTCTTTCCCGCGACTACCATCCTTTCCCTCGAATCCTCTCCCCCTCCCTACTAAATCCCGCGACACCCGCTGGCCCGGAATGGACTGCCTCCCCACCCTCGAGCGCGCCTACCCGCGAAACCAGAACCAGAGCGCGAATGTGAATCACCTCCCCCAGCCCGGTGCATATCGGACCGTGTGGCGGAATGAGGAGTTTTGGGACAAGACAGCGGACCGGGATGTAGATGATGTGGATTTCAATCCGAAGCTGTCTCGGGAGATGTTTCATCGCTCCGACTCCTCGTCCGGGAGCTCGACGCACACGACATTGACCAGGAGCTCGACGCACACGTCCGATTCCGAGTCGACGCTGTGCGACGATATCGGTGGTGAAGCTCTGCTAAGTGCTGGTTCGGACCTGCCGTTCAGAAATATGGGCGAGCTGCTCGAGTTTGTGAAGAGGATATTCGAGGTGCGTTTTCTCGTCCTGTCGGTATATATATATTCTAGCTCTGAGGCTGACATACCTGAGTTCAGAGTGTCCAGGTTCATATGAAGGATAACCGGGAAGATTTGGCTAACAAGTGCGTCTTGAATCGCGATTGACGGACCTAACTAATTGCCTGCTAGGCGGCTGTACGCAATCCTCGTCGAAGAGCCCACCGCCCCCGCGAAATATCCGCCGCCGTGTCTGCTCGACTTCCGCGTCGGATGTGACCCACACGAGGTGCACGAAACAACAACACTGATAATGCACGACCTTGGCGTCATGCTGCGGCACCTCCTCCTCCTCCTTCTACGCCTCACTTCAACCACTTTCGCTGCTCCCGCCCAAAACAAGAGAAGCAAAAGCAAATGCAGGAGTAAAAGCAAAAGCAAATCCGTGCTGAAGCTAGAGCGCCGGCAGCACCGCGCGCTGCACGCGCTCGCGGACTACATGGTCTGTGCGCAGCTCGACGCGGACGATATGTCGAACGTACTGGAGCGGGTGGCGGGCGTGCAGCGAGGGGAGGTTAAGGATGTTGAAGTTGATGATGAAGCTGCGCAGTTCGATCTTGGGTTACTTCAGAGCGGATATGACTCCGAACGCGGGTACGACTCGTCGGGGTCAGAGGCGACCAGGCCTGAGTCTACTCGACCCAAGCGCGGGCGGGCGGTTTCACCGTGGTGGATGGTGTTGAATTTGAAGAGAGGGGAGCAGCGGCGAGCTCGGAGTGTTCAGGCGGTTTGAATGGGTTTATTTCGTTTTAGGAGGCTCATTTGTTGTATTTGGTCACTCGTTGTATTCTCGCACTCATACTTTTAGATTATTTAACAAAGTTCAACTCACGCCGCGGCTGATGCAGAGTGGACAGCCACTGACAGCGAGAGCCAGTGACGTCACACAACTTCGCTTTCATTCTACCACCACTCCCCTTTAGATTATAGACTACTCTAGACGTCCTTTCGACGATGCCCAAGGTACCGTCTCTGCGCCATCGCGCCATCGCGCTGCTATTCACACCCAATAGATCACCGCACTCCTCTTCGACTGCGACAACACGCTCGTCCTCTCCGAAGTCCTCGCTTTCGAGGCCTGCGCTGAGCTCGCCAACGAAATACTCGCCTCGCAGGGCATCCCCGACCGCTACACCGGCCACCAGCTCTTCACCGAGTTCGTCGGGCAGAACTTCCGCGGGATGATGTCCTCCCTCCAGACGAAATTCGCCTTCACGCTCCCGCCCGCGGAGTTCACCGCATACGTCACGCGCGAGGAAGACGCGGTCATCGCGAAGCTGCGCGCGGCGCTGCGCCCGTGCGAGGGCGTCGACGCGCAGCTCGCGCGCCTCGCGGCGGACCCGCGCCAGTACGCGATGGCGGTGGTGAGCTCGAGCGCGAAGCGCCGCGTCGAGGCGAGCGTGGACAAGGTGGGGCAGGACAAGTATTTTGCGCGCGACCGCATATTCAGCGCGGCGACGAGCCTGCCGACGCCAACGAGCAAGCCGGACCCGGCGATCTACCTACATGCGTGCGAGGTCATGGGGAAGCGGCCCGGGGAGTGCGTGGCGATTGAGGACAGCAAGAGCGGAACGCTGAGTGCTGTGAGGGCGGGGATCCATACGGTGGGGTATGTGGGGAGCTATGAGCCGCTGAAGCAGGAGGAGATGCGCGGGGTGTTGAAGGAGGCGGGAGCTGACCCGATTATGGCAGATTGGGAGGAATTCCAGGCGTGTTTGGACGAGATCGAGAAGCGGCCAGAGGCGTCTGGGAAAGCGAAATGTTGAACTGCGGTGTTCGATGGACAATAGCTTATCGATCGATTCGATTGTGGAACTCTGAACATTCAACAACTTGCAGAAGGATTAGAAAGGAATTCATGCGTAGAAAACTTGCGAGGTACGAGCTAGAATTAAAACTGAGAGACCAGATTAAACCACCCGCTTCCACTATTAGGCGCGCGTCGGCCGAAGCGATTGATACTATCATTGATCCTATTCATCAGGCGGATCACCGAATGTGCACTGCCACATCAGGCGGGATCAAGAGCAGTCCACCTGCTCTCTCAACCATCTGAAGATCCACGTTACAGCTGCCTATTATTCTTGCCTCCTACAACCGGGCGTGCATTCATGTCCTGCATCCAAAAATACACATGAAACTAGTACTCGGCTAAACTTAGACGGACCGCCTTTCGTCCCCGGTCGGCAGTTTCGCCAAATTTGAATCCGGCTCCTGCCCTTGAGCTTGATGCGCATTCACTGGGACCTAAAGCACGACACGTCTCAGCATACTTGGCCACGAAACCTGGGGAATATCTTTGCCCAAGTATGCAGACGCGATGACTACATGCCACAAATGGCCATTTTTCCCGTTGAAACACCGTGTGTTGATCAATGCAGTGTCGCCTCGCCGGGTCTACCGCCTCCGGCGCTTGTCGTGGCGCCGATATAATCCTGGAGTTGATGGCGTTTCTGAACTCCCCACCCACCTCCACCCACCCACCACTTACTCAAACCTTCTTTTCTTTCGAGCTAGTCTCCCTTTTAACCATTTCACTTGCCCCAATGTTCTTCCTCAAAGTCGCATCCGTCGCGTCCATTCTTTTGGCGTCCCACCCCCTGGTGAACGCCGTCCCTGTGCGCAACTTGCGGCGCGCCACGTCTCCGATAACCGCGGCGGAGCTCATCCAGATGGGCGCGTCGCCTGACTGCGCGACGGCCACGCAGTTCCCTGCCGAGTGCCGCACGGCTGAGCAGGCGGCGCCCTTCGTCAACCAGGCCTTTGCCGACTTTGGCATCGACACCAACGGCGAGAAGGCCGCGATCCTCAGCCTCATGCTCTTCGAGTCCGGGGGATTCCTCTTCGACATCAACCAGTGCGTGCGGCTTTCCGATTTTTTTTTTTCATTTCTAATCTACTCGACGTAGCTCGCTGAACACGCCCGGGCAAGGAACCCGCAATCTCATGACCTTCCCCTTCATCCTCCAATACGCGCTCGATACGCCCAGCGTCGCCGCCCAGGCGCAGGCCCTCGTCGGCGCGAACGCGGCGAACCCCGGCGCCGTCCCGCCCGACACGCAGAACGCCGTGCGCGCGCTCGTGCTCTCCGACCCGCTCAGCTTCGCTAGCGGCATGTGGTTCTACAAGCAGAGCGGCGCCGCCAAGACGGGGTGCACCGCGACTCCCGGCCTCGTTGCGGGCCTGCAGCTCGCGACGATCCCCGGCTGGGAGCAGTACATCACCAACTGCGTGTTCACGACCGTGACGCCCGAGCGCCAGGCGGGGTTCACCAAGGTGCTGAATGTGCTGTTGGCGAAGACGGCGGCGGGGCAGTGAGGGTGCGTCGCTCGTTTCCTTTTCCGCGATTTATTGCGTGTGCTGAGGCGTGTTGGTTAGGTTTAGGATGATATTATACGCAGCGAGGTTAATGGGTTCAGAGAGGTGCTTCGTGTACCTGTGTGGATGTGATTTTTATTATTTGGGACCAATGAAATGTATACGATACCACGAGCATTCGGCGCGAGTTGAATCTCAACGAGCAGGTTCAATGAATTATCATTGCCCGGCAAGGCCGTGAGCTTAATCTTGCGAAGACGCGATTCGAAAGAACTGGCCACATGAAGACCCGTCTTGAAGGCTCAAGAAAACGATGACGACTACGATATAATTCGACACCAGCAGAGCCTGAGATCTCAGGCTGTGTGAGAGCCTAGAGGGCGAGTTCATTTCATGTTCACTTTTTTTTTGTGGGAGGGGGATCACTCATGAGTCATGATCAGATACTTAGTGGATGTGGACCGACTGGATTTGTTCTTTGTGATCTATATTACAATCAAAAAATCTCAACGAAAACTGTGTTTCTCTTCTCCCATTGCCGATGCCGGCACATCAACGAGCTGAATCCGCCAGGAAAATTCCGCAACATCACCTGGAGCCTGCAGCTACCTCAACGGCGCGTCCTCGTCCACCGGGATAGCGTGCGAAGGATGCGACGCGTCGTTCGCCAGGCAGAAGAAAAATGAATTCGCTAGGCGGCGGAATCCGGCCTGAATAACCAACTATGTTAGCACAACCGACGTTATTTAACGCAGGTATTCATTCTCTGGACTCACCCTCTGGAAGAACTTGATGATACGCTCTTGCTTCGTCTCCCACGCACGTTGCGTCGCCGGAGTGGCTTGGACGCGCGGCTCCAGCTGGTTCAACACAGTGGGCCAGGTGATGATGAACTGCGCGCCCCTGACTCGGAGTTCCTTCAAATAGAACAGCCTTGGGAGGAGCCACGATCCCAAGCCGCGCTCTCTCCACGATTCCTCAATGATCATCTCCTCTATGTAGACGAGATAATTCTGGCTTGCAAAATCAGCGGCGCTCCAGCACCCGGTGTTGGATCGCAATTTGCCGTTGCCATTAAACAACTGCGCCAAGTTCGCCAGGTCCTTCACCGAGCGATTAGCACTGAGCTCACTCCCTCGAATCGAGAACATTGAGGACAGGACTTACGTGGGAGAAAGCATCAAGGAAGTTGAAGAAGCTATTCGGAGGGATATCGCGGAGGCTGACGACTTGAATCTTGACAGTACCCACTTCCACCGTATTTCCGGCGCTCTTATGCTTGATGTTGACGATCAGGGTCTGGAGAAGCGGCGTGAGCAGTTTTGCCAGTGAGATAGGTAGAGATGGGTCCACCTTCAGCGCTGCGAATTCATGGTCGCTCCCGTTCGAACGGTCTCTTGTAACCACAAGCTCTATGCCTGAAAGTGAGGCGGGCGGTGTTAGCTTGCAGGCGGCCTCATGAGTGGGCATAGAGGCGTCTTGGCAGGCTTGAGAGCAGCTGGGGGAAAAAGGGAGAAAGGTCAGACATGATTTGAACCACAGCAATCTTGAACGCACTAGCGAGCAGAAGAACAGTCTGAGCAGACGAAAGTCGCTGGCGTGGTAGAATCAGGGACCATTGGGCACTGTGGGTTTTCGCATTTGGCGTCCATTGTCACGGTGGTGGTGAAGTGAGGGTGTCGAAGAAAGGGGTGTCACGTGCCAACTGTGCAGTAAATCGTGCGAGTAAGGTTTTAAACCGGCTCTTGCAAGGATGAAACGTGTGTAAGTATATTGAGACGAGACGTATTGGTTTTTAGAAGAAACTTGAGCAGGAAGAAAAATTATCGACAAGGATGGGCGCAACCATTAAATTTGGTTCAAGTTCCAGTTACCTGAGGTGTTGCCTCCAGTGCCGCAGCTTTCAGTGACGTTGCTTTCATTTAATTATGTGTGATTCTCATTATTGCACTTTTTTTTTCTTCTACAACCAGGTGTATTGTATTATTTTACAATCAAGAAAGCGAGAGGTGGAATAGAAACGGACGACTGCTGAACTTATTTTCACTCTCATTACGGAAGGAATCCGCGTACGACGAGAGACTTAGTGGTCCGCCTGGTATCTTTGCCTTGCTTCTTCCTCATTCCTTGGGGGCGGCAGTGGTTTCAGCGGCGCGTCCTCGTCCATTGGGATAGCATGTGAGGGATGCGACGATTTTTTTGCGAGACAAAAGAAATTCGAGTTGGCCAGGCGGCGAAATCCGACCTGAAGAATTGCGCGCGTGAGCCATTTGTATTATTGGAGGCAGCTCTTTGCCTCACCCTTCGATAGAACTTGATGATACGATCGCGTTTGGCTACCCAAGCCAGTTGCTCATCCGACGTGGGTTCACCAAATAGGCCATTGGCCAGGGGTGGCTCTAGAGAGAGTAGTACTGTCGGCCAGCCGAAAACGAACTGCGCGCTCTTCAGTTCCTTCAAATAGAAGAGCCTTGGAAGCAGCCATGATCCCAGGCCCCGTGCTCTCCACGCCTCCTCGATGAAAAGTTCCGGTATATATACCATATATCTCTCGTTCGCAAAATCGGCGGCGCTCCAGCACCCATCATTGGGGTGCAGGTTGCCGTTGCCGTCGAACAGGAGTGCCAATTTGGCCAGCTCCTTCACCGAGCAGAATGAGCACACTCGGAGTACTTTGAAAAGGACTTACTTACATAGGAGACTTCGTCGAGATATTCAAAAACCGATGCGGAGGAATCTTTCGCAGGTCGATGACTTGAATCTTGACGTACCCAACTTCGACAGTAGCCTCAGTGCTCGTATGTTGAATCTTGAGGATTCGGGTCTATGAAGACCGGAGTGAGAAGCTTATACCGTCAAATACTATGGTTATGTATACTTTCACCGGTGAACCTTTGTAGTCGATAACGTCCCCGTCCTCGTCCTCGTCCGTGTCAGGCTTGGCCCCGTATTTTGTTTGGACAAGGAGTGTGATGCCGGCAAGTGAGATGGGCGGAGTCAATTTGCATACCACCTTATGAGAGCGCCAGGAAGCTAATTGGCAATCCTTTGAGCAACTGAAAAGAAATTATTAATATTAGCGGTCAATCGCAGTGACTGCCAGACGCACTATCGAGCAGAAGAGCAGCCTGAGCAGATAAAAAGCGCTGGGGTCGTCGAATCGAGTGATCGTGGGCACTGTAGGTTTTCGCATTTGGCGTCCATTGAAGTGGCGAAGTGGAGGGTTAAGAACGGCGTGTCACGTGTTACTGTATTGAACTGTGTTCAGCGAATTCACACGCCAGGGAAGTTTTAAAATCGGCTCTTGCAAGGATGAAACGTATGTAAGTATATTGAGAAGAGACGTATTGGTACAAGAAACTTGAGCCGGAAGAAAATTATCGACAAGGATGGGAGCATTGGAGCAACCATCAAATTTGGTTCAAGTTCAGTCGTAGCCAGTTACAGGTGTTGCCTCCAGAGTGCCTGGGTATCCCAGCTTTCAGTGGCGTTGCCTTCATTTAATAATTATGTGTGATTCCCATTATCGCACATTATCAGTGCGCAGTTTTTTTTTCTACAACCAGGTGTATTGTATTATTTTACAATCAAGAGAGCGAGATGACCCTCGAATAGAAACAGACGGATGTATCGAGAGGAATCCGCCAACGAGAAGATTACTGGCGCGCGAGGTATCTTTGCGTTTCTTCTTCCTCATTCCTTGGGGGCGGCAGTGGTTTCAGTGGCGCGTCCTCGTCCATTGGGATAGCATGTGAGGGATGCGACGATTTTTTTGCCAGACAAAAGAAATCTGAGTTGGCGAGGCGGCGAAATCCGACCTGAAGAATTGCGCGCATGAACCATTTGTATTATTGGAGGCAGCTCTTTGCCTCACCTTTCGATAGAACTTGATGATACGATCGCGTTTGGCTACCCAAGCCAGTTGTTCATCCAGCGTGGGTTCACCGAATCTTCCATTGGCAAGCGGTGGTTCTAGTTGGTTTAGCACTGTTGGCCAGCTGAAAAGGAACTGCGCGTCCTTGAGTTCCTCCAAATAGAAGAGTCTCGGGAGGAGCCACGTTCCCAAGCCCCTTCCTCTCCACGACACCTCGATGACCAGCTCTTTGACGTAGACCAAATGGCTTTCGCTCCGAAAATCAGCAGCACGCCAACACCCTTCATTCGGGCGCAAGCGACCGTTTGTATCGAACAAGAGCGCCAAATTGGCAAGGTCCTTCACCGAGCAATGAGTGGCACACTCGGAGTTATTTGATGAGGACTTACATGGGAGAATTCGTCAAAATAATCAAAGAACTGATACGGAGGAATCTTTCGTAGGTCGATGACTTGAATCTCGACATTCCCAACTTTGACAGTAGTCTCGGTGTTTGTATGTTCAATCTTGACGTTTAGGGTCTATGAAAATCAGAATGAGAAGTGTTTCCACCAGCGAGATGTGCTTCCACCTTGAGCGCTGAAAATGGGTTTTCGTCATCGTCATCGTCATCCCCCTCCTCGTCGTCGACGTACGCCTCGTCGTCATCGGCTGTGACAACGAACTTGATGCCGGCGAGTGAGCTGGGCGGGGTCAGTTTGCATGCCAGCTTATGAGAGCGCCAAGAAGCTATTTGGCAATCCTTTGAGCAACTGGAAAAAAATTAACGGTCTCGAGTCATTTAGACGCTTGACTGGACGTACTATCGAGCAGAGGAGCAGCCTGAGCAGATAAAAGGTGCTGGTGTCGTCGAAACTGATGAACAGGTGGGATTTTCGCATTTTACGTCGTCCATAACGTTCACAGCGAAGCGACACAGAGCGACACTGCAGTGAGGAGGAAGAAAGAAAAAGTCGTCACGTCCTGTTAAACTTGTTCTGATCCCATCAAACACATGCATATTCAAAGGCAAAGGTTGCCTTTCAAGTTTCCAGGCTTCCCTCTGATATTTACGATCCCAAGATCATTAGAATAGTTGTGGCGATGAGAATCGACAATGACCTCAAATGATTCCAAGAAAATACCTGTGAGAGCGTTACAAGTGGCGAGGGGTCCGAGTCACTGTGAAGTCGGCTACCTCAAAATCCCGCTATGTATCTACGCATAGCCTTCTCCTCGGCTGTCGGTGGCCGCAGTTCTATTAGTGGCCCGTCCTCATCCGCAGCGATTGAACGCGAGAGATGGTCTCGTCTCACCTTGCGAAGCACCTTTATAATGTGTTTGCGTTTGGCCAACTATGCCAGCTCTTCAGTCGGTGCTGGCCCACTAAACATGCCATTGATCCAAAGGGGTTTCAGTCGGTTGGGTACCGTAGGCCAACTGAAGATGAATTGCGCGCGCTTCGATTCTCTCAGATAGAACAGCCTTGGGAGGATCCAGGATCCCAGACCCCGTCCTCTCCACTCTTGCTCGATTACTAGGTCCTGAAGGTACACCAGATATTTTTCGGCCTCAAAGTCGGTCCCGCTCCAACATCCCTCGGTGGGGTGTAAGCGCCCTCGTCGATCAAATAAAAGCCCCAATTGACCGAGTTCCTTCGCCTGGTAAGCACATGGGTGAATAGTTACGATCAAACGGCGCTCACATGAGAGTATTCGTTGAGACAATCAAAGAACCCAAAAGGCGGGTTGACGACGCGACCAGCCTGAACCGATTTTCCCGCGTTCTCGTGCGTGATCTTCACGACGAGTACCTAGAGAACGTTAGGGAAGAGGATCTCTCGGGAGATGTCGAAGCGTACTCTTCGAGCTAAATATTCTGAGCGGTCGTCATCTGAGTCTGAATCGATGCCATCGTCACCATCTTCAACTTGGAGCTTTATGCCAGACAGTGAGGCGAGAAGACGCAGCTTGCATACCGCCTTGTGTGAGCGACAGCATTGTATCTGACATTCTCTTGAGCAACTGTAGGATCAAGTCAACAGACCGTGAGTAACCAACCAGGCGCAGTATGGGACGCACTAGTAGACAGAAGAGCAGCCAGAGCAGACGAACAGTTCAGAGGGCCGAGACGCTGGCCTGCGACTCGGGTTTCTACATTTTATGTCCATTGCAGGCTCCGTTGAAGAGAGGAACTCTAGTCACAGTCATGTGCATTTGTCACTCGGGAAGTCTTACGTCCCATCGCATTCGGAGGTCTTTTAAGTACCTTGGACTACATTCCTTTATTGTACTGATATACAGGGACTTCAAACCACGGCGAAGCGAGACTTGGCGCGCAGTCGAGGACCAATCCGATAAAAGATAAAACTAATAAACCCTCAGTCCCAAATTCAACTCAACAAGAGAGAGAATACGAACGGTAACGGAGCCATGATAGTCGTGAGCCCAGCGAGTAGAGCAGTGGCTCCAACAGTCCCAAGCTTCTTGTACATGGCACCCGCGAAAAGCGGGAAGGCGCAGCAAATGACGAGCGCGTGGCGCTGTTGGCCGCCATTGCACTGGCCGCGATTGGCCGGTACGCAGTCACCAGATATGTGAACGTGGAAGTGAAGACAAAGTAAACCCCGCTTCCGAACGGGACCGAAGCTATTATTGGGACAATCCAATGTACCCTGGCATAGGTGGTAAAGGCGAGCCAATAGAGACCTATATAGATCGCCCAGTATCAGATTTGTGTAGACTACAAGGAATAAATTATACCTAATGGGACGAGGATACCGCCCAACTGGCCCATTATAAGTCGAGTTTCTGGTGGGGCCTCTCCTCCGTGCTTGGCTGCTTCTCTGGAGAAAACTCTACGGCACAAGTCAGGCACACAGTTCGCCGCAGAGCTGTGGACTGACCTATTCCATATGGGTTGTGAGGCGAGTGCGACTACCATGCCGAATCCAATTCCTAGAAATGAGAGGCCAGTGGTCTGCATGTTGAAGTGGTGGATCTGCCCAAATATAATTGGAAAAGCTTGGAACGTGAGGTATAATATGCCCAGCAGAAGGGCGGTCCTAAGGTTTTAGAGTCAGAAGAACGCCGAGCGCAGTAAGGCTACCGCACCATATATCAAGAAGCAAGGCCATGCGATCGAGGAGCAGCAATTCTACGCGAAATCAGGAGAGCATACGCCGTGCGAAATAATTAGTCACTCACTAAATGGCGTGGAGCAACTGAACAGGAGGGATCTTGCTAGACTGGTATCCTGTCGATCGAGCGGAGCCCAGTGGGTATCGTCTCCCGTGGATTTGCGGAGCCTGGCAAGAACGTTGGACGACGCGGGCGAACGCTGGTTTATGTTCTTACCTCTGAGCCTTCCGTTTTAGCAGCACAGGCTTATATGACTCTGGGATGAACTAGCCCATTCAATTGTGGGCAGGAAGCCGGGGGTTGAAAATTTACTAGGAATATTGCAACCAACTCCGCGAAAGTCCAAATTAACAGCATTCGGTAAGTCCATCTCCAATCCAGATTCTAGACTGACGATGAGACTGTGTTGCCGATATTCGTGTGGGCTTACCTGGTTCATGAAGCCACTGATGAGGGGACCGAAAACTGGCCCTAAAAACTAGGGAGAAAATGTTAAAAGGGGCTGCGAAAAGGGTCATAAACCTCAACTTACGGGAGTTATTGAGAACAATGCCATCGGGCTGGACGAATCAGCTGAACCGCTGGATACTCAAGTAGATTGACTTACTTTCCTACCCTCTCGTTCGAGAACATATCCGCTATGCTTCCCCCAGACACATTAAGGAATGATGCCCCACAGGCACCAAGTAAAAATCGAAACACCAGAAGTACCGCTACATGGCGCATGTTTTAGTTTGAACTTCCGCTGTCGTTGAAACGAACCAACCCAAATTTGGCGCAAACACCACAGGAAGTGAGAATAGCACCGAAAGAGTATAGGAGATACGATAGATTATAGCCCTTCCATATACCTGAGGTAGGCATGGAGTCAGAATTGTACAGGATGCAGCAACATCACACTTGCCTCGGAGAACGGACCAGTTATCAGAGGCCCCAATCCCAGTCCGAGACAGAATAAGCTGATTGTCAATATGGTGGCCTCTCGCGCGACATGGAACTCTTCCGCCATTCCGATTTCTGTGAAGGAGGACTGACTCGAGTGAAAACTCGGTTGAACCGGGAGACCACGATGTAACCTTACCAGAGACGACGCACAGGTTACACAGAACGAACCTGATGAGATTACTGCTACAGCCAGCCATTTTTTGAAGGAAGAGAACTGGAGGGGATCTTCGGACGCATCCAACGACACACACGGGCGATCTTGACCTATCTTTTTGGATGGGATAGGAACTTCTCGGGTTTCAGACGACGCAGAGTTCGAGCCACTAGGAGTCCCCATGAGGGTGTCGCAGAGGCGTGGAAGGCTCAAGGATTTTCCTGGATGTCATTTTGTGGGTGAACATAAATGGTCGGCTTCGATCGGCGTCACATGCCGTCACCGGCACCGGCCTTAGTCGGGCTTCAAATCACGGTGAGCGACACTAGGAGGGGTGCTCAATTGCTATCTCGTGGGCCCGTCCCGTGGGTTTATTTGTCCCGAACAAATAGAATTCAAACTCCGCCATCCAAAAAGACTTTTTATAACAACGGTGCGGCCACTAACGGTGCATATATCTTGCCCCAAAATCACATAACACATTCTAGAGTACTTTGGTAACATTTCTGGATAGATTTGATGTGTAGAAGCAGGTCTGGAGGTATGAATAACTGATGACTAGCTTTGCGCGCATAGTTTCGCGGATTCATTTCCAAATACCACTCAGAAAAATGTCCATTAGCTCATTAGCAAAAGAAATCCGAGTTGGCGAGGCGGCGAAATCCGATCTGAAGAATCATGCGCGCCAACCATTTGTATTATTGGAGGCAGCTCTTTGCCTCACCCTTCGATAGAACTTGATGATACGATCGCGTTTGGCTACCCAAGCCAGTTGCTCATCCGGCGTGGGTTCACCAAACAGGCCATTGGCAAGCGGTGGTTCTAGTTGGTTTAGCACTGTTGGCCAGCTGAAAAGGAACTGCGCGTCCTTGAGTTCCTCCAAATAGAAGAGTCTCGGGAGGAGCCACGTTCCCAAGCCCTTTCCTCTCCACGACACCTCGATGACCAACTCTTTGACGTAGACCAAATGGCTTTCGTTCCGGAAATCAGCGGCGTGCCAACACCCTTCATTCGGGCGCAAGCGACCGTTTCTATCGAACAAGAGCGCCAAATTGGCAAGTTCCTTCACCGAACTAGTGCTGTCCATAATTACGATATCCAAAATTATGATTTGAATACATACAATTAAATACGGATATGATATGGCAAAATGAGGTCTCACAGAATATGGATACGGAGGAATATGATATGATATAATATGCATATATTATGATATCGGAAACGCGTATTCATCGTATTCTTGGCGTATCGTGGTCTTTTCTGGTGTACTAGTGGAGACCCCTTAGTCGGCCACTTGAATCCCAGTACCTAATAATTGACAGAGTTTGTATTCCAGGGGTGGAATATGACCTCTGGGCCATGTTCATACCAAATTGTGGGCGGAGTTGAGGTACGGATCAAGAGTTATGGCGTGTTTGATTCTGATCCGATATGTGAGACATCATTTTCTTGACATCACTGTTGCCGTGTACACCATTTCTCTGCCAATTCTTCCCCAATCCACAACTTCTGGGGCTCAATATGCATCCTGAATCAAAGGCATTCAGCTCAGATAGGATAAACAACTAAGGCCACCCCCAAACCTGGGCTATACAGCGGAGAAGACTGATCTCTTGCATCTTCAGCGGGACAAGATGGCCACCTTATACCACGCGCCGACAGGCTTCTGCTACAGGTCTAGAAATTGATGAGGTTCTTCAGGGCAGCTGTTAATCACATTCCTATATACTATTGGCGACCCACTTCTTTTCTTAGACCCCACCCATTCTCCACTCACCCCAAACACAGAAGTTCTGTTGTACAAATGTCGGAAATTTCTAGAGGAGCCAGAGGCACCCATCCCGGGGGTTATGTATCAGGGTATGTACAAATCCTTTTGGGGAACCTGCAGTTTGCGTCTCATTGGCCTTCCTAGCTTGGTTCACCTATACACCGGTCATTTTAATTCCGTACAGAACGACTCTAAATTTAGCATTGCTACCGACCTGGGCACCACAAAAGATATAATATTCGCAAATAATTAAAATATATTTAGATTATATTCGATACGGTAGATTATGATACGATGAAAATAGATACAGATACGATACGACTCCAGAGTGAGTGATATGATACGGATATAATACGATACGCCAAAAATCGTATTCATATCATATCTGGACAGCACTACACCGAACAATGAGCACACTCGGAGTTGTTTGATAAGGACTTACATGAGAGAATTCGTCAAGATAATCAAAGAACTGATGCGGAGGAATCTTTCGTAGGTCGATGACTTGAATCTCGACATTCCCAACTTTGACAGTAGTCTCGGTGCTTGTATGTTCAATCTTGACGTTGTGGGTCTAGGAAAATCAGAATGAGAAGTGTTTCAACTAGCGGGATGTGCTTCCACCTTGAGCGCTGAAATTTCGTTTTCGTCATCGTCATCCCCCTCCTCGTCGTCCACGTACGCCTCGTCGTCATCGGCTGTGACAACGAACTTGATGCCGGCGAGTGAGCTGGGCGGAGTCAGTTTGCATGCCAGCTTATGAGAGCGCCAAGAAGCTATTTGGCAATCCTTTGAGCAACTGTAAAAAAATTAACGGTCTCGAGTCTTTTGCCAGACGCTTGACTGGATGCACTATCGAGCAGAGGAACAGCCTGAGCAGATAAAAGGTGCCGGTGTCGCCGAAACTGATGAACAGGTGGGATTTTCGCATTTTACGTCGTCCATGACGTCCACAGCGAAGCGACACTGCAGTGAGGAGGCAAGATCTCTGGATCAGCCAATACTTCCCACCACCCCCCCCAGAAAAGGCAGTGATTATCACTGCCGTCTGATTAACTGATGTACCATCAATTATTGTTGCGACGCGTCTTTCCCTGTTCTCTATTCCGCCCAAGCCTCCGCCGTCCGCCAATGCGAGTCAGATTTTGTCAATAAGAGAGAGGAATGTAGAATAGCAATAGGACGGGCTGTGAAGGACCTTGGAGGGCTTGTGGAAGACACGTTTGTGCGTGCTGGCGGCTCAAACCCAAAGGAGAAGTGGCTGTGTTGCCGAGTGTTCCGCCTACAATCAATGATTTCGCTTAGCCACATCATATTGGACGATCCAGAGATCAAGCACCTCTTGTGAGGAGGAAGAAAGAAAAAGTCGTCACGTGTGTGAAGTGCTGTTGAACTTGTTCTGATCCCATCAAACATATGGTTCACCGTCATATCAAAGGCAAAGGCTGCCTTTCCAGACTTCCCTCTGATATTTACGATCCCAAGATCATTAGAATAGTTGTGGCGATGAGAATCGACAATGACCTCAAATGATTCCAAGAAAATACCTGTGAGAGCGTTACAAGTGGCGAGGGGTCCGAGTCACTGTGAAGTCGGCTACCTCAAAATCCCGCTATGTATCTACGCATAGCCTTCTCCTCGGCTGTCGGTGGCCGCAGTTCTATTAGTGGCCCGTCCTCATCCGCAGCGATTGAACGCGAGGGATGGTCTCGTTGTTTCGACAGACAAAAAATTACGAGTTACATAGGCGGCGAAATCCGGCCTGGGTTCGACAAATTATATAAATTCAAGAAGCATCCAACTCACCTTGCGAAGCACCTTTATAATGTGTTTGCGTTTGGCCAACTATGCTAGCTCTTCAGTCGGCGCTGGCCCACTAAACATGCCATTGATCCAAAGGGGTTTCAGTCGGTTGGGTACCGTAGGCCAACTGAAGATGAATTGCGCGCGCTTCGATTCTCTCAGATAGAACAGCCTTGGGAGGATCCAGGATCCCAGACCCCGTCCTCTCCACTCTTGCTCGATTACTAGGTCCTGAAGGTACACCAGATATTTTTCGGCCTCAAAGTCGGTCCCGCTCCAACATCCCTCGGTGGGGTGTAAGCGCCCTCGTCGATCAAATAAAAGTGTCAATTGACCGAGTTCCTTCGCCTGGTAAGCACATGGGTGAATAGTTACGATCAAACGGTGCTTACATGGGAGTATTCGTTGAGACAATCAAAGAACCCAAAAGGCGGGTTGATGACTTGAATCTCGACGCGACCAGCCTGAACCGATTTTCCCGCGTTCTCGTGCGTGATCTTCACGACGAGTACCTAGAGAACGTTAAGGAAGAGGATCTCTCGGGAGATGTCAAAAGCGCACTCTTCGAGCTGAATATTCTGAGCGGTCGTCGTCTGAGTCTGAATCGATACCATCGTCACCATCTTCAACTTGGAGCTTTATGCCAGACAGTGAGACGGGAGGATGCAGCTTGCATACCGTCTTGTGTGAGCGCCAGCATTATATCTGACATTCTCTTGAGTATCAAGTCAACAGACCGTGAGTAACCCACCAGGCGCAGTATGGGACGCACTAGTAGACAGAAGAGCAGCCAGAGCAGACGAACAGTTCAGAGGGCTGAGACGCTGGCCTGCGACTCGGGTTTCTACATTTTATGTCCATTGCAGGCTCCGTTGAAGAGAGGAACTCTAGTCACAGTCATGTGTATTTGTCACTCGGGAAGTCTTACGTCCCATCGCATTCGGAGGTCTTCTAAGTACCTTGGACTACATTCCTTTATTGTACTGATATACAGGGACTTCAAACCACGGCGAAGCGAGACTTGGCGCGCAGTCGAGGACCAATCCGATAAAAGATAAAGCTAAAATGAACCTTCAGTCCCAAATTCTAACAGGAAGCGAGCAGATACGAACGGCAACGGAGCCATGATAGTCGTAAGCCCAGCGAGCAGAGCAGTGGCTCCAACAGTCCCGAGCTTCTTGTACATGGCACCCGCGAAAAGCGGGAAGGCGGCAGCAAATGCCGAGCGCATGGCGCTGTTGGCCGCCATCGCACTGGCCGCGATTGGCCGGTACGCAGTCACCAGATATGTGAACGTGGAAGTGAAGACAAAGAGAGTCCCGCTTCCGAACGGGACCGAAGCTATGATTGGGACAATCCAATGCACCTTGGCGTAGGTGGTAAAGGCGAGCCAATAGAGACCTATATAGATCGCCCAGTATCAGATTTGTGTAAACTACAAGGAATAAATTATACCTAATGGGACGAGGATACCGCCCAACTGGCCCATTATAAGTCGAGTTTCTGGTGGGGCCTCTCCTCCGTGCTTGGCTGCTTCTCTGGAGAAAACTCTATGGCACAAGTCAGGCACACAGTTTGCCGCGGAGTTGTGGACTGACCTATTCCATATGGGTTGTGAGGCGAGTGCGACTACCATGCCGAATCCAATTCCTAGAAATGAGAGGCCGGTGGTCTGCATGTTGAAGTGGTGGATCTGCCCAAATATAACTGGAAAAGCTTGGAACGTGAGGTATAAAATGCCCAGCAGAAGGGCAGTCCTAAGGTTTTAGAGTCAGAAGAGCGCTGAGCGCAGTAAGGCTACATATATCCGCACCATATATCGAGAAGCAAGGCCATGCGATCGAGGAGCAGCAATTCTACACAAAATCAGGATAGCATACGCGGTGGAAATAGTTAGCCACCCACTAAATGGCGTGGAGCAACTGAACAGTAGGGATCTTGCTAGACTGGTATCCCGTCGATCGAGCGGAGCCCAGTAGGTATCGTCTCCCGTGGATTTGCGGAGCCTGGCAAGAACGTTGGACGACGCGGGCGAACGCTGGTTTATGTTCTTACCTCCGAGCCTTCCGTTTGAGCAGCACAGGATTATATGATTCTGGGACGAACTAGCCCTTTCAATCGTGGACAGGACGCCGGGGGTCGAAAACTTACGAGGAATATTGCAACCAACTCCGCGAAAGTCCAAATTAACAGCATTCGGTAAGTCCATCTCCAATCCAGATTCTAGGCTGACGGTGAGACTGTGTTGCCGATAATCGTTGGGCTAACCTGGTTCATGAAGCCACTAATGAGAGGGCCGAAAACCGGTCCTAAAAACTTGGGAAAGAATATTGGAAGGGGCTGCGGAAGGGAGCGCAAACCTCAACTTACGGGAGTTATTGTGTAAAATGCCATCGGGCTGGAAGAATCAGCTGAACCGCTGGATACCCAAGTAGATTGACTTACTTTCCTACTGTCTCGTTCGAGAACATATCCGCTATGCTTCCCCCAGACACGCTAAGGAATGATGCCCCACAAGCACCAAGTAAAAATCGAAACACCAGAACTACCGCTACATGGCGCATGTTTTAGTTTGAACTCATGCTTCGTCGTTGAAACGAACTAACCCAAATTTGGTGCAAACACCACAGGAAGTGAGAATAGCACCAAGAGAGTGTAGGAGATACGATAGATTATAGCCCTTCCATATACCTGAGGTAGGCATGGAGTTAGAATTGTACAGGATGCAGCAACATCACACTTGCCTCGGAGAACGGACCAGTTATCAGAGGCCCCAATCCCAGTCCGAGAACAAATAAGCTAATTGTCAATATAGTGGCCTCTCGCGAGACATGGAACTCTTCCGCCATTCCGATTTCTGTGAAGGAGGCCTGACTCGGAGTGAGAACTCGGTTGGACCGGGAGACCACGATGTAATCTTACCACAGACGACGCACAGGTCACACAGAACGAGCCTGATGAGATTACTGCTACAGCCAGCCATTTTTTGAAGGAAGAGAGCTGGAGGGGATCTTCGGACGCGTCCAACGACACACACGGGCGATCTTGACCATTAAGCTTCTTGGATGGGACTGGAGCTTCTCGGGTTTCAGACGACGCAGAGTTCGAGCCGCCAGGAGTCTCCATGACGGTGTCGCAGAGGCGTGGAAGGCTCAAAGATTTTCCTGAATGTCATTCTGTGGGTGAACATAACTTGAAGTTTGGTCAGCTTTGATCGGCGTCACACGCGGTCACCGGCACCGGCCTCAGGTTGTTCCACAACCACAAAGCAACCACAAAGACCAGAAATTTAGAATCGACACTAGCCTGTTTGCGATGCAGCCATTCGAGCCATCTGATGGCTGTTTGGCGTTGCGCAAACTGATGGCTAATGGCTCGAATGGCTAAAATAAAATCAGTGTATATAATGCTCTTTTCTGCCAGAACGAGTGTCAATGAGTGTGTCATCACACGTGGAGCTTAAGAATGCCCCTAGACTGCATGAGACCTCCAAATTCAACAAGATTAACTATTTTGGGCTCACAATCTGGCTGTTATATATGTGAGTGGGACTAGTCACCCATACATGAGCTGAACGACTCAGATGCAACTCAACGACTCCAAAAATATGGGCAAGTATCGGAGCCATTTGAGCCATTAGCCATTAATTTGCGCAATGCGAAACAGCCATCAGAAGGCTCGAATGGCTGCATCGCAAACTCTCTACTAAATCGCCACTGGCGGCACACTGGCATAGGTAAAAAAACGACAACCTCAATAACGGACTAACAATCTATGTTCGACTCATCTGCGATTGGTACATATGTACATACGTATAAGTAGTATCTTTGCTTCCTCAGCCCTGACCTCACTCGGGGGGTTCCGAGTCTTGCTGCACCTGCAGCTTAGGGGCTCAGCTTCAGTAATGCTGCGGGTCGCAATGACGAAATTGGCAATATAGAAAAATCGCAGAAATTTGGAACTTGGAAGTAATTCGAACACCGTCAGAGCATGAATCTTTGGCGGCTATTCACACGAATAAACCACAATATCTGACCGTAACCTCCCCGCCATGAAAAAGTTCCTCATTGGGATTTTAATGGTTGTTTGGTACGGCACAACAAAGACACGTGCCTGCACCTTTTTCGGTTTGTCCGCAAAACGCGCCGCAAAATTCCGTGCATTCAGGACTCCGCGGCGGCCCTGTAGCCCAAACGATGGACGGTACTCCTCCGCCGTCAGGGCGAACCCTTGACATCGAACTCGGTGGTCAGGAAGTCATCACCATCGACCTCAATGTCCTCGACCCTGTGGACGAAGTTCTAGACCTTCTAGGTGACCCGCAATGCAAAGCCAAGGTCTGGGTGTGGACTGTCGTCGCCACCGAATTCTGGCGACGAGGCTCTCTGGAAGCGGCCGAGAAGATTGCGAGCACAGCTATTAATGGTGCGCACAACGCAGTGTATTTAAGGTACTTCAAGTCATGTTTATGGCCTACAGTGTTCACGGACAATCACAACGCCGCTGTGCTGGGGCCCGTTTACTCCCTCTTGGCCAATATTCAGATTGCATACGCAAGTAAAGCTCCGAAGGTGATCTTACCTGACGCCAGTGAGTTATGAGTTTCCCTAATCGAATATTGTCTGAAATATGCGGACAGGACAGGATATTTTGACGGGCCAGAAGTCCAAGGCAGATTATTACAACGTGGCTGCCCTCCACCTTAACACTGGCGCCAAGACAGGCTCTTTTGAAGGCACTTTGGCTTTCTTAACCCGAGGTGCGTGATTGAAAGTATTCTATATACCTTGCCTCTGATATATCCATCCAGGCATTCAGCAGTTAGCGACCCGGGAAATAAAAGATGCTTTGGCTTCCTTTAATGGCGTTTTGGAGCTCAAGCCCACGAACCTGATAGCGTTGATGGGGAAGGTGAGTTTGACCCCTTTGCTTCACACATATAAACTAAGCGACATCTAGGGCCGAATACAATACGCCCAACGCAACTACGGCGACGCACTCAAGACTTTCCGTCGTGTTCTTGAGCTGAACCCTCGATGTATACCTGATCCCCGCATCGGCATTGGATTATGTCTTTGGGCACAGGGCCACAAGGCAAAGGCAAAGGCTGCCTGGCAACGGAGTCTCGTCGTGGTTTGTATTCTCTTATGTCCACACGGGTACAAACTCATGAATACAACAGAACCCGACGGAGTGGCCGGCCCAGCTGCTTCTCGGTCTGGAGGCCATCAACGCTGGCAAGAATGACGCCAGCTCAGAGGAGGAAACGAACCCAAGCTTACACCGGTGGCGCCAAGATGGTCGAGCGGGCGTTCAAAGCGAATCAGAAAAGCGCTGCTGCGGCCAATGTCCTCTGCGAGTTCTTCCTCCGGAAGGGCAACCACGAGCGAGTAAGTGGTAATTTTGGCGCAAGGGCCTCCTCTGACGCGTCATAGGCATTAAAACTCGCGGAGCGGACTATCCAGTTCGCTGACACCCTCACCGTTCTTACCGAAGGCTATATCCGGGCTGGTCGAGTATCCCATGCGGAGGGATCGCTGATGCATGCCACCAAGTACTATTCCTCCGCGACAGAGGGCCAACCAAAGCATGTCATCGGAGCGATTGGACTTGCTCAAATGCAAATGAAGAACGGTTCGTTTTTGATCTGACCGCTAGAGGAATGTGCTCACCGTGTGCGATAGAGGAAATGGCTGCTGCTATCCACACTCTGGACACCCTACTACAACCCCCGAATCCCCAATCGTCTTTGGAAGCCACCGTGATGCTCGCATCCCTCCGCGCGTTCCCCCGCCCTGGCGTCTCCAGTTCGGACGTGGCGCAGGAGCGGACCAAGGCCCGGGAGCTCTTTGATCGCGTTATCAAGGTCCTGGAGGTCGAGGACGCACGAGCGAACGGCCATGAACCAAGCCGGGTATCAAGACGTATCGGCGACGACATGGACATGCATGCCGAGATTGCGCGACTATGGCAGGGGGAGAGCTTGGACAGGATGGGCAAATCGCTACGGGAAGCATTGCGCATTAGTGAGGCGTCGGGATCTACAGATCCCCGCCTGCTCAACAATCTCGGGGCGTTGCAGCACTTTGAGGGGAACCTAGTGGAGGCGCGGGCCCTTTACGAGAGTGCCTTGATGTCCACGTCGTCGCTGGACTCGGAGATTGCTGAAGCGATGTCGACCTCGATTCTATACAACCTTGCGCGGGTGTACGAAGAGGAGGGGACGGATGACTTAGCGAAGGACGCATATGAGAAGCTGCTTCTGCGACATCCGGAGTATGTCGATGGTGTGTTACCCCCTTTGGCGTCTTCTTTCGAACTTCTGACATCCCGATAGCCAAAATCCGGCAAGCACATATGCTCACCAAGCTAAATCGACACAACGAGGCCCACGAGCTCCTTAAACAAGCTCTCGTCGCCCAGAACTCCAACCTCAACCTCCGCGCATTCTATACCTACTTCCTCATCCAGGCCAATCTACCAAAACCCGCCAAAGACTTCATTATCGCCACTCTCAAAGACGACCACCACGACATCTATTCGTTATGTGCCTACGGGTGGATCGCGTACCATCAGGCTCGCGAGAGTCGCGACACCAGTTCTAAAGGGATGGAAGACCGACGGCAGGGCTTCAAGCGGGCTGCAGGGTCGTATGAGAGAGCTCTGCAGCTCGATCCCCTCTGCGCATTTGCTGCCCAGGGCCTCGCTATTGCTACAGCAGAGGATGCCCTCGGTGCATTAAGCGGCGAAGCCGCTGGTGCGGACGACGGCCAGAAACGGCTGAAGAATGCGAGGGATGCATTGGACGTCTTTGCGAAGGTTCGCGAGTCGATAAACGACGGGAGCGTCTACTTCAATATGGGGCATTGCTTTTACGCCCGCGACGAATTTGAGCGGGCCATTGAAAGCGTCGGTCTCTTCCCACTCTCTTCATAACGATAGTGACCCTTGTGCAGTACGAAACAGCATCGACGCGGTTCTACTCCGGCCAGAACGTCCCCGTCCTGCTGTGCTTATGCCGGTCCTGGTATGCGAAAGCCACGAAGGACCAATCGTTCGTCGCCATGAGCACTGCTTTGCAGTATGCCCAGAGGGTGCGTTTTGCTTCTCAGCTGTATTCCCTCTCGTCTAACAGCATGCCGCAAGGCCCTTCACATCCAACCGAACGACAAGGCTGTCGTGTACAACATTGCCATGATTCAGCAAAAGTCGGCGGAGATGTTGTTTGGGCTGCCGACGACGAAGCGCACGCTGAAGGATCTGAAGCGCTCTATCGAGCAGGCTACCAATGCGCAGAAGTACGTCGCCGCTGGCTGACATTCATACATTTTTATGCTGAACCGACTCTCATTTGCAGACTCTTTGCGTCCCTCGCCTCGGATAAAGCCTCGATGGTCCCTTACAGCCGTGAGATAGCCGATCAGCGACGGAAGTACGGCGACAACATGCTGCGGAAAAGTGAAGAGCACCTTGCGACGCAGAAGCAGTTCGAAGGCGAGGCGCAGGCAAAGCTGGACGGCGCGCGCCAGAAGCGGCAGGAGGAGAAGAATCGTCAGGAGGCTCTCGAGGTATTTATTTGCCTCGCTGCGTCGCTGTTACTCGTATTGACAACTCTATTTTTCCCGCAGGCACAGCGCAAGGAGGAGCTGCGGATGGAGGCGGAGAAGCTGGCGGAGGCGCGAAAGCTTGCCCGCGAGCAGGCGCTAGAGTGGACGCGGGAAGTGAGGATGGAGAGCGATGAGGAGAAGGAGCGAAAGCCCAAGAAGCCCCGAAAGCAGAAGGCTGATGCGAGCGGTGATGAGGCAGAGCCGAAGAAGAAGCGGCGGGGCAAGCTAAAGAAAGCGACGGATCAGGAGGAGGGAGCGGAGGAGCAGGCCGTCTTCAGTGACGAAGAGGAGGTGGAGAAGCCCAAGAAGGTCCGTCCAAATCTGAATTTTCACGAAGGTCGTGATTCTCATCCTTGCTGTCCAGCGCGTAACCAAGAAGCGGGTAATTCGAGACGATGATGAGGAGGAGGTGGTTGGACCACGTAAAAAGCAGTTGTACGTCTCCGCCAGTTTTCTTCACCACCCTTGTACTAACCGCCTCCGCTTTCAGCAAGAGCAAGGAGATGCTTTCGGACACTGACGATGAGATGTCGTAACAAGCTGTACTCTGCTTTCGTTGCTGTCGATTATCTATTTGTATTACCGAATGTATCTTTTGCTTATCCGTCCGGAGCGTACGAATTTGAGGGAGACATTAATATTTCTTGATTATGGAGAGGAACGCATAAAGTAGAGCGGATATACATAACAGGTATGGGATACATAACGTTCAAGCCACCAGCCCCGGGGCTGTTACGGTAGAAGTCGCATTCAATGAGACCGACCCAACAAGAGTCACCAAGTCCTGTACCAAAGCAAACGCTGCTGCCTGAAGGTTTTTTCCCGAGGACCATCCATCCTGCGCCTTGATCAAACCGACCATCACCTGAGCCAACGCCGATTCGTTCGTATGGCACATGTCTGGACGATGGTCTGACGCCGAGTTGTTCTGCGCCTCCACGATGGCCGGCGAGAGCTTGGCTATGAGCTTGTACATGTCCTCGACGGATAGTTGAAGATGGGCGACGTAGGAGCAAGGCTGTGCGGTTTGTTTGCTGGTTAGGAGGTCCATGGCGAGGCGGATCTGCGTGGGACTGGGATGAATCTCATTTTGGTAACTTCCTGAGTCAGTACATTCGCGAAGAAATAGAGATTCATTACTGACAGGTTCCTTCGGGGTAAGGGTTTCTGATGCCTGATCCCACGACAGTTGCCGGTCGGGTAAGCGTGCGCTTCATTCCTGTCAAGACCGGGAGGCGGGAGTGCCAACCTCCATATAAGTCTCGGAATCTGGTATTCGTCGCGATCCTCTGAAATCCCGATTAGCAAAGACACAATTGAATACCGTGCAAGCTTACCATGGCGTGGACTTTCATGCATTTGGCCTTTGTGGCGACCTCGAAGGCCCCCTTTATACCGTGATACCCCCAGGGAGACGCCGATTCGAGAGAGGCCTCTTCTTCCATGACTCTGTAATAATAATGAACTTCGTTTCATAAGCAAGTTGACGGAAACCTACTCGAAAAATTCGCGCTGCAAGCCGTCAAGTTCTTCCGGAATCGGAGAGCCATGCCCAACCGCACACTTGCCCAATAGACTGTCGGCGCGGGCAAGGTATTCGTCGGCTACATCAAGAGTGGCTGGCACTGAGATGTGGATTTTGTTGTATGTATGAATAAGAGTCGCGCTGATCAGGCTCAAGACAGCAGCAACGTCAACGTTGATGTTGTACACTCGAAAGAAATGAGGAAAGCTCGAGATGAAAGCAGTGTTGAGAATGAATCGCCGTAGTCTGTGCTTCAAGGCTTCAAGCTAGTGAGTGGCTCATTTATACTCTTCGGCGGGCGTCTGGAGGAGACAACAAGAACGGGAGCGGGAGCTCTGTAAAGATGATCGTCTCTAACTCTTAAGTTCTCCGTCCTTGTAATTGTCCGGAAGCGCCAGAGACGAACAACCCATCGATGGACGCCCACCAAGCATAGCGAAACCACTAAAGCGAAACGGCCGGATGAAGATGTAACCCAGGTGATGCCATTGTTTCCATATTTAAGAGGCGCTGCCAGTCGACCCCAACGAAAGGTAACAATAGTTCCAAGGGAGGAGTAAGGGTGAAAGTAAGGAAAGAACAAGGACGTTGGCAAGCGGCATTTGGATTTGATTTGGATGGTCCGGAGTGATCTAGCGGAGTTTGGAAGTGTTTTGGTGGCGAGCGTCAATAAGCTTCAGGTGAAAGAGTTTCTTCGGTGAATGGACCTTTGATTGCGACGATCTTCCCAGATAAATTGGAGAATGATGTCGGGCCGTTCCGCTGAGCAATGAAACCGGGATCATGCAGGTCAACTTGAACCGTATGGTCAACGGTAGGCTCGACCTTGCGCCTTTATCATAGGCGGATGCATGCCATTGTCAGAGTACACTCACCACCCGAGTCCCATCACGGACATGCTGGTTTTCTACCCAGGGCCTTTTGCGACTGGTTCAAGGAGAACGGCTACATTCAGCGAGCAAGATATAGGGGATTTCGAGACACTTGTCAGTGAATTGAAGCTCCGCTCCCGGGTTGCGAAAACCAAGCAGATAATCCCCTGCTAGTATGCGGTTCGCCATGGAATACCGAGACTGCGATGCATCACAGGGAAAGTTCCGGCTATCCCGATGCCTTAATGGTTTCGATGGAGAAGGTGCCATGTCAAGTTATTTCTGTTTTGGTGGAGGATACAAATTTATGAAGGAACACACCTTGGTATTCAAGCTTTCTTATGGAGTTGGCACGACGGCACCATAGGAGAGGTCATGTGGACATTGACTTGAATGGCCCGTCGATTTTGTCTGAGTTGCCATGATTATCGGGGCGTTGGGGTTGATACACATGAAAAAGGGTTGCCAGGCGTATCGAATGGAAAAGCCGAAATCCACGTAATGGACGGGGGTATCGTGCGTTCGCTTGCCAGAAATCTCGCGTTTCATCCCCGTTTTCGCTGGGTTCTACGGTTTAGGGAACACTGGATTGCCGTCCATCATTCTGTTGAGATTCACACCGTCTCTATGTGAGTGGGTAAGATAAATATTGAGCGCAAAGAAAGGGTTGTGGCACACCAATGAGCATATTTCAGGCCTTAGAACATCCTATCAATGAATTTACACCAATTCGCCCCCAAAACCTAGCGCCCCATTCAAGCGATCTTGATTGTCAACACGATCTTCAAAAGGATGCAAGCAGTGGGCGGCCGTAAAGGCTTGACGTTCTCTCTACCTACCCGCATTTATCCATGTGTCGTTGAGAGCAGTAAGTATCCTTGTGGTTCAGGTCCGCCGCCGTCGCATTCAAGTTGCAGATTCGTGAAGTTCGAATGAGCGCCAGAGTGACAGACCAAGGTGGAATGCGGGTTACTGCCAAAGTTTTATCTTGAATCACAAGCACTCGCTCTTGCATTGGTAGTTTGGACCCAGTTAGGACGTAGAACGAATCGGAATGCAGGGGAATGTGCCGATGCGGGACCGCCGCATCAGAAGCGAGCCAGAAGAGTATCCTGAGAGGGTTGAAATCTAGAGAATACCTAGGGATGGGAATTCTGGTGAGTGGCTCTCGCTGGCGAATTCTGTGGACGGTTTCGTGGTGGTGTTTTGGTGGAGAAGATCAGCGATCAGCGATTATCAAAAACTCGGCAACAGCCGAGGTGGTCAAGTTCAACAAATTATGGAAGGAGAGGATCCCGGAAAGGAAGCGCATGCGTGTTTACTGCTCAAGCTGTGAAGGGATGGCAAGATAGTTGGCCCCTCTATGAACACCCAACTGATACACGGCCGGAAAAAAAGTACTCGTCCAACTCACCAACGAAACTGACTAGCGTGACTCGCAGACAATGACCAGACCAAATAACGAAGCCATAACCCATATATTTCATACAACAACCTGATCATGAGGAGAAAGGACCCAAAGGATAGAAGAAAGAAAAATTGAGAAAATCGAAACGAGATCTAATCCAACTCGCCCCTCGAATCAAACGCAAAGTTCAAAATCGCGGGCCCCGCCATCGTCGTCGCATCGTCCACCCGGCCGCCGTCACGAGTGATCACGCAGAACACGAATCCGCGCAGGTTCTCGGGGACCTGTACCTGGTTGTTATTGATGGGCACGAACAGGGGTGTACCGGCGCCGGAGATGAAGGCTGCGAAGAGTTGAGAGGCCGCGTTCGGCGCCGAGAAGGTGAGCGTGGCAGTCCGACCGGGGTGGGCGTTGACGACGGAGAGTGCAGGGTAGGCGGTGAGCGCAAACAGAGAGGCGCTGTTGGAGGCGGGGCAGGATTTGAAGAAGGGGGCGGCGAGCGAGTACACTTGGTTTGGTGAGAGAGGCGTCTAGAGAGCATCGTCAGCAAGATAGCCAGGAATTGAACCCATGTAACATACCTGGAATGCGGTGTCCCATGCGCTGCTCTCGCGTACGGCAGAGTTGACCCAGGCTGGATAAATGTCGAGGTTAGCGCAGGTGCTGAAGAAGTGCAGAGTCAAATACCTTCATGGCGCCCTTCGACCGTGAGGATGCTGGCTGCGACAGTCAAATAGTCCTAGAGAACTGTCAGAAAAAGTGTACGCGAACGGGGCAAATAATACCTTGTTGTCAACGAACTGAGCGGCGCCAGTGTACGCAGTAGCACCCACGGCCTCCAGAGTCGCACTGAGATCAACAAATGACTTGACGCTTGTGATGGGGCTGAAGTTCGGCGTCAGCGAGATGGAACAGCGATGAAATGAAGAACATACAAGTTGTAGTCGCAGGCGGCGACAGGGTTCGCGCCGGCGGCAGTCAGAGCGGGTGGTGAGGAAGTCGACGTGCGTCTTCTCGTGGTCGGCGATCTGCTGAAAGCGTCCTCTCGTCCACTCTGGGTACCCTGCAGCGACAAAATCGTGCTGCGAGAACTTGGCGAGACCCTCTCGATAGAAGTTCGACTCGATGTGCTCTAAATATCGATCGTAAGTTCGGCGAGAAGGAATCAAGATATATGGACCGCACCAAGTGTCAGAGCAAAGTTGAGGACCTGGGCGTCTAGGCGAGATGAGAAAAGAGCGAGAAGAACAGTGGCGAGTTGCTTACCGGTCACACCACGTTTGGCGGGAAGGGCCTTGACGACTTTGGCGAAAGAGAACACGACGAGAAGAGAGATGGCGACGGAGTACTTCATCGGAGAGTAAAGGAAAGGGAAGAGATAACGAGTGTGGTGGGGGATCTTGGTGGAGGCGGTGGTGGTGGTAAGGAGGAGAGGAGGGACAGCGTTTTTGGTCAGCCTCTTGGTTTTATACCAGCTCGGCCATCCCGGAATCAAAGTACGGCGGAGTTTGAATTAATGGAAAGACGCGTCGACGTCATCGGCGCATGTTATCCTTCAATGCAATCAGATTCGGGACGATGCAGTGTACCAAACGCTGCTGGGTGAACGCGTTAAGTTTGGCGGTCAGAAGCAAGAGTGATTCAAAGCTCTAGGGAAACACTCGACAACAACTTTCAACTAGAGTCAACATCGTGGTTGAATTAGGTTCAAGCTCTGGATACCCGTTTCCGCGACTCGACGAGGCAGCGATCCGAGTTGACCGAAAAAATGGGAATATTTAACTTTAAAAAATAATAAGGAGGTAACAGAGGTAACTGCCAGTGACCATAATTGTGATTAATAGACAACATAATAATTTGGAGTCGAGTCAACGAGGGGATGGGATAGCCGGAAGGGACCGCAGCATAAACTGTAACTGCCGCGCACGGTGAACCATAGACCTGAAAGTGGCACTAACTACGGCGAATTCATCATCTACGAATCTTGAACGAAGCTTGGACTCAGTGCCAGTGAGTTTCGCCCTGATCTTGGAAAAGTCGGCGACCACCTGGTCCATTGTAGGCCGGCCAATAAGTGAATTCGGGTCAAACCCGGGATTCGGGCAACACATCTTTTCCACGAGCTCCTCCATGAATTCAAACCCCGGGCGTTTCTTCCCCCTGCTCTGTCGCCAAATAAATTCAAGGGAACCATCCCCGAATCTCGATCGAAACATACCAGAAACATCAATCTCTCTTTGATAGTTTTTCCGAGACACCAAACATCGACAGCAAGTGGATTGCATTTGTCGTTTGGATGGGCTAAGAATTCCGGAACATCCATGATGCCGCCATAGCGAGGGTCCGTCAGGGGAACCGTCTTGACGGGATCCCACGCGACGCCTGCGACCGCCGTGGCGGGTTCCCATTCCCCAGAGAGATCAAAGTCGATCAAATAATATTTAACCGGGCGTTCCGTTCGAGTCCTGCAACGCGCTTTCCCATTCATATCCCGAGTGAACTCTGAATCCACTGGGTGGACATCCCCGGGCGAAACATGGAGAGGTGACGCGTCCATCATGATGTTGTTGTACTTGCAATCTCTGAAAAAAATTCAGCGTGGAATAACAGCCTGGCCTATCCACGCACCCGTGCCAGACACGATTTTCATGCATGAATTGCAAGCCCTAGTATTCATAATTGAGGTGACCTCCTAGGTTTAAAAGTAAACAGATGAACTCATCGCACCTCAAAAATTTGCGTGAGGAACTCAACAGCCTCGCCAATGGTTTGAAAACTGAGGTATGTTCCAAGGAAAAAGAAGCGGCATGACAATGAGACATATGTTTTCGTCGCCAGGAACATGAAGAATTTCAATAAGGCGGACGCAGTGGTTCTTCAGATCAGAAACCAACGGTTCGGAGGAAAATTTCTGGAACATCCGCATTTCCAAGTCGTCACGTCTCCCCTCATGCACCGGTTCTTCTGTTTGATCAGCACTGGAAGCCCGTCTGAGATACGAATTGCATCCAGGACACAATAGCCCTGCATTAATATTACGGCTCCGAAAAAACACCAACGAACGCAAAGGTCTCATACCGGTGGTCTGATCCCATCTTCGCAGTCGAGGAAAGTAAAGTCAGTTTCTTTCCATGAGGGAGTCCAGTCTGGGGAATATCCAGGACGCAACATGTACCCACGCTCCTTGAGCCATGAGTATTGGTCGCGCCAAATAACTCGTAGCTCGCCAAGCCATCGGAAATGGAGTTCTGGATCTCGGGGAGGGCTGGGTTATTGTGTATATTCTCAGGCCTGAGTAATTGGAAGAAATTCTGGGTAGACATGGTAGGAATGATGAAGAAGTACTGCCATCAATTGCCGTTCTTAAGACGGGACGTGAACCCACAATGTGGCCACTCCTAAAAAAGAACGCTAAGTTCATTCTACAAAATATGGTTAAAATAACCGACCTTTTTGAAACCGAAGCGATGACTGAAAGTGGGCGAACCGGCTGCAAGCAGGTTTCAACCAAAAGCACGTTACCGTGGGAACTCCTCGGCTATGTCCGGTGCAAAAATTAATATGCAGAGCGTAGCCTGCACATTCTTTCCGAGGATAATTTATTGACATCCTGCATTAAGAGTTATCAAGAGAAGCAGTCCTCCACAAATATCCTGAATTAGTAGTAGTAGTATATGTGCAACGTAGGGAAAACAATAGTATAAAAGGAGACCAGATACTCATGCGTATTTGATAGCTACTAGCTAACGAGCAGAAGGAATTACTGGTATATTTTGTGCCAAGCATTAAACCTGATTCACCCAATGTCTGGCCGACTTAGAAAATCCAATCAGACTGCTTCCGTAATCCGCAGCGAATCTCGAAAATTTCTGTCACCACCTCGTCTGTTGCAAGACTCCGGTCATAAATGCCGCGAGCCCTCAAGGTCATGGTGCCCACTCCCGAAAAAAACTGTTTTGTTCAAAACAGTTCAAAGACCGACATCAAATTTGACACCTTCAAAATCGAAAAGAAATTGCCAGAAATTAAAATACACCCGACGAACGATTCAACCTTTGAGGTACATTGCCGTGAGAGCTACAATCGGCGATGTCCGGGCTGACTGGAACCACTAAAGTTACTTACTGATGCCACAGATTCATATCTGGACCCACAAACACGCACTTCCACTCTCGAGTCACCATGCGCCTCACCAGCAAAACTACGTCTAGTGCGAGTCAACAGCCGAACACAGTAGGCGTTGGACAACCCCTTCCAAGACCACAATTGGACGACTCGCTCACGCCTGGCGAACAATTCTGGTACAACCACCATGACTGGCTCCAAGTGAAGGGATACACCCTGCGTACTAGATTCCAAGAAGGCTGGGTCCCCTCTTGGAAGGGAACCAACAAGTTTTCGCTTTCCCTCGAAGATGGAGTGTCGTATATTGTGGGTTTTTCAATGGTTACCACACTAATAGGGCACGCTAAGATCTGACTCTATAGCGCGGCAATGTGATGGATGCTACTCGGAGTGCTGATGGTGCCGTCGTGATGATGAAGTGGATAAGTAAGAAGGACCACCCTTCGAGGTGGACATTGGCACCTGGCTTTCTGCGGAGCCTCAGCGGTGGGATCCACGCAATCATTGTGTGCCTATATATGCAGTGCTGGAGACTCCAGAGGACCCCAACATTCAAATATTGGTTATGCCCTTTTTGCTCCAGTTCGCGAAGTCTAGGTTCGACACGTTTGGCGAAGCGATCTCATTTTTCAAGCAAATATTCGAGGTCAGGTTGACGATCTCAAGACTCGCTCATGGGCTTACTTCAATTATTGCAGGGACTTGATTATATGCATCAACACAATATCGCACACCGGTGAGATTTTCATCTAACGCACGAATTAATTAACATATTCAAGTGACTGCATGAAATGGAATATTATGATGGACGCGTCGCCGCTCTTCTCTGAGCCATACCACCCGTGGAGCCTACTATGAAGCGTGATTTTAGTGGCAAGGTCACTCATCGAACCCGTACTCAAAGTCCCGTCAAATACTATTTGACAAATTTTGATATTTCACGGCGTTACAAGCCTGAAGAACGTCCACCTCTCGAGCCTCCGATCTTCGGCGGGGATAAATCTGTCCCTGAATTCGTAAGGCCCAGTCCTTCTGAGCCGCCTAATCCTTGTCACCCATTTCCCACCGATGTATTATTTGGGGAACCTTACACAGGGAGGATAACCACAAATACCGAGCCGGAACATTGGGAAGATATGAAGGAAATAGTTACAACAACTTTTACATATCTGCAGAGACGAATATGCTAAACCTCTTCAAAGAATATCCTCAACAAATAATATTGCTCAAAGATGTCTTTCATATTTGTGCATGGGAACATGGAAAACTCATTGTAAATATTTTCTTCATGTCTTCTTCATGTTTTGGCCCGGAAATTTGGGTTATCTTCCCTGTATTATCCAAGTGGAATTCATCACGGCGAGTGGTTGATTAATCATACTTTTCCTCCTTGAAGTTTACGCTGTTATAGGGTTCTCAAAGTACCAGGCGAAAGCTCGGATTCGAGTTCATGGAACCCCTCGTGAAGAAAATGACCCTCGATAATCCAGAGGAGCGACCAACTACGGATCAGGTCATTCAGGAATTCGATCAACTTGTCCGTAAGTTGAGCTCCTGGAAACTCTCGGGTCGCGAAGGTGGGCGAACTTCCCACATATCATAGTGTTTCACATTGGCTGCGGAGACTTCCCTTTGTTTTGGGCCGAGTTCCCGTTATCCCGATGCCGTAGTACCCACGAGGAGAAAATGACATACATCGGATCTTCGTAACACCAAACTTGTCCGATTTCCGTTCATTTCTCAGCGCACAATTATTCTCACGAAAATTCTTCTGATCCTTGAACCAGGTAAACAGTGTGCAATCCAATTTCCACAGTTTAATGGAGTCGGCCGTGATTCGGCCGACAAGACTTACGCCCATGCCACAGCATACTTCCCACGGTTTAAATTGTACTTATACGTGAAGATGTGGCCCAACTGGACCCACAATGACGGTTACTGAGCAGAGAGTTCCCAAGTATCAACCCTCACCTTCAAGTGTCTCGATGCTCCCTCAAGTGGCGATTGTTCCAACAGGATATTCTCTGAAGAGGTTTAGCATATTCGTCTCTGGATATGCAAAAGTTATTGTAACTATTTTCTCCATATCTTCTCAGTGTTTTGGTTTGGTTATCCTCCCTGTGTCTCGAAGCGCAGAAATAATGCACACACCACGGCTTATCTGCTTACACCGTTGGCTGTCATAATCCTTTATCTGCGGAAGGAAGGAAGACGCCGTCAAGTGTTGCCAATTGGGCACGGACCCTTGTTCATCTGCTCCTTGTCTCTAAGTGCAGAAGCAATGCACACGCCACGGCTTTACTTTCCTGCTACTCCTTCAGTGACATCCCCATGCATTACGGACAAGCCCTCGCTCGGGTGCAGCGTGTGTAATTCTGGGGCATTGTCTTTTGTTCCCGGGTAGATACCTCACCTTCATAGGCTGTCGTTAATCGCAGTCCCTTGTGTGCGGAACAACATGCTTCGGAGACAACATTTCCGCCTTCTGGCGATTGGGTTAATACCTGATCTCGAACTCCTCGCTTGGTTTACACATAAGGTTGACTTTTCTCGTGGTGCTGTCACTGGTTTCGCCGTTGATATCATCCCTTGTGCCACATGAACGACAGACGGGTTAAAATAATCATTTAATGTCTCGTATTTGCGCTGAGATCCCTAAAATGAAGACGCAAAGTAGACAACGAATGGGCTACGAATAAGTAGCTAATAAGAAGGAGTCGGGAGCGCTGGACGACTCAAGATGATCGATCTGATGCGCCGGTACCAGTGCCCGACGAAGCGGGTGGGTATATAAGGGTATTCCTTGTGGCCGATTACGCGTGAACGCAGCTGGAGAGGCGCCTTCTTCAAGTTCTGAATCTCCTCCGGATCTTGAATTTCGTCCGGATTTAGAATCTTCTTCAGATTCACAATCGTGTTGAACTCTGAGATAACAACGTCAATCGGTGGCCGTTGGCGGGGTCCGGTTTCATCATCTTTTCGACGAGCGGGCGCATAAACTCGAACCCATGTCGTCCAGGTTTGTAGATTTCGGGGAAATCCCTGGAGCGGGCAGAGTGAGTAAATTTAAAATGACCAAGTCGAAGAGCTCCTACGTCCAAGAACTCGCGTTTTGATCATGTTCCCGAGGTAGTAAATGTCGGTGGGGAAAGGGTCACACATAAAAATTTCCTCGAACTCAGGAACAGTTCGATCTCCACCCTCTATAACCTCTTCCAGAGGAGATGTCTCCTCGGGGCCGTACCGGCGTGTCAAGCCAAAATCAGTAAAATAATATTTTATAGGTCGCTGCGTGCGCGTGTAATGTCTGGCGTTCGAAAGACCTGACGGCGTACGCTTGTGGTGGTGAATATCGGGATGGAACCCGCGGGGAAAAGAGGTCCGCCATCCATCATGATGTTATTTGCGTTGCAGTCACTGGAAGAAAGGGCATGATGAAAGCGCCAAAGAGTAGAAGGAGTATCACTCACCGATGGGCGACATGGTTACTGTGCATGAACTGCAGGCCCTACTGCAGATTAAAACCGAACGGAGATTTGGCTACTAATTGGCTCACCTCGAAGATTTGTCTGAAAAATTCGACCCCTTCCCCGATTGTATCAAAATTCGGTTCGTCGTATGCCCGTAGCAACGGCATAACAATAATGGCAATACTTTTGTCATCGGGGGGATGCAGTACGTCCAGTATGGGAACACAATGATTGGTGGGCCCGGGTTTGAGAGTAGTAAGAAATGTCGCAATCTCCACTTCGTATGGATTGATGTGTTTGTTAATCTTCTTGAGTGCTACGTTGGAGTTGCTGGTAATACTGACGGCATCTATCACAGAGCTCTGCAGAATACATTAGAGGTTGGCGAGATAATGAGGGTGATAATCACATACCAGTGCTGCCCAAGAATCTTCACAGCGAATGCGGTTTTTGCGCGGGTCCACCTTCCAGGATGGAATCCAGCCTGGACGGAACCGCGGACGAAGTAAGTAACCTGACTCCTTCAGCCAATCGAAGTGATCGCGCCAGAATAACTCGGGGGTAAAGAGACGTTCCCGGGACCTAAGTCTGGCTCCGTTTCGGTGGCAATTGACATGAGGGACAGACAGTGGTGGGCTGGTTTCTTTAGATACAATACCGAATCGTTTTATGCCCGAAAGGTGATGCAGCGGACCCACAAGGTGGCCACTTCCGGAAAAAGCGAGGTGGCCATTAAAAGTGGTCCAGAAACTGAGACTAGTATGTAATATTAAATCTGACACCTCTGAAAACTGAAATGTAATTTCCAGAAATTAAAATATCAGTCGGGGAGCAATTTTCAACATTTGAGGCACGTTACCGTTGGAGCTTCAATCGGTGATGTCCGAGCCCAAAATTGGTCCACGACTTAGCAAACCACTACGAGTGCGACGGTGACTTCCTGTACCATGATATCTCATTTACTCACTCCTAAAATTGAAGGTCGATTGGCTGTACATCCAATCAAGATTCAATAAGAATAGTCGATTTGATTTGGCCACATTGTGGGTCCTAGGCCTGTCTGTGGCCACATTGTGGATACTGTGGCCACAACACGAAGAGCACCGTATATATAATGATACACCAAGCTCATTTTTTACAGCATTTACAGCATCTTCCTGTTTACAGCTCGAAACATACTCTCATCTCGAGCCCCTATGTCGGAGCTGGCGGTCCTTGTAACCCACCCGTATATACTCCGAGATGGCGACAAAACGGAGAGAACCTGGGTTACCTTCGTCCATACGAGCTGTTTTGGGTGGAACGTCGCAATTGGCTCCATGATCAAGGATACGAGCTTCGAGCTCGTTATCAACCTGACTGGAGGCCATCGTGGTTGGATAAGAAGGAATACTTCCTCATTCTCTGTGAGGATGCAGAATATTACGACAATGTGCGTTCTCTATCCGCCAGCCCGTCGTCTGTCGCCGTAATCTTTGCTACAGCCTTGGGTCATGGATGCGATTCGTATCGAGGACGAAACTCCCGTCATGTTGAAGCTCATCGACCCGAACGAACTCACAATTGGCAATTATTTTCTTTCGGAGCCTCTCATATCCGATCCGGCGAACCACTGCACTGCAATTCTGGGAACAATACAATTTCCATACGACGACCCGAAAAATCATAATAGTCATGCCGCTACTGCGGCCTATCGATGAACCTAGATTGATACCATTGGCGAAATCGTTGCGTTTTTTGACCAGATATTTGAGGTGCGTCGTCTATTCCTGGGTCAATGTCCTCTCTGAAGTTCCGTTCAGGGTGTTGCCTTCATGCACAAGAATTATATCGCCCATCGGTAGGCATTCGATATCTTTTGTCCCGCATCCTCTGAATCATATTCAGTGACTGCGCGAGACTGAATATTATGATGGATGGGAGGCCTCTGTATTCCGAGCCCTGGCATCCCAGACGGCCCCATAAAGCATTGGATTTTCGTCGAACTCTGAACCATTACACTCGGACACAGCGTCCGGTCAAATACTACCTCATCGACTTTGGGATTTCCAAGAAATACGAATATTATGACCCAAAATCTGCTCCTATATTGGAACGACACCACCTGGCCTGGACCGATCGCTTCCAGAATGGGAAGAACGGCATGGTGGACCCATTCGCTGCGGATGTGTACTATATCGGACATATGATACATGAAACCTTTTTGGAGGTAGACTCAAGCTGCGGGTGCTTGTATTTTATGACTTACGCCAATTAATAGGGAACACGCCGCACCCATGGCCTCGAATTTATGGGAAAAACTGATAAAGAAGATGATAGATCCAGAGCCTAAAAATAGGCCGAAGATGTCTGATGTTGTGAAGAAGTTCACAAAACTTTCAGGCAAGCTCTCATCCTGGAAGCTTCGCTCTCCTGGAAGCTTCGCTGTGTCAAGGAGGATGATTCCGCCTTCGGGATTTTCCGGGCAATTCCTCACTGGGGCCGTCGAATTATATACATCATCACCCGAGTTCCTGCTATACCGATACCAAGTAATTCAGTACTCCTTTGTTTAGTCCCTAACATATGTATGTATCCAAGCTGCGGTATCGATTCCTTCTAGTAAGCCATGTAAACTTTTTCTGTCAATGCAAGTAGGCTCACGGTGCTGGCTCTGTATCTTATAAGTTCTAACTTACGCCGATTAAATAGACAAGACGGCGCACCCATGGCCTCAAATTCATGGAGGAACTGATAGCGAAAATGGGACACAAAGATCCGACAGCGAGACCGAAGATGTCTGAGGTTTTGGAGAGCCTCACTACACTTTCAGGCAAGCTCTCATCCTGGAAGCTTCGCTCTCGTGCTGTAAAAGAGGATGACTCCACTTTCGGCATTTTCGAGCAATTCCTTATAATTCTATACATCATCACACGTGTGCCAGCAATACCGGTGCCCAAATAATTACTTCGGTTGTATACATTTTATCGAGGGCCTGCAGTGTGGGCCAATCGTAGTTGTGCCGAGCTTTTCAAAGGTTTTCAGCCGAAAGGTCGAGCCCCACAATAACCCGCAAATGTAATTCAGCTCCTGTGCGCGGTGAAGTGGGCGCGAAAAAAAGACTATTACGAACTTC